>OW028582.1:10204387-10486887 GCA_932294295.1 Alitta virens
TAAAAAATTTTCATGTCGTTATAAGTTGATAATTAATGTACGCCCGCGTACAAACTCATGCATCTAAGTCGTTTAAAATGTATAGGCATTGAAGTGTTTAAATTTGTGCATATTTTAAATCCTGAGTTCAATAATGATATTTTTGTTGTTAAAGATATGTCAACAGAGTTACGAGACCCTTGTGTATTGGTCATACCACGTTTTAACAAAATTATGTATTTATTATGGAAAGAGAACATTCTCATATTATGGTGCTCATCTGTGGAATTCACTGCCATCAAAATTTAAAAAAGCTTTAGAGTTAAAGGATTTTAAAAAGTTGCTATAGAAATGGGAAGGTCCAAAATGTTGCTGCAATGTTTGCATTTTATGATATGTTTTAAAAATCTCTATCATGGTTTTATTCAAATTTAATTAGTTTTTAATGTAATTTTGCATTTTATGATATGTTTTAAAAATCTCTATCATGGTTTTATTTTAATTTAATTCGTTTTTAATGTAATTGTTTTACCTGCACATTTTTATTTTTGCACATATGCAGTCGATCATTGAGTAATGAGAGTACAATCCTTTGTGAAAATTAATGGAGCCACTTGTATGGATAACCATACTTTTTTTGAGAGAGTGCTGTCATTTTTCTGAGGTTAGCCTTCATCAATAGTCTTTTCTCTGAACAGCCCTGAATTCAGCAAGACATAAGTCTTTCCTCTCCTGTTATTACTAATTTTGGTAATCTCTAACTGATTCCATAAATATAACTTTCTCAGGAAAATAACAAACATCAACTAAATGATAAAGTGTCAAATATACATTAAAATGCACTAAATATACTGTTACTATGATGCACTTTGCTTCAGCCAATCACAGCCAAGGACGGGAACTTTTAGCCAATAGAATTGCAGTATTCTGTTTTAGCCACCTGGTGGAAATACAGAGAACCTTCCGTGAAAATCCACTATTGGAGCGAAGTTTTTTTTATTCAATGTGCCTATTTTGTTTGTGATCAGAAGCCCTACCTGTCATTAACCTGAAATTTAGGGTGCAGGTATACAAAGCAGTGTGGTGTTCAACTGCTCTGCATCACAGAAGCCATGTTCTTACTGTCAATGGCTCTGATAAATGAGAATTCAAGGACCAAAAAAGGCTTGGTAGAACCTTCACTTTAAAAAAGGGATAGCTCTTTTTTTTTTACAGTTTTTTTTTTTGCATATGAGAGTAACATTTCCCAAATCCCATTCTAGGTTTAAAAACATTTTTCATTACATCATAGATTAAACTTTTTGTGATGTTCATTTACTGTGTGCATGATCCGACCCACACTCCCATATCTGCTGTCACGTAATTCTCTGAGCTGAACCTAACTGATCAATGTAAATTGCTCATTAGAGAGCTTTTGGGAAAATTTGACATAAAAAACTTCATCGATTTAACTAAATTTTGAAAAGCTTTGAGGATCAATGGACCAGGTTTATAACGCAGGATCAGGGCTACTTTCTATGAAATAAAATCTTAACATAAAGAGAATGCTAACTTTACGAGGAAAACAGTCTGAAAAACCTAGCTAGCTGGAAAGAATCAACTTAAAAATGAAATGGAACAAGGATTAAATTTTAAATTTAACATAGGAACTATAAAAACAGTATAGGGGAAAGTGGTGCACCGTGAACCATGCGCTGTCCAGTTTCTAAGATTTGATTTGAAAAACGTTTCTACAATTCAGAGACATCTATTCTAATAATAATTATAACATCTAAAATCCCCATATAGAAACATCATTATTGCAAACCATGTAAGATAAACTTATATGCCAGAGATGAGCAGATAAAAATTTTTGGGGCACTGAAGTTAATTTCCAAATCAAACATCCAATAGACTCACACTCAGACGCTATCTATTTTCCACAGAAATTTTTAACCTTACATGACAATTAACCAAGTATACAAATAAAAACAAAGCAAAAAACAATATCTACATATGAATATATATATAAGTGTAAATTTCTGAAGAAGGGGAGACTTCCTTAAGACATTTACTGTCGCTGATGGGAAGCCACCCCAAGTGAGAAAGGGAGGAGTAAATCAAGAAAGACACTTGAAAAAGGTGATAATCCATTGTTTTTATTGAGGGCAGAGGCACAAGAAACCATTGATGTATTTTATAGCTATAGAAGTTGACACACAACAATTTGAACCTGATGTGTAAGTAATACAATATGTAGTAAGTAAAACGTTTAAGCAAAACATTGCCTTTACACTGTGTGTCGTCACCTATTAGCTAAGCGACCTAATTATGGACATTTTTTGCCAGTTTACCTAGTTAAGCAAAATGATTGGTTAGACTGTGTAGCCGATAGGTTTAGTATAGACTTAAGAAATCTTCTCTTAAAAATACAAGAGAAATTGATTCATATTTTTTTAGTTTAGGCAATTTTTCTGAATTGCCTCCTTGTCAGAAGCAGAGTCGTGTAAACTCAGCACATAAACGTCTCATTATTCTGTAATTTCATTGTTAGACCTTTAATACCATAAGCCAGCCTATACATAATATTGTAGACTATAAGAGAAATTGATTAATTTACTTTAGATGATTAAACGAGCAAAACATGTACATAATCAGGTTGCTGAGCTATGAGGTGACCATACAGAGTGTTTAGGGCTGATCTGATTATTTGAGGTGTATAAGATATTCAATATACAACTGAAGTACTGTTGGGGCACCTAAAATCCACATATAAAAACCTCATTATTGCAAATCTTTCAGAAATTATTGTATCAGATAATTAAGGGGAAGATTCTCAATATTAAGTTAATTATTTGCACTTTGATGTTGAGAATGGCAAATAATTATAAATATCCTGCTAACAAGGATCAACTGACTCGGTTTGGCAAGTAGTTATTAACTTGAATAGGACAGTTTTTTTTTTTTTTATATATTTGATCAATTCTTTTTGGAATGGGACACCCCGTTGTTTTTTTTTTTTTGTTTTTTTGATAAATTTAGTTTTTTTTGTTAATTTTTTTTTTACGTTCTAGCATACATGTGAAATATGACCCAGGGCACCCCACTCTCTCCTATTTGTATTAACACAGGAAACAAATACTGTAATAACAAGATTGGAAAGAAAATACCCAAGCCATAAATAAATAAATTATAAATAAACTAATACAAGAGACCTTTATTTCTATTTTGTAGCTGTATTTTGCAAAATTTATCTTTTTAAATAATTCAATGTTTTAAAATATTTTTGTATAATCTTAATATTGGTTCAATTTTATTGTTTTGACCTTGTCATAACCAGAATTTCATGTTCGTTATATACAGCCCCAACTGTGACTATTTCACTAATTAAGTATGCATTACTTATTATAACTAATTAGACAATATTAGTAAGGAAATACCCTTTATCAGAATAATCTGATTACCAGGAATTATTTTTGTCGTTA
The DNA here is from genome assembly GCA_932294295.1 of Alitta virens. Taxonomy (NCBI): domain Eukaryota; kingdom Metazoa; phylum Annelida; class Polychaeta; order Phyllodocida; family Nereididae; genus Alitta; species Alitta virens. The sequence goes on from OW028582.1 coordinate 10,207,831, forward strand.
GTAATAAAGATATATATGATGTCATTGAATTATAATTATTTGAGATGTACCTAATATTTTTTTGGACTAATAAGACATGAAAAAATATCAAATTAAATTAAATTATGAAAAAATATAATAATTAACTAAATAATCATCGCCTTGAAATATTACTTTATTATAAAAATTTATATCCATGTGTAAATTATAATACATAATATTTGTGTTTCAATTGTTCCTACTTTTTTCAAATAAATATTATAAATATATTTATATTTTGCATTGTGCTATATATATCAAACATGTTGAAGTTATGCCTGCCGTGTTTACAGGCACTGCCAATACTTCTGCAAAGTACTTGTCAATGATACATTAAGAATACATTAAAAATATACTGTACTTACCAGTTTTCAGCACGAACTCAATTATGTGGCCCAATCCTATTTGCTTGTGTGATGGACTGTCCACTGTGCTGCCGATATTAATGATATGCAGGCAAAGCCCATTCTATTTCAAAAACGAAACATTGATTGGGCAGTGATGCTTGCAAAATGTTGCCCACACTGGCATCAATGACATTTGTGTGCTTCCAGTTTTGCGACCTTGACCTCACATCTCATTAATATTCATTAGAGAGAGATCAAAACATTGTGAAAACGTCTAGTTGTAATTGGCACGTAATGAATTAATTGCTTGGGCAATGACATTGTGTATCACCAGGTATTTCCATTGTTAGGCATGTAGGCACTGGATGTAGCAATTTATTGATTGTGTGAAAGCTTTTGAGAAATACAATATTTGGACATTACAGGTATAAGTGGCAATGCAGTTATACCTCACTGCAAAGACATACCATTTTGGATAAGTAATTGTAAGATGGTCTTGACATTCTTAAAAAGGTTGTATTGTATTGTATATATTGTATATATTGTATTGTCAGTGCTACTGGTCTGAAGCTCAGTCAGGACGAGATGATAGAGTCCAACCCATTTTACACATTTACCACTTGGGTTGGGTCTGTCACTTGCCCCAGCATAGCCACCCAGTACAAGGTACCACCATTTTGACATATCATAATTATGTGACCGACCTCCAGTTGAGATGCAGCTCATGAAATTCATAGACTTGGAAACCAATCTCAGCGACTTGGAAGTTATAAACTCCAGATGATGTCATGTGAATCCAAGACTCCCATTGGCCAAGGCAGTCCCTCAACCAATCAATTAAAAAAAAAAGAAACATCTGCACCAGTTTGACAGTGAGTAGCTTCGTGAATAAAACAACCTGTGGGTCGTAATCCCTCCCCGATTTCAGGAGAGCGGCAAATAAAACAACCTGTGGGTCGTAATCCCTCCCCGATTTCAGGAGAGCGACAAATAAAACAACCTGTGGGTCGTAATCCCTCCCCGATTTCAGGAGAGCGGCAAATCGCAACGGATCGTAGTGCCGCTTTTCGGAGAAAACGTCAACCAATGGGAGTCCTGGTTTCACATGACGATCACCTGGAGTTTCGCTTCCAGTTCTCTGAGATTGGTTTCCATGTCAATGAATTTGGATGTAAAATTGCTTCGTTATTAAGACTGTTTGCTGACAATATATTTTGCTCCCTAGTCTTAAATTAACTCGAAAATCAGTCTATATATGGAGCAGCGCAAAATGGACAGAAAAGTTTGCAACAAGTCAAATCCCAACTTTCTAGCTGCACTTCATTACATTTGGCAGTAATTTGGTCTCAATTGTGGTGTTCTTAATTTTGAGGTGAACAGCAGTTTTGGTTGGGTTAGGAATGTGATTAGTTAAGTGCAATTGCTACAGGTATGGTTTTGATGTATGGTGCAATGCATTTGCTGTTCAATCTGTTTTTGCACATGCAGCTTATGTCACACCTACATTACTGATTGATTTATGTATTATAAAGATAAATAAAAAAATTAAAAAAACATAGTGCTTCGAACTCAACTTAAATGTATGCGGAGAGTGAAGTGATCTCTTTAAAAAATCATTTGGCTAAAGTTAGTTTCATTAAAAACGACCTGTCAAATTTAAACCTAGACAAAGCTAGACAACTTCTGCTATATGATGCTACCTGGCACTAAACGGAACTGTCTGACTATAGCTGGCTACTCAAAGTAAAAGTACACGCAGCACCATATCAGATAAATTCATGCATTTACAAAGGGTTTGAATGTTTTTGGTGTAAGCCAACTTTAAGCTAGGATTAGACAGAAGCAGCTGGCTTTAGTCAGTTATAGCTACAGACAGGAAGAGGTAGTTACAGCTGTCTACAGTCGACCATACTTCATGAAACTAACTGTATTATTCCATAAATGACTAGCTCAATACATAAAAAAATAAGCTAGATTTCTGTTGAATTCATCTATCAAATTCTCTCCACTGATTGAATCCAGAGCTATAAGAAAGTCCTTAGGCGAATCATCTTTTAAGTTGTTTTGAAAAATACATAAACAAAGTATAATAAGCGGTAAACAGATTGAAAGAACATGGTTTTGTTTCTGTGAAGAGACCGTGTCCTGGATTCAGTCAGTCAAAAAACTTGGCATGTATACATAAATTATGCTGTTGACAGCCTGAAAGCTTAACATAAAATACCACCGATCAATTCTGCCTTACTTACTTTATTGAACGGGAACTTTATAACTCTGAAACTTGCATTTTGACAGCAAAAACACGTTTTTACGTGTAAAGTACTGGGATATTTGTATGATATAAGCTGGGATTCAGACTTAGTTGTGTGAATAACAATCGGTTATTGAACATTTAACACTATTAACTAAATAAAAAATATTGAAATTAGTCTGTTCATAATAGGCGGATTGAATTAACACTCTGGGGTTAGTTTTTTGTCTATTCATTTTTTGGTTTTTTATTTGTTTTCAAATGTTAATCTTATCCATATTCAGTCGTCTACTCGATAAATTAAGCACAATGAAATTTAAGCCCACAGTGCACTGAAGTCGTGCACTATGAATAAATTCAATTAAATTAAAAAAATATATGTATGTATACATGGCCAAATGTGCTACGCGCGTTTTCCATGCGTTTGGATAAACGCATGGAAAATGCATGGTTTTTTTATTAGGCAAAAACCATGCGTTTTCCATGCGTTTATCCTTCTCATGGAAAACGCACGTGGCACTTTTGGCCATGTATGAATAAATATAATGAATATATTTATATTAATTAAAACTGGCTTTTATGGTTTATCTTATGCTTTTGGGCATATATCCAAAAATGTACCAAAAGTTTACATACACCATCTCTCATTGGAATGGCATTGTGAAGGGGTATGCAATTAAACTTTTTGACACTTTTTATGACCCCCTATGTAAATGGGAATAGGGTCAAGCAAATTGGCTGTTCCTTGCATCAGGTATAGTACATAGCTTGTTTTACATGATCACTGTCACCTAGCAACCTAATTATGGACATTCTTTGCTAGTTTACCTAGTTCAACAAGATGATTGGTTAAATTATGTAGCCAATAGGCTGAGTATAGACTTAAGAAATCTTCTCTTAATAATACAAGAGAAATGGATAACTTTTTTTTTTTAGTTTAGGCAATTTTTCTGAATTGCCTTCTTGTCATAACAAGAATTGCGTAAACTCAGCACATGAACATCTAATTATTCTGTAATATTCATTGATAGACCTTTAATTCCATAAACCAACCTATAGACTATAAGATAAATTGATTAATTTACCTGAGATGAGTAAACGGGCAAAACGTAGTTAGGTCGCTGGACTGTGAGGTGACGACGAGGTGAGGTGACGATGCACAGCATGATATCATCGATTGTGGTAATGCCATAAGTATTATTTTGGAAAAAAATTTGCTGAATGCAATTAACTGAACATCTGAAATGTGTTCTGAATAGATGTTTAAAAGCCGAAAACTGTTCTGTGTTCTACTTGTAAACTTCAGTGTTCTAATCTAGTCATTGGAACCTATGTGGTAATCATAAGTACAAATACAAAATGCAATTATACAAGTTATTCAGCTTAAGGTAAAATCTTATTTTGCTAGTGGCTATCATAATTATCTGTTTATATACTTTTTTATTTTTTCAATATTGTAATACATAACCTCATAAAATTGCATAATATTCATCTCAAGTAAAACAGTTTTGTTACCTGGTATCCCATACTGGAATAGAATAGAATGGAATAGAATAGAATTTAATAGAATAATAATAGAATAATAATAGATTAATAATAGATTAATAATAGAATAATAATAGAATATAACATAATAAAATATGATTATATAACAGAATTTATTAGAATATAATATAATAGAATATAACATAATCAAATAGATTATGTAATAGAATTTAATATAATTTGATATATATAATATAATATAAAAGAATATAACAGAATTTAATAGTTAGGTTTTGACATTTACCTTAGCCTGCCAGCAAAAGAACACAACTTCAATTGACATTTTCAAAGTTCCACAACAGTTCGTAATTTGACAGTAATGACTTAACCTGTTCTATTGATCAGTCTGTTATGTATGCACTTGCAAGCATTAACTAGCTCTAGCTGGCTCTAAGAACAATTAGAAGTGTCAACTGCCAACTCAGTGCTGATTGATCGATCGTTTGGTCATGTTTAAAGGCAGGATCCTAGTTCAGAGAAAGATTGATTTAATTCTTTAAAATGAAAGTGAAATTTTGGGAATCATTTCTTATAGATGTAGGCACTATTTAAGATTTTAAAGAAATTTTTTTTTCAAATTGCAACACAGCATATTATTATGGTTATAAAATCAAAAGAAAGACCTTGCAAGTAAAAAAATTATCGCTTCATCGAAAATGAAAGCAGTAAATTAAAAGAAATTCAGCTAAGAATTTCAAGAAAGGCCAGCAAGAATAATGTAAATGTACTGTCTCCACATTTACGAAAGAAAAAGGAGCCTGTCAGAGACTCTTTTTAATCTTGATGTTTTTTTTTAAACCATTATATATAATATTTGACACACCATCATCCCTGTTTTTTCTAGGTTTTGTTCAAAATTTAGACGTACCTTAGCCAGAATCGACCGACATTGCATTAGATGTGAAGGGTCAGAACAACTTGTATAGGAATTCTTGGAATTTGTCGTTTATCGGACAGTTTTCTAAATAACATGAGGCCTACCCTGTTTCCTCTTGGATTGCACTCAAATATTCATGAAAAAGTCATTGGAAACATTGTTTTAGAGAGCATTTTCAAATTTACGTTCGCTCGTTCATGCTTTCGCCATTGCCACACCCCCAACAGTCACATGATGGTGGCGCCACTGACAAAGAAAATACTAAGGAGTGCCACTCCCATTGTCAACGCCCCTATATACATGATATATAGTGCATAATAAAATTAATAAATATGAAAATAGCTCTGTCAAGGCCGTAGTTTTCTCAATTTGACAATTAAGTTAATATATCATTTCCACACGATTACAGTGTTTACAGACCGAAAGAAGCTAAAGTATTAGATATTTATCTGCACCATTGCATCTGTATAATCTGTGTTAGCGCCGTGACGTCGCTGTAGCCACTACTGAGTTTTTGTGGAACTAGGCGTCAATGGCTGTCATGCATTATCAACAAAAATTTTGAATTCGAATATGGCACAGAAGTTAATTAAAATTGAAAGAAATCATATCTGAGTGCAGGACAATAGAAAAGAGGTATGTCTAAAACCAAAGATCAGGTGTATTTCGTGTGGCAAACGTTTATTAAAAGGCTAGTTCCTGCACATGGTCAAAATTCCAGATTTTTGCATGTATGCCGTTGTAACCCTGTCCTATGGACCGGGGACTTTTAGCTAGAAGTACCATAATGTATAGGGCTATACTTAAATTCAGGCACGGCCTCTAACATTTCTAGACCTCGCCCCGAGGAGCTCCTTGCGCTACCCCTATATTATATTATTATACCTACCTATATTGTTTCTTACTTAGGGCAGACTGACCATTTAGCCATTTGGCCTAATGCTGACAACATCTTCATATAAATTTCACAAGGAATAAGACCAGCAAATTAGTATGTACATAATTACATTTATTAAATATTTACAAATGTTCCATACATCTTCAAACGGAAATAATACTTCATGAAGATAAATTAACTGTTTACAAACAGGTGGCAATGTATAGCTACACTTAATAAATATCAATATTCAATATGATAATATCGGATTAATAAAAAAATTAATATAAACTGAAGTTACGACACATGAATCGTACCACATAACTACGCGTATCTAATAAATTGAAAAGTTAAAGAAACGTCATAAGAAGATATATCTGTAAAATATTTGTTGGCACAGTATACTTTCGTTGTTAATGTTCAACACCGTCTATAATATCTGCGCTCATCGCTTTTAAATCTTTAGCTGTTGCATGGCTGGTATAATGCATAAATATATCACAGATTTGTCATGTATCAATATATTGCAGGTAAATTATTTTAAAAAATCACAATAAGGAAATTATCAAAAAAAAATACAATTTGACAAGAAAGCCACATCATAAAAGTTCATAGCAATTCCTTGCTATTGTCATTTTTAAGTCCTTCGACTTGATAACAAGAACTTTCCTGAAGTAAGGCATGAATTCTCCGCATGTTCGCTTTATATACACAAGACTGACTCAGCGCCAGAAAAAAGGGTTCTTTTAGCTTTAAATAATTTAACCATATGCCTCTACAAGCATGTATACCTCAAAAAGATTCCCGCCCAATGATATAATGAATTAATTTACATATGAATAGGGGTACATCAGACAAAAAAAAGGTTAAATTACAACATAATGCATAATTGAGGTAATATATCAATGCTCAGTAAGCTATCCAGGACAGAATGTTTGAAAGTCTCCAAAATTTAAAATTATTGTCATTTTGCTCCAAGATGAAGGCTGACACTAAGAATGTAAAGAATTCTTTTTGTCATCATCAAACATAAAAGTCTTGACTTCCAAACAAATTTCTTCTTTGGACTTATTTTTATAGATTTTTGATTTTGGTTCTTGTGAAGATTTACGTTTCCTTTTCGTGCCATCTTTATAATGCGGTTTACCACCAGATGACCCCTTGGATGTGATGCTTCGAGAATCTGATTTCTCATCTTCCGAAACATCATCTGTATCTTCAGCTTCCTCTTGTTTCCTTAAATGACAAGTTTCTTCATCGATATCATTTTCGCAGTCTCCGCTAACTTTCTTTTTATTTTTGACTTGAATAATGTACGCCGCGTCATGGTTCGAGTTCCTGCGTTTGCCACCGTTTTGAAGTCTTCTTGCGATATGAAATCGATGAACTATTACAATGATAACCACTGCTCCTGCTACTATAAAGAAAGCCAGCAAGACTCCCAGGATTAGTGCAGAGTTTGCGGATAGAGGGCGTCCATGTTGTTGATATGTGGCGACACCTGTGGAATAAGTGAAAACCTTCAATAAATACAGCAACTATATTCAAGAAAGCTATTAAAGATATTGAAACAGGGAGATACACCAGTGTCCTATTGAGGGAAATGATATACATGATGTAGAACTAGTATACTGCCAGTACCATATATATCATAAATACTACAGTAGGATAGTTTTTAGCAAGCAAATGCAATGCGCTATAATGGTCGCAGGCCTTTTTCTCAAAACAGGACGTAAAAGGACATAGCCAATATTAGTTGGTCCACCGTACAATTCAATGATCTATGAAAAATGTTATTATTGAAGCAACAACTCACATTGTGAAATGTTGTAAGCACCGACTGAAGACTTTGTTCCATCAGGGCATGGAACACAAGTCGCTCGACCTTCTTTGTCTTGGTAAAGCCCAACCGGACAGTCCGAGCACCGAGACTGGATGAGGTCGCTGTATGTGCCTACTGGGCATAATACTGAAAAAGAAATATTTTATATATATATATAGAACTTATCATGAATTCCAGACTATGACATAATTGGAAACATCAACAGCAACATATTTAAAATACCACTATGGCTAACAGTGTTTGATGTGCAAAGTGGATAACTGTGGATTCGCAATGAAATGATGATAGAAATTTGCATGCTCTTTGATTAGAAATAGTTATTCAATTGCTGTGAAGCCAGAAAATGCCTAAAATGTATTTTTGTAAAAAGTTATCTTTATCAAAATCATAAAAGTTTTTGCCACAGGTCATTTGTACAGTTTGCAAATTACACTAACCAAGATTGAACCTGTTAATGAGCCTTCGGCACGTTGGTAAAATTTATTAAATATGTGTAAACCAAAATATTTTTGGTGAGACAACTACAAAATATGGATCAGAATACTTTGAGATTCACTGTTCGCAGACAGATTTCGATCCCTGCCAATCATGGCAACCACGACTTTAAAATGACTATGTTAGCGCACGTATGAGTATTTTCAACTTCAAGTACATTTAAAGTCAAAATTAATGCAGTATAAACTCTAGCTTACAACAGTGGTCTTCATGAGTGACAGTTCCAGGTTGGCAAGTCAGTTGAACTGGTTCTAAAGTGACCCATCCCTTTTTGCTGTAATATGTCTTTCCAAGGGCTTCGAACGATGCGCCTTCCTCCAAAGAAGTTTCGATACGACTGGCTGTTTCATTGACGAGCCTCTCCACTGTGGATAAATTTCCAGCCAAACTGCAAAAAAAGAAAGATATAGGTTTCAGTGATTTATTATGGTTTTCGTCTGTAAATATAAAATTGTGTATGGGGACATCCACCTGCAGGAATCAAGGATTCAAATTTAGGCAATGTCAGTTATTATCTGTAAATGGTTTAGATTAGACCGAAATATTGCTGTCATTTGCAAGTACGCCGACAGCTCGTCGTGAGGCAGTTTGTCGGACTAGGTTTAAATACCAAGTGTTACCGTTTTGATATTTATTAATTTATACCTTTTTGTTGTCATTCCTTATTTTGAATAGCTATCATTTTGGAAGGTAATAGATTTCACCACAGCCAAAATGAAAAGTTAAAGCATTATATCTTAATAGATTGAAATAGTTGAACATTGAACGGATACTGTATTTGTCAAAAAATTTGTTGATCAGGAGTTACAGATCAGGAGTTAAAGACCAGGAGTTTCAAACCAGGAGTTACAAAGTAATTCGCTGGAAGATCTAATAGAGTTAACTGATAATAACGAACTTAAAACTTTGTTAAATGGTTTAAATAGCAAGTGCCTCACCTGGCTGTAGCTTCAATCTTCATATGGATATTGACGTTATTCGGAATCTCTCGCTTCTTTCTTCGAGTTTCTTCAATTCCTGATCCACAATGGACCTTAAAGTCGTTCGGATCACAAGTGTTGGCCGATTTGTGACCTTTCGCGACGGCTCCGCATAGGGACTGTTCTTTCAATAACCGAACGAAGGAACTGATGATGCTCTTGTGCTGTACACGGTCGTTGGGGTTACATGGGCCGGTGAACCAAAACTGTAAATGTCGCTCAACTTGTCTGTCTTGGCTCGTTCCTGCAAAAAAAATATTTCAGAAATAAAGATGAGCTTAAATTCTTAATATCAATTTATTGTTCAATTTTCTAAATTTATTCATTGGGAGATCCAGAGTTTTTTTGCTTTGTTTGTAAATTTATTTCAAACAAATTTGTGGCCCGGATAAAGTATAGGCTTATTGGATTTAACCTTTGTTTCAATTTAATTCACAATTACATGTATGGTCACCAACTCAAGACAAAAAATTCTGTACACTGAAGGAAGACTACAAGGTGCATAATCTACTACTTGTAATCATAATGATGAGGTGGTCTTAATTGCGATGTAAATCGCAGAGATAAATGTACATATTTTCCAGTTAGATATCCTCATTCATAAAAAAAACCCAGTTATTGACCAAGCATGCCACCTACTGTACATACTTTAAACTATGTTTTGTACAAAGGTTAATATCTTTGAAGCATACAGTTAGTTTCATAAAATACGGTTGACTCTAGCTGTCTGTAGTGACCTGTACCTGGCTGTGGTCTAAACATGCTAAAGCCAGCTGCTTCTGTCCACTTCTCGGCTGACATCTATCACCAGATAAATATAAACCTTGGTAAATGTAAGAAATTAATCTAATATATCATAAATATGAGCTTTTAGATCCGGTTTTGAGTAGCCGGCTATGACAGCTTTGTCTAGTTTCAATTTGACGGCCGTTTTTAATGAAACTAACTGTACACAGACAAAAAATAACATTTCAACCTACGTAAGCAGGCCTTCGTGTTGTAATCATCAGGGAATCTCTGATGCCAAACTCCTTCATGGCTGCATTGCACTGCATGGTACTGGGAAAGTGGGTTCAAAAAGTACTTTTCAGGAGTACAGAATGTTTGACACAAGAAGCCGTGCAAGTTTTCACCACAGACTAAACCTCCATTGCGAGGTTCTGGAACATCAGTACTTTCGCAGCTAACTTCTGAAAAAGGAAAACGGAACAGTTATTAATGATACTATATATATCGGTAAGGACAACAATCACTGACCAGGTACAACATTACAGGCAAATCATTGATTTGGAAACCAATCTCATAGACTTGGAAGTTAAATTCCAGATGACGTCAGGGTGAATCCTGCTGGCGGGACTCCCACTGGTTTAGAGAGTTACTCAGCCAATGAGAGTCCTGGATTCACATGACATCATCTGGAGTTTAGCTTCCAAGACTGTAAGATTTGTTTCCAAGTCAATGAATTTGGTTGTAAAGGACTCGCCAATGACAGAATTATAACAATATATTGTGAGGTAAATCACTTAGGAACTCATACATGTAAGTCGATGTACAGATCACTTCTTTGAGAACTTCTTAATGGACTTAACAGCCATAGCATTAAGCTTATAAATAAAATTAACAATTGCAGAATGCAAACGCAGTGATATGAAGCTAAACTGTCAATTTCAAATTAGCATTTTCCCAAAGAAACTTATATAATACCATTTCTTTTCCAAACTTAAGCTTAGATAATTAATAATCTTAACTGTAGGTTTACTGGGACCAAGGCTTTATATTCCAAAATGTCAATCAACCAATCAATCAATCATGTCAATCAATCGATCAACCAATCAATCAATTTATTTACCATATGTACATATGGTGGTATGCACCTACGCCTGTTACAAAAATACGGACTTATGTGTGAACATATATACATTAAATATAATGTTGTGGTCTTAAGATCATGATAGTTTCAATAGTGAGGTAACTTGGAACATTCTCTACTTACTTATAGCAGTGATATGGATGGTGAAATTACACCATGCTGTGTTGTTCGAGGTGTCCATCGCCTTGTATGAGATTTCCGTCTTCCCGGCAGGAAATGCGGAACCGCTATCCTGTTCGGGAGGTGCAACGACTTCTAAGTCGATGTTGTCATGGACTTCCGGTTCCTCCCAGTAAACTGCTTCCTTTGTTTTGGTGGTTTCCATGGCGATGTCACCAGGGCAGTGAGCGAATGTAGGAGCTTCCTGATGAATGGAAAAGAAAGTTCGGAGAAAGTTGAGCGAAATGACTTGGAAAATGTTATAAGGTGTTAATGAGAGCGTAAACGACAACAAATTTTGGGGTTGGAATGATAGAGGTAGGTTTCTGTGTATAATTACACAATGAGATAACTGGAGACAGAGAAAAGTCAACAAAAAACACAAAGACGATGTAGGGTTTTCTGGACATTTTGATAATACAGTGGCGAGTGTGAGCTGCTCGTGAGTGGGAATGGTTTCATAAATGTGCCTTTCGCAACTTCATTTCTGAAAGCTTTAGGGATGCCTGAAATATTTTAGCACACTCAAATGGTCCATGCACTAACAGTAAAAACTAAAACTAATATTACTTACATCATCCTCCACAATGACAGAAAACTTGCAGTGAGTCTGTTGGTTGAATTCATCTGTGGCAATGTAGTGAACCTCTTGGACTTCATTGTGCCCTTTCCATTGAAATCTGAGTATAAAACAAATGATGATAATACATAGCAGATAACAATCAAAGCCTTACTAGAAAAGGCTATTGATGGTACTGAAATGTTTCTGTTTAAAATTATTTTTAGAATTTGTCAATTACCTTGCTCCAGGCGGGATATCATGTGACCCCATTATGGGGATATTTTGACCCAGATAGTCGTGCGCATACAATGGAATGTCCAAGAAAGCCTCCTGGCTCCCTCTGGGTAGGATCAAACGAACTACACGTTCCATGGGGCAGTTTTCAAAAACAGGATGGTGCAGGGCTGAAAAAATACATCAATTGTATAAGATAATACATTGTTATTATTATTGGTACATTGTATTTAGCTTATTATGTGGTTTTTAACAGATTAATTTTTAACAGATTTTGTAGTCCCTCTGTCGGTCCCAGGTTGAAATCTAGGCCCAGGAACCCTTTTGGGAGCTAAATTTTCGCTGGAGGTACTTTGTGGTGTTTAACTGGCAGTGCCTGTACTCTGTGTCTATATTGGGGCAGGTGAGGGCGCCACCCCTGAGGTAAATGATTAGGAGGGTGTATGTTCCCAACCTTATCATTTCATCATTACATCTGCCTGATTAAATCATGTAAGCGCTTATAACCTTCACACAGCATTAGTTTTAAGGGATAACAATACAATAAGCAAAGAGCATTCATCTAAGAATGTGATGATAGAATGGTTTGTTGCTAAAAAGGAAATTATTGTCACTTACAATAACTGATTGTTGTCGATACACCCTCTCCGATTGGTTCTTCATCTTCACTGTCATTCGCTGTATCATTATACGTGTCATCATAGCCGTCCCTATCGTCATAAAAGTCAGTGTCATCCGGCATTGCAGTCGTGTAGATTCTGTTCTCTGTGTCCCCTTGTGAATTAGAATCTGTGAAATAAACATCAATATTCACATTGTATGAGCATCAGTAAAATAATTTAGATTAAAGTCAAAATTGCACATAAAATCGACATAACATTAAATCAGTGGGTCAAAAGTGACTTCATAAAAATACAGAGAAACCTCACAATTAAGACCACCATGGGTATCAATGCAGCGGTCTAAATATATAAGTGGTCTTAATTCTGGAACATTTCAAATGAATCAGTCTTGGGGCCAAGTGAAGTGGTCTTAAAATTGAGGTGGCCGTAGTATTGGGGTAGTCCTATTTTTGGGGTTGCACTAAAAGGTTTAGATAGAAAGAAAGCTATTGTGAAATTATTTCTTTCTTTACTCTTTTAAAAAGTCTAAAAACCTAGCTATTTCAGGAAACTGCATATCAATTCTTGGCAATCTTTCATACCTTCATCCAATATTTCACACAGGCCACCGTGGAAGGTGCTTAGTTCGTCTGAACACGTGCAGGTGGCGCTGCCAGTCATTCCTAGTGTAGTGGCGCCCTCTGGACATGCCTGGCACGTTTCATTTCCGGTTTCCGGTTTGTAAGTGTCCACTGGGCAAGCTGTGCAAAATGATTAATGGCCAGAAACTTCGTGTAAGAAAAATTGGTGAAATTAATTTTTTCCATTTCAGGCAATAGGCCTAGTTACTGGACACACTTTAGAACTACAAGACTGAGGTACAATCAAACAAAAGTGTAGGTAATAAAATTAAATAAAGAGTGTTTTCAGGGGTATTTTTTAATAAAACGAGTTTCTGCAAATCTGGTGGTAAAAAAATGAATGTGGTTGAAGAAGGTAATAGGAATTTAATTTAAATGGACAGGTGGATGGGTGCGTATAGGTAGGTAGGTAGGTAGGCAAAAGGATGGATGGATAGATAGATGGATGGATGGATATAAAGATGGATCGATCCAAGATCAAATGAAGATAGACTGAGATAGTATTCCAAATCGGGACAACGGCGTTTCAATACTGGCTGCCGTCCGTACAACATCGTATCAATACCGCCCATGTCACTCCAGTGCTAAGTCGATCTGGCATACATCTGGTAATGCATGGACAGATAGATATATAGAGATAAATACAGACGGATATAGCTGCAGATAGATGCCTATGGATAGAATATATAGACATATAGAATATAATATATAGATAGATGGACGGATGGGTTGATGAATCGATAAAAGTCAAGATAACTATAAGAAGGATGGATAGATAGATAGATAGATGAGATAGATAGATAAACTCACGAGTGCACTCGGTGACCCCATCTCCTTCCTGTCCTTCTGTGCAGATGCACTGGTAATACACAGTGGAGATCATGCGACCACAATATGCTGAGTCAGCACAGGTCTCTTCACAGCGGAAGGCGTTTGTTACTTGCCATAAATTGGCACCTACGAAATAAATAATTCATAAAAGTTTATGAAAAACAGCTCAGCAATGTGGTAAGTTTTTACAGTTGTTTGTCTTGAGTTTCGAAAGAATCCTTACAAGAATATTGAGATAAAACTGTCTGTAAGTATTTACTTACAGTATAGAGGATGGTTATTTTCGAATCATGTCATATTGTAAATTGGCTGTCACAATATGAATAACTTATTCTTTTTAATTTCATTATAATTTTGCATGACTGTTACCTAAGTGAAATACTATTCCATATTATTTTTACCTCTCTATCGAAACCACCTCCCATTAAAACCAGTGCAATTTGCATCAAGTGTGATCTTAATGGCTAGGATCCACTGTATTTCTTCAATTATTTATTGCAAATGGCAACTCTAGAACACTCACCAACTTGGCATGTATGCATGTCACTTCCTAGCTGGCTACCAGGATGGCAGGAACAGTGGTATCCTCCAGGGATGGGGATGCAAATATCGCTGCATCTTTTGCCCTCATCACTTGCACAGGCATTGTGGACTAAAACAATAAGGGGGTAAACAATTTCCTGCAATGAGTGCTAATGACCCTTTGGCAACAAAGTTTGCCACATGACTAATTCATTGTGTGATCTAGTAGAAAAGTATCATATGATGCAAGAATAAATATAATACTGAATCAAATTATTACAGCGCTTCAGTCTATATAATACAAGATTGTGATAAACTAACTTTAAAAAAAAGGTCGCTGCCTGCCACTAAATCAAGAAGCAGATGTAATGATGATATGATGAGGCTTGGAGTCCACATCATTGTAGACATTTACTTCATGGGTGGGGTATTTTAATTACTAGTCTCAGCATAGACATAAACTAGGCACCTCAAAGTTAATTTCTCATCCGAACGACATCCTGCTGAGATGTAGCTCACGCAGAATGCCTGGAACCCGGGACCTTCAGCATAGCTGGCCAATGCGTTAATCATTTGAATAACTACTCACCACTCAAGTCCGTGGGATGATGCACTAAAATGGCACCTGGCCTGTACAAGTCTTTGGCCAAAGTATCCCTCCTCCCAGTCTTCAGATTTACTACATTGGTGCTGTTGTTGTACCAGTCGGTGTAATAGAGGGCGTTGCCGTATACTGCTACCCCAAACACGTGGTCCATCATGCCCGTCATGTATGCCAGCTCCCCCTTGCGGGACCCTGTGTAATTAGAGATATAATGTAAGTCACGTGCATTTTCCATGCGTTTGGATAAACGCTTGGAAAACGCATGGTTTTTGCCTCATTATAATTGGCTAAAAACCATGCTTTTTTCATGCGTTAATCCTTCTCATGGAAAATGCACATGGCACATTTGGCAATGTAGGTGTAAAATATGTTGTCACTATATTTTAATAAATGTAATACTAAGTCACATAGGTGTAAGATAGTCGTCACTATGTTTAATACATTTAGTTCTCAAAAGTGACCATATAATATATATATGGCTATGGCATTTTCAATTTAAACTCGCCACAGCAAAGATTCCAGTTCCACCAGGAAAGTTTATAAAAAGCTAATTCTGAAGTACTGTATGCGGCATAATAATATTTCACGAGAGAGATATTCAAGTTTACATATTCGAGTGCTCACGGTCTCCTTTGACATTGTAGTGATTTTTTAGTGTTAATATAGTAAAATGGGATGTATAATTTGTAAATATAGTATAATATAATATAATATAATATATGCAAACGGTGATGAAGCAGTATAAAGTATGAACCTGGCAACACTGCCAAAATCTAGAAAGCGTAACCACATGGTTATCTAAACCTCCTTACTTGAGGTAATGTCAAACCGGAAGTGCATCATACCAAGAAATGACCTCATTAATACTTAGATATTACATACCATCTACATTGAACACATCAATCCTTCTATGAGATCCATCTGCTAAGTAGAGCTGACCACCAGAAACAGCAAGGGCATTTGGCCAACGAAGGTCAATGTCGTACAAGGTCACATTGTCTGTTCCATCCAAGTACGCTCGACTCACTTTGGCACGACCGGAAGTCTTGCCATACTCACTCCAATAGATGTAACTGAAAATGAATAAGTATGCAGTTTTAGCCAATAGCACAATTTGGTGTCATATTTATATGCTTTATAGTGGTGTTACAAACAAGTATGCCAAAATCATATAGGCCTAGTGTTACAAACAATGGATGTATGTTACAAACACCAAACTGCATTGTTATAAACAAACGTTGTGTTGTTACAAACTAAAATCTACAATTAAGTACACTTCATGTTATAGCTTCGCTGTTAGAGATCATCACATGCCCTTAATGTTAAACACCAACCCGACTGATGTCCATACATTGTGCAATTTTTAGCCTTGTAATTTAGTTGTGAACACTGCAGTCTCTCACAACTTCATGTATTTACTAACACTTGTCACAATATTTGAACTTCATGTATGGTCAATAGTATGTTAATGAATGACACTACATGGCCAAATGTGCCACACGCGTTTTCCATGAGAAGGATAAACACATGGAAAACGCATGGTTTTTACCTTTTTATGATGTGGTGAAAACCATGCGTTTTCCCAAACGAATGGAAAACGCATGTGGCACATTTGGCCATGTACCAACAATCGTATAACCCTTTTGTTACATCGATGGTGAATCACCATATGTCCACCGAACAACACTAAACAACCATGAGCAGTCTCGCGTCCACTTCGAGTTTGACAGATGACATCCTTACCTATTCTGGAGGTCCAGAGCTATAGCCCGAGGCATGTCCAACCCGGTCAGGAGTTCTGTGTAAGTTAATTCTGGAGATTGGTCAAGAGACATCGAGGCCACCACACCGGTCACTACTGTGTACCCTGTCATGTAGATTCTTCGGCCGATCGGGTCAATGGCCAAGCCGTCCACCGCCATATCCGCCGCGTAAAAAGTCTCCACTTGCGCGACATCGGTCAGTTTCGCTCTGAGGACGCTGTGACTAAAAGTATATGAAATATATGAAATAAATAAGAATATTAAGATGCATACAGAAACATGTTGCATCATCCTTTTAATTGTTCTTTTCGTTTGAAAATCAATCGATAGGTCAGACACGACATGTAACTACTCTTGAATCTGCAGTGACTCTCCACAAACTCTTGTAGAATCAAAGTTCAGTCAACGCAAACAATTAAGTTTGACGACATAATATATTTAAGTAGAACCTCCACCACTCTTGTCCAAAATACCATGTCTTAATTGTGAGTAGACGTCTAGACAAAACTTAGTGGTTTTATATTTAAGGTGGAATTTCAAACAGTGTTCTAAGAGTACAACTTTATATTATTCCTATTAACATTTGTCACTGTATTTTTCCACATTTTTCTTACAGTTACCAATCAGTGTAAGCACCACTACTGCTGGCTGGTAATGCTGTTGCCACCAATAATTCTATAGATGATACTGCTTAGCCTCATGGAGGACAGTGCAGTATATCTGTTCAGTAAATACCTTTAACCAGCAATAAAAAATGATTTATGCTCTGTTTAGTTAACAAACCTCGTTAGGTCGGACCAGTAGACATAATTTGAGACAGGGTCATAAGCCAAGGCCACAAAGTTAGCCTCATATGGACCATAGTGTAGGGTGTAGGTTGACTTGTCGCTGCTGCCATCTAGTGGAATGTAGCGAATTGTGTTTAGGTCTGTGAATAGGAGGAAGTTTTCCGCAACTGAAAGAATAGGACACATAAATGTAGACGATACAATGGAAAACTTTAGCACACCCATGGTTTTGATGTTATAGTATTTTCTAATAAGTTCTTGTCTACCCTCATGTGGACGGGGTGGCGGGCCTAGCTCTGTGGTAGCGCCAAGAATGAGAATAGATTCACGTCCTTGGTAGCGCGCTGGGCTGAGTCACGGGTTCAATTCCCGGTTTAACCTAGTTGGATGGCTGTTTCATCCATCATCTCATTACCATGGTCCCTGCCTTTCCTAAGTAGCCTATCAGATGCAGAAATACAGGACGTAAAACCCTAATCCACCCACCACCCACATGTGGACTGCTCTGTCAGGGCACTTGATAAGGTCAGTGGACACCTTGCCAATTAGACTGCTCTTGATTGTCTCAGTAGTTAAATAGCGCATAAAATTGTTTAATATAATAAGGTTATTTCCACAGAACACCTCACCCTGTGACACTGCATAAGTCTGCCTTCATCTGTACCTTTTTATCAATAAATATCAATATCAATATCTGCTATTACTTAATTTGCTTTCCCGTGCAAGGTCAGTGTTGCCATTTGATCCAATAAATGCAACTTTTTTAATAAAATAAGTAAAATTAACAAAAAACATAAGGCATCAAATATACATTAAAGTGCACTCGAAATACTGCTGCCTGAGGTCTCTTTGCTTCAACCAATCAGAATCTAGGGCGGGAAGCTGTGCAACCAGATTGCACCATTCTGCCAGTAGCCACCTATCGGAAATATCTAGAAGCTTTCTGGAATATTAATCCACAATGCTACTTAATTTGAATGGCACTGGCAGCATACCAATGTTATTGATGTGAGAGAATAAAACGTATCTGGTGTGCCAAGATCATGGTACCATGGCAGCCACTGACTTAGCCAGAATACCTACACACCTGTTTTAGCACGAGTCTTTCTCAACTCCCTCAGAGGTTCAATTATAGCCCACTGTTCAAATTTGCCTGCGTCAAAGCACCTGTACCTAGTGTTAGCAGGCAAACGGTTTGACCATTAATTAGACAATGTCATTTCTATCGGCTTATAGCATAGCATAGCATAGCATAGCATAGCCCGAAAAATCTTATGTTCGCTTAGCTTGTTCATTCTTTGTCAGCGCTAGTGCCATGAATAAGAGCCGACAGCAGCGTGTGGTCAGGAAGAGTTCCTTGGGCTAAGCATAGCATAGCATAGCATAGCTTGTAGCTCTCATTTCTTGTGGGTGTCATATATGTTATTCCATATAAGACATCTGCACTAACTCAATCAAATTACATTGATAGCATGTACTGCTAATGCTATATAAATATTATATCCTAATGAAATGGTATTGAACCTATAAGTGGTCCAATTCAGAAGGTGGTGCAATTTCTGAAGGTTGTCCTGATTACAAGGTGGTCCAATTTCAAGGTGGTGTTTGGTAAACTGGGGGTGGTATGGGGGACGTGATGGGGGCACTAGTTACCCTTCAAAGCTCTAGGGGGTTTTATTTATTCAGGAAATGAACAAGGAGAAACGATCCCACGTCTGTGATTCAACCCACAGCATCTAGGATCCAAAGTTTGTTTACTACACACTCCTATTGGCTTAAGCAGAAAGCTCTTCCAAAAGACAAGCATCGTTTCTTAAACTTTAAAACCAACTGTTTGAGTCTGAGAGTGAAAAACAGCTTTGTCATTTGTTTTCTTCTTTTTTTTAACTGAGAAGTGATTTCAAATGTAGAATTAATCTGAAGTTACAGTAAAATCTCACTGATATGCTTCAACTGATGGCTGTCTGATACCCATTGGGGTAAAAGGGGTAAAATGTGGTCTGCGTTTGGCAGTAATTTTCAAACAGTTACCATTCATTTTTGTCTAGCCTTCTTTCATTTGACAATTTAATTCAATCTTTTAAAATTAATTAACTTTAGACAATTATATTAATTTCAACTGATCATAAACACAGTTGTTTTGACTTGGAGAAAGTTTTTAACAGTCATGAACAGGTTTTTCAGGAGGCTTTTATTGGTGGAGATACCCTAAAACTGTGCCAACTACCCCCTTTCCCCCAAAATTTAAACTAGTATATGCAAGAAAAATTAGAACACCCCATCCCCAGTCTCCTAAAAACAAAATCAGTAACCCCCTCAAAAAATGGTGGAAATTGTGAATTGCACATTTTTACTCTCTTTGTAGTTTACCTCAATAATATATTAAAAAAAAAAAAACTCTTGAGATATATTCATTTTGATAAGATATTCCCTAATAAAGATATTCCACAATAAAGCAAAAATCGATTACCTTTGCATTGTGTCATTGTGCTAGCCAATGACAGCCCTGTCAGATCAGGACACAGGCATTTGTAATTGGCCATTTCCTGTTTGGGCGTTGCAATGCAAATATGGCTGCAACGGTTACCATGGCAACGAGAATCCGCTGAAATTATGAGATCAAAAGATGTTGTCAGTGGTTACAAATTGCTCATTTAAATTGATAAGCCTAATTCCAACAAAATTAATTTCATTTTCAGACATCCCGTTATTTTTAACTTTTTCTTAAAACAATATTTGAATCAATGATAGGCCGACATGTTTACAAAAGAGCCTCCATTGCAAAACGTAAAATTTAAGGTATAAATCAAATTTGTTTTCTTGGCTCTATGACTGTTGCAGTTAGGTAGGCGGATAGATATACAGTTAGTTTCATAAAATATGGTCGACCCTAGCTGTCTGTAGCGACCTGTACCTGGCTGTGATCTAAACATGCAAAAGCCAGCTGCTTCTGTCCACTTCTATAACTAATAATTGGCTTACATCTATCACCAGATAAATATAAACCTTGGCAAATGTAAGAAATTAATCTAATATATCATTAATAAGTATTTTTAGATCCGGTTTTGAATATGACAGCTTTGTCTAGATTCAATTTGATGGGCCGTTTTTAATGAAACTAACTGTAGATAGATGGATAGATGGATCAATAATTGTAGATAGGTAGATAGATAGTTTGATAGATAAATAGTTAGATATATAGATAAACAGATAGATAGATCGATTATACAGACAAAATGCAAAGGGCTAAAATAGCCATTAAAAATAATATACATACCTTCATTATATTGGTTACTGTCCATTTTTATGTAAACAATACCAGCTGGATTGGATAGACCGGAAACTAATTTGGTTGTATTTCCGGTTGTGACGTCATAAGCCAAGATGGCGCCTGTGTGCTGATCAGTCGACCACCAATCAGAGTAGTAAATTTTGTTCCCCCTGAAAATCGTCAAGAAGATATTTGTCAAAAATAACAGCTGTCAAAATAGTTTTTAGTTTCTGGAGATTATGAAAACAGATTTGTTGTTCACTTCACAACACATGTTTGAAATTTGAACAAACGTCCCCTGCAGAGCAAGCAGACGATTTTTGGCTCGCGTAAACACAACATTTGTTTCAGACGAAAACATAATAATTTCTGCAAGATGTTGAAAAGCGTGTTTTTTGAAAGACATTCTGACACCATCAATGAAAAATATGATATGTTGGGGTTAGGAAACTCAAGAAAATGTTTTTGGAAATGTTATGACACGATTTGACTTTTGAATATAAACTATGTTCGGGTGTGCCACCCACACACATACTTACGGTGGCTGGGATAGGACATACACTTTTTATTTTTTATTTCGTTCTCACGAAATAGTATTTCTTGCAGTATTTCGTTATAACAACATAGTATTTCGTTATAACGAATTACTAATTCGTTCAAATGAAATACTTATTTCGTTTGGACGAAATATTAGTCCCTACAAGATCCTTACAAGATCCAAGAAGTACTGACACTGGTTTTCCAGTGAACCCATCAAAGTTACTTTCTTTTCAACAGAATAAGACAAGAAAAATGCACACTGTTAATTTAGTAATGACATGGAGAAATTAGACCAAGAGAGGACACTGGGGTATATCAAAGGTAGAATCAGACCCCCCCCCCCCCCTCCTGCCAACCCCCACCAAACATTTCTGGATCGAACCCCACCCCTGCAGTTTCGTTAAGTGCATTTGATTGAAAACCTATTTCTGGTCATGCTCTTCTGTTGGAAAGCAGTGATATTGTGACACTGAGGCCTATCTATCTGTCTGTCTATCTATCTATCTGGGTTGTAGATAAATTAGGTTAGAAGGGTGTAGCCAAGTAGGGAGAGGGGCAATATGGGGTCAGATCCCACCCCCACCCCAAGGCCCTTTAGAAGTTGGAATGAAAAATTTGAGAATATCACCTCTGCGGCTTGTTAAGCCCAAATTATAAACTATTTAGTATTTTAGTTAGTGTGAACTTAAATAGAGTTATATGTTCCTTTTTCTTTTCAAAATTTTTTTAAGAGATTAACCTCTTCAAAAGGTCAGCTCTGGTTGCGACCCTCCCAAGGGAGTTCCACCACTGATCAAATGACTTTGATTTCATGACTTACATTAAGTAGGCCTATAAGCATGCAGTCCCCTCTTGTCTTATAGCTGCAGCCAATTTTATTTTTTCGATTTAATAACCTGGTATCCTGTTTGTCATCTTTTTCTACTTGTTGTGGTGTAGGCTAGCATATTGTTACGAGCTTCTGCAAATACAGTGTGATCCAGCTAATATATGTATGCAGATAAAGATATCATATAGTGTGCTTGATAGGATAGGAAAGGATAGGATAGGATGCTTTTTCCCCCATGCCAGGCAATCTTCATGTGCAACTTCTCATCTGAATGTCATTTGGTGATGTTCCCTTGTACTTGGTGTCTATGCTTAACGTAAGTGGGTCCCTCTCTTTCAGTTGATCAATCAACCCTTGTGAGTGGGAAAGAACTTGCCTAAAAGGGCTGCACTAAGTGCACTTTCTGCTATCTATCTATATATATATATATAAATCTTTTTATCAATCAATCAATCAACCTTTCTATCTTTCTATCTATCTATCTATCTATCTATCCGTCTGTCCGTCTATCTGCCTGTCTGTCTATCTGTCTGCCTGTCTGCCTGCCTGTCTTTCTGCCTGTCTGCCTGCCTGTCTGTCTGCCTGTCTGCCTGCCTGTCTGCCTGCCTGCCTGCCTGCCTGCCTGCCTTGGTATTAGACTCAGATTTAGGGCTACAATTGACACCACTTGTACAATGTGTTATATATGTTATTCTATCATTGACTGTTGAATGCAGGTCAACTGATTTAGACTGAGTAATTCTTCTGGCCATATATCAGCAACAGTTTAATGTATTATTATGTGGTATAGCTCATTGTTTAGCACTTATCAAGACGAAGAAAATGAGCTATACCACATAATTGTGTGTTGAGCCATTCTAGAGGTGTTGAGCCATTCTAGAGTGATGTCAATTTATTTGTATTTCGTTTAAACGAATTAGTTATTTCATTTAAATGAATTAGTATTTCGTGACAACGAATTAGTATTTCGTTTAAATGAATTAGTATTTCGTGAGAACCAATTAGTATTTCGTGAGTACGAAATACTAAAAATAAAAAGTGCATGTCCTATTCCAGCCACCGTACATACTGTGTGGCATGGTTCTGTAACATTCGCCTTGTAAATATTGCTAGTTTCAATATTCTGTTTCAGTATAATGCTAAATTAGGTAGACTCGTAATGATACTTTAATTTCCTGTAAGATTATTTCTAATATCAGTAATATAATATTTAGGAGTCCCATTATATAATTATTCTTGAAAATGCACTGAGTTTATAATTTTTCGATTTTATAATTGATATATATATCTCTATATCATAGAAAAAAATGTCTGCATAACAATATGTCTGCAAATTGAATGTAGTTTACCTCATCTAATGGGGTAAACCTTTCAGTGATAACATATTCAGAGCTCAGTCAATTAATTAATAAATCCTACAAACTGTCATTTGGCCAAACATCAAATCAAACAATTAATCAATAATGGGTTACTTAAGCCCTTTATATAATCAATCAATCAATCGATCAATCTCTACTCACCCAACGTCTATTCCATAGGGTATTTTCATGTCGGAAGTCGAATGAACCGTAAAGGCTTCCCCGCTTAATTCCAACACCGATATTTGAGGATTACGTAATCTGTGGTTATAATTCGAATCTGTGATGTAGAGTCTGCCATCTTTGACGCTGAGTCCGTTAGGATTGCTGACGTTTTCTGACGTCATCAGGGTGATGGGGTGACTTCCGTCGAGCTCACTTCGAATTACCCGCGGAGTGGCGCCCCAGTCGCTGTAGTATATGTAACTGAAATAACGATACAATGGATTATCCAGTGCTGAATATTAACCATTATATACATAAAATGAATATCGTAAATGTGTCTGGGGTTTAAGAGTCTTCAATTATGTAATCGACGTACTCCGCCGACTTCGCAATTACACCCTTGGCGTGCCTGATCAAACTTGAGCCGTTCTCAGCTCCCTGGCAGCAAACACCTAGCGTGCAGCCAATTACGATGCTTGTAGGGTCAAGCACTCAACAATTGCCATCATCTCTGCCTTTAGCCAAGAACCCATTTATACATGGTAGATAGAGCAAAGAGTTACAGAGGATCTGCTCAGTTCCTCCATGCCATTGTGGGGGATTGAACCTGCAATCTTGCGGTATGCAGGCAAGAGCCTTAACCACTGGGCCACATCACCTTTTATATGATTGATTAAACAAATAACAGTGTCTGGGGCATTACTTAGTCTTGGAAAATCAAAAAGTGGAAAAAAATACCAGTGAATGCCAGAATCTAATACTGAGAGGTGTGAGACCTAGGATTCATAAATGATGTTAAACATTGTTTTATAGCATACAGATCTTCCATCAATATAACATTTTGAAATAACACTTTACTGGTCTGTTTTTGATGAACAATCTGATCCTATCTTAGGCCACAGTCAATTATCAAATTACAGTCATGTCAATGATATGATATCATATAGTTCGAAAACGTCATTCAAATTCAAATCTACAATACACTAATACAGAAGCCATTAGGGTTTGTATTTTGGGTCCTTAAATACATGGCCAAATGTGCCACATGTGTTTTCCATGAGAAGGATAAACGCATGGAAAATGCATGGTTTTTTCTTAATTAAAATAAGGTGAAAACCATTTTTATCCAAACGCATGGAAAATGCACGTAGCACATTTGGCCATGTAGCATTCATGTATGAGCAATAAGCTGGTATAGTAATTATGTAAGTATATATAGTAAGTTCCATTTGGATTGAAATCAACTGTGTAACATGTGCATACCTTCCTTCCCCATATAAAAGAGATAGAATATGGTTGAAATAAAACTTATAACAATGGAAATGTGAAGTATATACTGAGGGAACAGAAATAAAACTTTAGATTTAGATTGATGCTTTTAAATGACCTTCTAGTATTTCCTCATCTTCTTCAATTCAAAATATGTGTGAATTTTACAACTACCAGCAACCTTCACAGCAAGTTTCCACAGTCCAGCACCCTTACACCTCTGCCTTACCAAAATCCCTCTGTAATCCCCCCTAGCTTTACCCCCCTATCCTTTTGTTAGCCCTCCCCCATTCACCGTTATCTGACTTTCCCTTACAAACGTTCTATTTACCCGTTGCGCATGTCCACTGCCAGACCCCTCGGCTTGCCAACGTTGGTCACTACTGACTTCCGGTTCCGGCCGTCTAAGCCAATCAGCTCTATCCTGTGCCAAGAATAGACAGCGCCATCTAGCTTTGGGGAGGAGTACCCCATGTTGGCGAAGTACAGACGTCTGTGTAACCAGTCAACGAACAGGCCTGAAAGAAATTAAAAAATAAAATAAATATGATAGAAATTATAACAAACTTTTCCAAGAGTTATGGGAAGGAAGGAAGGAAGGAAGGAAGGAAGGAAGGAAGGAAGGAAGGAAGGAAGGAAGGAAGGAAGGAAGGAAGGAAGGAAGGAAGGAAGGAAGGAACACACTGTACAGATAGAGTCAGAAAAGACAAAGTGAATTCTAATATAGTGAAATACCGTAGTCAAACAGTAAATTTTTAATAGATAGATAGATAGAGAGATATAGATAGATAGATTGATAATACAGGCATATTTAATGGCGTTCTGTCCTGTCGAGAGATGGAGCTACGACCACACAGGTCTCGCAATTGTTCAATGACGTCATCAACAAAAGGTCAATCAGTGCATTTGATGACGTTACAGTTGGATGACGTCATTAAACAATAGCAAGACCGGTGTGGTCGTAGCTCCATCTCTCGACAGGACAGAACGCCATTGGATTCTACAAGCATTTGGAAGAAGTGTCTATATATATCCTACCATCCACAGTTCCAATTCCTTGAGAAGCATTTAAAAAGACTGTCTTGTTTGTCCCATCCAAGTTCACTCGGTAGATGGCTCTGTGTCTGACGTCACTCCAATACACTTGCTTCAAAATTGGGTCGTATCCAATGGCGACGGGCATGGCACTTGATGCTAGAACGCGGGTTTCTTGAATAAACAAAGGCCATGGATTTATGTATAGATATGCATTGCTACAACAGATGTTAAATGCTATTTCATTTTTTAGTCTGTCAAGATATGCTGTAATCTTGCTACTGTCCAGGACTGTTCAAGTACGATTGAGCCTTTCTCAAGTCACTGTAAAATCGTTTAGACCTGATCATGCTAATTTTACATGTATATATTTGACTGTAAACTACAGTATATGAGTATTTTCAGTTTAACTCAGCATTTGTACAGTAATTTTACTAATTGAAATTATATTTGCATTATATATTTTTCCAGTAGTTTTGGTTGTACAGATGCACCACTTTCATCGGACACTTTTTTAAATATATAATTCAACAATTGTTCTGCCATTTGAAAATCAACTTATAAAAATATCTATAAACATACCTGCAGCTGCGCCATCTTTAGTAACAGGAAGTTGAGCATCTGTCGCGCCATCTAGTGATAATACACGCAGTTGTCCTTTATCCTTGTCAGCATAAAGAAGGATTTCTTGAGGCTCTGAAAGTAACCGTTTGTGGAGTTTATGAGGCCCTTGTATCTAATAAACTCCTTTTTATGTGGCATCTAGGCATGTGACAAATTCTCCGGCATTTATTTGGTTCATTTATTAACAACTAGAGGAAAGCCGACTTTTTGTAAGGTTGACCGGAGTTACATCGAACGTCGGTGCAGCTTTTGTCGACGGTGGTGCCATAGAGAAAGGGAAAAAGGCAGTTTTCATGAAAAGCGTTGGTGCAAATAGAAAAAGAATATCGTCTTTTTCTCCCCTTTACAGCCATTCTAAGTCAATGGGTTTCTTTTCTAAGAATGTCCTTTTTTACCTTTTTTTGGACTGTTTTGTGTGTTGTTCTGGTCGTTGTCAACACACAAGACAGTCTCACAGCTGAATAACTAAAGTTTCTATAAAAAGCCTAGGAAAAAAACAAATTCCTCTGCAATGACTAAAGGAAATTAATTCGGTCAATGCATTTGGTTTAACTGGGTTTAACTTGCACTGTGGAATTTTGGTAAGGCAAATATTGAAAGACAGACCATCAGGGGACTTAGTATACTAAGTATAATTGTGGTTAACTTTTTTTCCAACATCTTCACCTGCAAGAGGACCACTATTCCGTTTAACATTGTTTAATAGGGTCTTATAGTTCTAGAATTCCGAAGATAGAGCATCAATAGAACACTTATTATTAGGGTGGTCAATTCGTCTATTATATAGTATATGGTATCACTAAAACTTTAGTGTCTGCTTGGCTGCTAATAATAATTAAAAGAAAATGCTTGTGACACATATCATGAGTATATGCATTCGGTATCTATAGCAGTGCTCATAAATCAGAATCAAATAAAGCAATGACAATATGTTTTGCTTGCTATGAAAATTATTGTTCTAAAAAGTATTTTGTACGATGATTCAGGTTAGATGCTAGTTTTCGTAAAATGGAAGTGGTTCACCTACCAGAACAGGTTAATCCATCTGATCCAAGGAACAACACTCCTTTTGTGGGACATGCACAACGGTGCTGCACTCTGTCGGTCATCAGGCACAAATGTGAACATCCTCCACGAGAGGGCGAGCCACACGTTGAACTCTCTGGAACGAATTTCAAAAAAACTTTTAAGAAAGTTGGAATTCTGGGTTTGGACATAATGTCTGAATTTCTATTTTCCCCTGAGATAATAGGGTAAAATGTTTTGTTATTCTAATGGCATTTCAGCTTAGAATTAGGTTTATGTCTATTGCATCAGACAGGTACACTCAAATGGATAACATATAGCAATTACATCAAACAATCATAAAATGTATATATATTACAAACTCAAGTAAAGATGAATTTGATATTTAAATTTCTAAACAAGGGATAACACTCACGTTGTGGCTGACTTTGAAGATCATGTGCAGTTATTGAAAACATTTCATGGTCTGTCAAATAATCGGCCTCAGTCATAACATATTCATGCCCGGTAGTAGCCAAATCAGCCGCATAGACTGCCCCATCATACCAAGTACTGACGTAAGCAGTGTGATTAACTACTGCTAAGCCAAACAGTGGCGCCGCGTAGTGTGTTTCCGACAAACTTCTCACCACCTGGTGGTCACTCCCGTCTTGATTGCATGATTCGATGCTTTTAGTGTATGCGTCTACCCAGTAAAGTCGTCTGGAAATAGATAAATGGGAATATTATATATATGGATGTACATCGCACAAATGTGTTGTAGTTCAAATTGAAAGGGCAGTTTCCTGTCTGACGAGACGGACAATTTTTTTTTGTCGAGGCATATTTTTGGACTGTTAAATGTGGGTTTTTAGAAGAATTTATTTGGGTTACATCTTGTGCATCAGTAGGAAAATTAAATCTAACTGAAATTTCTTAATTTGACAATATCCAAGGGTATATTGCTGCCCCCTTTGCTCCATTTAGGCAAGGAGTCCAGTAAGCCTCCTTGATAAATTTTTATTTTATATCAAATTAACTATGTTAAGTATAAACTAAATTCCTGGTAAGACAAACTACTGTATCCAGAAATATGTTGTAACGCCAGCTTCAAATGGGGTACGTAGTGAGGGTTCTTCGACAAAGAAACCCATCACTTTGCCTATTGTAAGTATTTCCTTCAGACCTTCAAACACAACTTATCCCAGTTTCCTTTGCCTACATCACAGCACCCTAACACAATAACCATTACTCACGTTACCTCACGTTACCCTAATGTTCCCCATTTTTCTTTCAACCCTTCAAACGATGCATGAACCATGCATATTATCCTCACAGCAAACAATCTGTTATAATGGGTAGTATAGGGCTTGGCAACACCTCCCTGTGGTACTCCATATACTCCTTTATTACTCTTGCATATTCGTGGTCTTATAACTTAAGTGATACTACTTGTATTCGGAACATCTGTTTCAAATTGACCTAACCAAGTTTCATACTCCTGTTTCATGCACCAAGTGAAGATATGCAGTTTCCTGCACCGGTTTCTTGTACCAGTAGCTAGTTCCTGTACCATCTGGTTACAGGCACAAGGTGTGTTAAATCAGTTAAGGTAACCCTAAACAATGTTCTCTGCATGTAATTGTGCAAGACGGTAAGGTTGGTAGAAAAAATACTGCTTAGGAGAGCAAGTGCATTGCATACAGGTAGACTAAGTGAATTTTGGTGATGGTAGAAATCTGTATAGGGGTACTCGTATTTTCCCATATTAAATACATGTCAGACCTTGTAACAAAATTGGATTCGGTAAGTTCGTCATGCATAATGGAGTTTCACTATATGCAGGTCGGGTGTAAGAATACCACAGACTTCTTACAACCAGCATACTTGCTATTATTTGAAATGAGTAATAACCTCTTCCATGAACAACAAGGTTATAGAAAATGCCTTGGGCAGGTGTGACATCAAACAATCCATTCTTTCATGTTTATTTTTTGTCGTAATCTCATGGGATCATGAAGCTTACATTTCTTAATATAATCATGATAATGGCTGTTATAATTAAGTTTCTTGACTGAAGCTATATCATGATTGTTTGGTGGCTGCTGTCATTTAATCTTCTAATGTTTTTAACTGCAC
Organism: Alitta virens; assembly: GCA_932294295.1. Taxonomy (NCBI): domain Eukaryota; kingdom Metazoa; phylum Annelida; class Polychaeta; order Phyllodocida; family Nereididae; genus Alitta; species Alitta virens. The sequence continues at coordinate 10,237,875 of OW028582.1, forward strand.
TTCCCTCAATGAAATATTCACAGTGAATTAAATAACAATAAGAAAGATACATATATGCTAAATTTAGGTCCCTAATTCCACTCTGTTTTACACTGGTAGACTACAGAGTACACCCATATTACATTTACATGACACTCCACAGTCCTTAATTAAACTCAGTCCACATTATAAACTTCCACATAGGTCAGTTCAGTCATAGAGCATTCTAGTTCGTGAAATTGTATTGGAACAAATTTAAATACGATAATTAGAATCATTGGCGATTCACCAATTATTATAAGCTTCTTTCGTATAAAATATACAGTATAAATTCAAGATTAATAACAAAAACAAAATATTGAAAAACAATGATTTGCACCCAAAAAAGAGGGTTAGTAAAAACCCCAGATGATCAATTTGTGGCTAAATATTCTATAATATCACAGATATATGTTCTATTCAGACTGAAGTCTTCACAAAACTCATCCCTGATATGAATTAATTCCATGATTTGAACACCAATTAGTTGGTCACTCTCTAAAACAGTTTTGTAGTAATTCTCTTTTACAAGTTTACTAATATAGCTTGGACTACAATTAATCACATCACGTGGCTTTATACCATACTTATTACAAAGAAATTTAAAATTTCTAGCCATTACAGACATGTCTAAACTGCTGCACATATTGAATAGAAAATTGACTGTATTATTTTTATGTCTACACCCAGATGACATGTGCCTGAGGAATCAATAACATTGAGTGGTAATATACTGGTGATACACAGGGTAAAACATTACAAGTTGTTCTGTTTGGTAATTTAAAAAGCCTCCTCAAAGCTTTACGTCAAGTGACTAGCTTATTGACAATGGTGACTGATATAAGTTACTCCAACAAAAAAAGACAAAAAAAAAAGAGGTTATTCTGTGCATTATTTGTACAAAAGAATCCAGATAAAAGTAGATAATATACAATGTAGAATCCAAAGTTTGCACACGACAAAAACGTTTGCGAGTGTTTTGCGATCTTCCATCACAACCTGAATATAGACAATGCATTGCAGTCTGCACTCTGTTGAAAACGTTTTTTTATTCCCCCTCAAGTGTCTTATGTATATATGTATGTATAACATATGACACAATGCAAGAAAGTGTGTTATACTGCACTTTTGTCTTTATATTGCGTACATTATCCAGACACTTGTAAATCTCACTCTCAGTCCCACAGAATTTCATCACAATAACCTGGAGGTTCATCTTACATATCGAGCAATTCACAGGTCATAGACATGAGTCTACCAACAGGCTGTTAGTTCCCACACAAAAGTAGGAGCAACATTATAGGGCCTTGTGGTACAACTTGTGTGATGCATGAAGACATTGCCTTGATGTAATGCATACTAACTGGTCTTATGCCTTACATCGGAATTAGGGACCTACTGTTACGACCCAGAAGTGTGCAGCAATGTATGGAATGGGCAGTAAATGTAAGGGACTTGCCATGGTGGATGAAATTTCTTTTATGTCTTGGCTCATAATGTCTTAAAATTCAAACAACCACAGTATAGTACCTGGAGTTCTCCAACCAACATCACATGCGACTCCAGAAATTTATACTTTGTAATATTTAATGGTTTTATGAAGACGTTGTAGCAATAAAGCATGTATGCATGCCTCATGAGGTGTCGCAATCATAATATTAGAAAATAATTATGTTCTGTGTCAATACCAAACCATGCAAGGATATTTGTCTGGGATGCAAGAACGTTATTTTGAAATTCATAGGTTTCAAGCATTACAAGCAAAGCCTATCTGCAGAATTCAATGCGCCATGAAGCAGATAAAACCAAACCAAGCACAAATTGTGAAAAGCATTGAAATTTCTGTTGTTCCACTTCCTTTGCATCTAAATGACCATGATGTATTCTCGCCTGAAGTTGGCAAGATGTATGAGGAGTTCTGTCACTCGATTTAATGTCATTGACTTCATTAGGGAACTTTGAATGGCTTCCTTTTAAAGGCAATTCAGCCAGGGTACACCGAGACAGTGTTAAGTTCTGACAGAAATTGGATTCATCAACTTCTTGCATGAGTTGTCTTCTCAAATTCAGAAGTGCTGTTGAACAAAGTAACTTAAATAAATCACTTGATGGCAGTTAATCCCATGTGCATTCTAAATACTTTAGCTATTTGACGAGATTTCCAGCAAGCTCATGGCTGGATAGATCTTTCAGGAAACTTGATAAATTTGATAAATCAAGTCTGCATCAAATGCTCAACAAGTACGCCTATGAAATTAGTGTCATGGAAGTTAGGATACTCACATATAACAACTTGCTCATGTTATCTTACCTTTGTACCCTAGGATATTTGTTATCATGGAGGAGTCTTGTGGCTATGTTGCTATGTTACTGTGCAATTTGCTGACTTATGAACACAATAAAATCACATAAACAAAGGACATAGACTAATGTAAACTAAATATATATGTTCAGGACAAAATAAGGTGTTGTCATGAGAATTCCGCAGCATTTGCTCAGCTTTATGAAGCTGCAGTTGCTATTGCATGCTAGTGTGTAATGTAAAATACATTACGATCTACCGTTATCTGGTTACTTGAAGCTGTAATGCATTTAACCTCTGGGTAGATGTTGTTAGCCTAGAAAGATCATCAATTGGTGTTCTGAAGATGCAAATATGGTTAGATGCTGCTCATAAATTGTTGTTACTGGCTTTAAGTGAACGCTTAGGCTTTGTCTTAAGCCAGAAATGCAGTAACAGGAATCATGAGGTGAAAATGGTTTCTCGTAAATGAGTTTGCCTACATTGAAGAGATAGGGAGACTTAAAAGCAAACCCCTCATCTGAAGTATCTCAGTGAAGGTCCATCCGTGAGCCATTCCATTAGACCTTGACTCAATGGTTAATCAAGCCTGAAAAGCAGCTGTGAACTCATTGATTCCTCTTCGTTTCCTTCCCAGATTGAGAAGACATAGGCCACAGGATTGACGACATGCAGGGCAAGAGAACAGATGGCTTACTCAGATGTATAGGATTGCATCCCCTCTTGTTTTCTAATGGAATTGGTTTTTCAGCTCCTTTGTTGCTTTTCTTGTTTTATTTGCACAGAAAAAAAATATTAGAACACAGCCAACCACCATAATCAAGAAGAGCAGTTGCAGTTTTTAATAAAATTTTTGTTACAGTTTTTTGGTACATATTTAACATGCATGGTTTTTATGGACTGGCAGCACATGAAGTGCATTGGTTCAATGTCATCCAATGTTTGCTCAGTGATAGTGACTACTACTTGTCTTAAGAGAGTCTCGCCATTACATTAAATCTATGTCTGCAAATTGTATACCTCCTTGTCAAAAAACTTTCGTGAAAATAAGTATTATTGATTATGATTCATAACTTACAATGAACACACTATTAAGACCTTGTAGGATTTGTTTTACCTAAATGATGAATTTTTCTGATCTATTTTTGAGATGTGTCATTAGTGGCAAATTACCTTTGTTGACTATTCCAACTGAAAACATAGACTTAATAGGAAACATAAATGGAATCGGTATGCTAACAATGGGACCCATTTCAAAAATATTGTAACTAAGTTTTTCTAAGCATAACACTCAAGTCCAATCAGTTGTTTCGTGATGGTGTACACTGCATGAGTTTGCACGCAGGACCATTTATTGTTAGTAGACAAACACGACATTGCTTAAAAGCCTTCTGACGTATATTGCGGCAATGTCCCTGAAGTCACAAGCTTAAGATGTTTTGGTCATACTTAAGATGCTCAGTGAATAATGACAGCTTTCCGTGTTTTCCATTTAGGAAATGCATTAAGAGGAATAGGAGAGTGGTCTTGGTTACAGAGCAGACTTAAGGGATTGATTTTCAGCTAATACTTGTAATATCAAATGGGTTTTTCTTTTTTAATGTGCTATGTTCATGACTACATTGTCATAAAACTTCGAAGTTCATAGGATAGAAAGTTACATACTTCTATTAAGACTGGTGTTCTAAAAGTTTATTAGTCACAAAAATATGAAAACATGTCGTAAAATTTAATAAATATGTATGTTCCAAATAACATATGTTGTGATGATGTATCATATATTGTTTAGCAAATTTATCAGAGGTCACAGTGAGTGATATTGGTAATTAATGAGACAGATACAACCTACAAGTTGTAGCATTGCTAATTCTCTTACTCTTGTTTATCAAGACAAAACAATTTACATGTAAACAGCATTTGAAAACCATGATAATTAATAAATGTATTTTGATTCATTCCATATAAAAGATAATTCAAGACAACATCAAGAGTTGCTGACACATTACATTACTTCAACACAATGCAACTAACACTGCACTCTTCACAGTATTCTTTCAATCGTCTTTCATTCCTACACACTAGGTCTCTTAAAGGCCCCTGTTTTCTCCATCCACATTCCAATAGCATCAGCCCTAGGCTTACTCTATTGTGCATCATATTGGCTTTCAGAGGCAACCATGTGTATTTGTTGTGTGTTTGCCTATTGACTCTCTGCAGTAATGGTTTCCTGTGTTGAAGCTGGGTCAAAAGACTGCAGTTTTTCAGACTGAAGCTTTCATCCCCCCACTGTGAGTATGTCTACGAGATAGTGCATATTCCATAGATTTATAAGTACATCGATTTTGATCTGGGGAGGTATTTCTTGCTTTTGTTGAAACCAAGGTACCATATAACACAATTATATCATATTAGCTAATAAAATATATCTATATCTATTCATTCGATGCAATAGCCAGCAATTAAATAGACACTTCACATGGTGTGGATGTATCAGAATCTCTAGCCAGGTACATCTTTACAATACTATATAGGATGTATGATATCAATTGAGAATCTGATACAAAAATATTATAAAGAACCAGTTATGCTCATAATGTTATTGTCAACTCACTGCTGAAAAATATAACATAATATTTAAGGCCACTGGTATATGGATTAGTTATTAGACCACTTCACAATAAGGGTTGCAAAATTTAGACAGTGATCTTGCCAGTGAGATAGCGTAGCAAATATATATACATGTACAAAAATATGTATCAACACAACTGTAGTCCACATGCATAGCTGGATAATACCAGACAAAATATGTCTGATGCATAGGTATGTTGGCTCATACACAGACATCTACAATACTAGGCTCCACAAAGGGAATGCAGATGACGTATGGGGAAGATATGTGCTTTGATGATGTCAAAAACAGTCATGAAATATTTCTTGTATGAAGTATGAGGTTTCCATTCTCATCTTTCAAACATCAGCTGGAGATCAATTTTGTAAGTCTACTTTGTAATGACAGCACCTCTCCTATAACTCTTAATGCATTTCCTGAATGGAAAACACGAAAAGCTGTCATTATTCACTGAGGATCTTAAGTATGACCAAAACATTTTAAGCTTGTGACTTCAGGGACATTGCCACAATATACGTCAGAAGGCTTTTAAGCAATGCCTAGTAAGTGTTCCGTGAGAAGAAAATGATTCCTCATGCCATCAAGAGTGCCTTAAGCTGGTTACAAAGGCATAATCATAGCCTTAAGAAAGCAGAAAATTCAGCAGGAAAATATTTGAGGTTTTAATGTACAAGAAGTTTGCAAGTAGTTGGACAGAAACTGACTTTTACTTATAGGAGGTTTATGGCAGCATGGATGTGGCCTTCTGAACACTTTAGATAGTAATTATCATCAAAGACGTGTTCATGACTCAATAGACATATTTGGTGTTCATTCACTTGCCAATTAGCATTAGGGAATCAACAGCTTCTATTAAATTATAATTAAACTTGATGGTCTAAATGCATCTGTTGTCCTATTTCACATTAGCTTGTACTAGATGGAATTAATTGTGGCATATGCGCGGATTTGAGCCAGATTAAATTAATTGAATTTTAGCAATACACGTACTAAGTTTCAAATAGAGAATGTTACCAATATACCAATATGACACAATGTATTCTAGAAAATAAGCTCTAGTCTAGACCTTTTGGTAAGGTGGTCTATCATTGGAGTCTTATATTGAAACTGCCAATGGGCATCCTTACAACAAAATCCAGCTCTAGATTAAGCAAGGCTTCCACAAGATGTATTGACGGAAACATACAGTTCCAGCTCGGGCAAGTCTCCACTAGTGTGATGTACATTCTTTATAAAGATGCAGATTTTTACCACCATAGAATTCATAACTAATTCTTATTTACTGGTGTTGAGTAGCAAATGGCAATAGTACCTGGTTCTAATTGCTGTGAGTCTGTATACTTGTCACATATGCAGCCCCAGCCAAATTGCTTGGATTGTAAAATGCAATCACACTGTATCCATGCCTATGCTGCCATTACTGGAGGTCATGACCTGCCTCATCCTCATGATTAAGTTCCTCTGTGTGAGCTCACAGCCTTACTCATCATTGCATTCATTCATTTGACAAATATGATGAAAAGCTAGAACTAGCAAGCAAGTGACCTAACTCTTTATGGCATCTGTCAGTCATTTCCGCCTTGCTGTTCCTGCTCTTTTACAGTTGAAAACCCAACAAGCTGTAAAAGAACAGTTGTTATGTTTGCTCTTGAAAATGATGTTGGCCATCTGTAGTGCAAAACAAACAAACTCAAAACTGCAACCGAAATCCATTGCAAAAAATTCTTCTTGAGTGTGTTGGTTTCTCATAACATTCGGTGACAATTTTTTTTTCCTGCTCCAAAAATAAAAGAAAGTGAACTAAGGAGCTGAAAAACCAATTCCATTAGAAAACAAGAGGGGATGCAATCCTATACATCTGAGTAAGCCATCTGTTCTCTTGCCCTGAGTGTTGTCAATCCTGTGGCCCATGTCTTGTCAATCTGGGAAGGAAACGAAGAGGAATCAATGAGTTCACAGCTGCTTTTCAGGCTTGATTAACCATTGAGTCAAGGTCTGATGGAATGGCTTATAGATGGACCTTCACTGAGATACTTACTTAAGGTATAACTTCTATAAAGTCAGGCTCGCTTACAAGGAGGCGTATCAATTTATGTTTCCTGATATTTTATCTCTAGCTGAAGACAATGTTCAACAAATCACACAGTTGTCAACATGAACATGATCCTGCCAATATCAAGGAAATAAAATAATGCAAATAAGTAAATTTTCAATAAATATTTGATTAAATATAATACACAAACTCTGTCAACCATATTTGATGCAATTGACGAAATCAATAGTTCTGTTACTATTTTTGCATTGATGCTCCTTGACTCACAGAATTAACAATGATTTGTATATACAACTTGCATATACTCCCCAAGCACAGAATTCTAATAACTCATTTTCATCATTGTTTCCTTCGAAAGAAAATAGAGGCTGCCCTGAAAAAAGACGTGGGATACATATGATCAACCCTAATAACATCTATTCAAACGAAGCTAGCTGCATTATAGCTTCACGTAACCAGACATCCGTGGGCGGTTGAATGGACTTATAATATTACACAGTTGTAGGAGGATACAATTACTGTTACTCAGATATTGCTCCATTAGGAAAATTTTGCAAACACCTGAAACCAGAATATTTTATTATAACAATATCATGGTACCTGATGCAAGATATTGGAATGTCATTTACAGTAGTCTCATTATGCCTGCATGATTACACAATGCATAAGCTAATATAATTCGTAGTGGCATCGCATTGTTGATCTTGTATGATACTATAACTTTCAATGCACTTAAGGCAACTCATATGCAAAGACCCAACAAAATATTTACACAGAATCCATTTTATTTCATTTTGAAGAAAGAACCACATACAAGTAATCCTTTGGAGCTTCATGAATGCGCTGGTGACATAGATGACATCTAAGCGATCATTTTGCATCACAAGATTGTATTCAAGTCATGAAATTTAGTTTGTTCAACATCACTTGCATGAATTTGAGAAGACCACTCATGCAAAAAGTGGATGAATCCAATTTCTGTCAGAACTTAACATTTTCTCGGTGTACCCTGGCTGAATTGCCGTTAAAAGGAAGCCATTCAAAGTTTCCTAATGAAGTCAATGATGTTAAATTGAGTGACAGAATTCCTCATACAGCTTGCCAACTTTAGGCGAGAATACATCATGGTCATTTAGATGCAAAGGAAGTAGAACAAGAGAATGTTCAATGCTGTTCTCAACTCTCGCTTTATTAGGTTTCCCCCATTTCATGGTGCAATGGATAACACGGTTGGCTTTAGAATGGTAGACTTGACTTCAACATGGAGTTAGTGCACAGTGCATCATGTTACTTTATGTTCAAGCCAAAAAGGTGGTGTGCACAATAGATTTTGATATAGATGCTCTCTATACCAGAATACATTTTTTTTTCGGAACAGTCAAAAAGCTTCTACAGAAAAGTGGCAAATTGTGTCTAAATGTACACACCACCATTAAGGAAAATCTACTCTTCCAGTCCATTACACTTTAAGCCCATGCCTACATAACTTCACACTTCTAGGCTATAACAGAAGGTCCCTAATTCAGATGTAAGACATAAGAACAGTTACTACGCATTACATCACGGTAATGTCCTCATGCATCAAACAAGTTGTACCACAAGGCCCCATAATGTCTCTTCTACTTTTGTAGGGGAACTAAGAGCCCGTTGGACACCTTCAACATCCGTACCATTGATTAAATTGCATAATTTGTGAGGATGGACAACAGTATGTTGTATTCGCTTTTGCAAATGAATAAATCCTAATTTTTACTTATACAAATGCACGTCTCATCAACTTAAGCACTGAATCTCGTTGGTCTGAATGATAACATCGTACAGAATTCGTAATTTCATTGCAGCTGTCCTTGTTTGTATTCAATTTGAGTTTCCTGTGAATGTCATTTCTTGGACATTCTTCATTGGTAAACTTTTAATCTAAAAAAGTTATTAATCTCTCAGGCTTTAAAAGCAAAACAGAGACAGAAAATTGAATAAGATCAGATAATAATTTTCTTAATTGCATCTTGGTTGAGATAGCCCCATCACATTAATGAAAGCTGAATTCAATTGCACTTAAATGTAATTTGCAACAAATGGAATGAGATCCAGAAAGATTAAAGTGATTGTGCTTCTTTGTAAACAGATAAAAGTTCGTACTAAATTTGGTAACAGTATAAAATGTGTTATCTGAATCAAAAATGCAAAGTTGTTTGTGAGTTTTATCCAAGGATTTATTCGCAATATTGGATAGAGTCCAGTGATGCAAACTAAATTTTTAAAAACAATCGCCATTTCACAAACTATACACGCCATAGATTTGGGGTGGGGGCCTAGCTCAGTGGTAGTGCACTGGGCTTCCAAACACTGGGTCTCAAGTTTGATTCCCGGTAGAGCCTAAGTTTGATGGCTGTTTCATCCATCATCTCATTGCCATGGTCCCTGCCTGTCCTAATTAGCCCATCAGGTGCAGAAATACAGGAACTAAAGCCCTACTCCACCCACCCACACCACACACCATAGGTTCAGTTATAGCCTGAGACAAGACCGTATATGGCATACAAACATGCTGTATCATGTTCAATTTCACATCATTCAAAGCCAATTCATAATTTTTTTTTAAACTACTGGGCAAAAAGCAGTCTAATTTGGTGAGGCTTAGTACGCTCGCATTTCACACGTTACAAATATAATTCATCTATAAAATTCAGCCTGCTGACTATCTTAGGGGTGTCTCCACCTGTATGTAATTTAGGTATCTGTATATAGGAAATAACTGAGTCTGAGTCAGGAATAAGACACATTGTACAAGGTGCATGCAGCAAGTATTGCATTACTAGCCATTAGCTTGGATTTGCATGCAACAATTTAGAGTTGCATGCTGGCAAACTTCCAGTAAGTGCCACAAGACCGCAGCTGCAACATTATTGGACATTTAGCTTGCTTTTGTGTGTAAATGATTTCAACATTTGCATTGTATATATATATATTTTAAATTGTAGCAATTCAACCTAATTGGTTCCAATGTAATAAAGCATATATATTTTTATTTTTTTGTAATATACAAGATTAAGATGCCTGACAGTCCATCGGTGATGCATATGTAGGCATTGTTTCCTTCATTACTCGATTATTTTACATGAGCTTACTCTATATGCTAGCTGCTATAATTTCTAACATAAGGTGGCTTTTTGCTTGCTATTTTATGTACGTTGCATGCACTAGGGCCTGGCCAATAGAAATAGCAAGTAATGCAAAGAACCACAGCTGTAAATTACATTGGCTTTTGTATGTAAATGATTACAAAATACAAGTTTAAGATGCCTGACTGCCAACTTAATTCTCTTTACTATTTCTTACTGTATGCCAACTGCTACCATTAGCTGTTAAAATTGGAAGTTTTAATATACTAGCCATTGACCATTAGCTTGCTATTCCATGAAAATGTGGCACCAGGGCCAATGGAATTAGCAATTAATGCACAGGACCAGCTGAGGTATAATGCCTAGAAATGTTTACTACTAAGGCACGGGAGGTTGGACATGCTTACAAGTGGAGTTTACAGCAGCAAGGCAATCTCTGACTTAGCGTTAATGTTGTCTGTCACATGGTAAATTAGATTTAGAGGCAGCCATGGCAAGTAGAAGGCTTTTCCCCCTTAAACCTGTCCTACCCAGTGTCTCACAATGTATGCTCCCATCTCGGCTAATCTAATCTGGAGACCAGCAAGAAAATTGAGTAAATTCATCAAGTGCTAATGTTGTGTCTCAGTGAGCTTGCCTGCTCCAAAGTAAAGATGCTAAGGCAGGCATTGTATGTATCAAGGCTTGCAAACAGCATCCAAAACACGATGTGTGGCAAACAACATAAAAAACAATATATGCTGCAAACAGCACCCAGAATCCAATGCGCTTATGACTTGTCACAGCAAAGAAACCAATACAATAGAGCCCACGACAGCTTTATGATTAGGCCTACTATTATATATAATATAAAAGCAACCTAGATTTGATGGTTTAGATAGCCAAAGTTTTAACTTCAATCTATTCCAAACATTTCATTGAATAATATACTTAAAACAAAATTACAAATGAGACATAGTTCCTAAGTCTAATGATTTGACACCCATTATCACTGATAATAGTATACACAAGTAAACTGAAATTTCAGGGTAATTACAAAAGTCCTGTTATGGAGAATATAAATAATAGTCTGTAATTCTGATGATCAAGCACCTAATAACCACTAGTTCTGTTAATAATTCGTGATGAGCAATGTAAAAACACAGGACATAATCAATGGTATTAACCAAGTAAATATCAAGTCATTGAACACATTAGACACTGACTGTCAAATTCAAATAGACCTTAGTGGAGTATATATATATAGAACAAACACCATTAGAAAATAGATTATGTCCTCTGTGTGAACATAATTTAATAGAAGATGAAATTAATTTTATATTAGTATGCAAAGTTTATAATGAAGATAGAATAATATTGTTTAATGAGTTACTACTCCTTGTAAGTTTATTGCCTCTAAGTAGAGAATTTTTGTTTCAAACTGTTATCAATAGTAAAAATCAAAGATCACTTGCACGGTACATCCAAAAATCTTATCATATCCAAAATAAAATACTGTAGAATAAGTAAAGCAGAAATACTAGTACATATGTATGTATTATATAACACGTTTGTAACTAACCTCTTGACCTTTTAACTGTATATCTGACTAACATAATTATGTTGTTCACCCCCAGATAGTAACATTTATAATATAAATAATTGACTTATAGGCCTGATAGGCCGGGCATAATGATTACTGTTTTCTTTAACAAAAAAATAAATATCTTTAATGATATGCAAGTCACGTTAATAAAAATTTATTGAATTGAATGATATTTATATATATATATATATATATATATATATATATATATAATCTTTATTCACACACATAAATGGTGTACTTGATATGATACAATGTAGAAAAAAAATCTATTATTATTTACATAGTATATAGATGATTTAAATAGAAGAGTCTCTCATTATGAGAAATAAATGAAATAGAATTGTTTCTTAAAAACTGCAATCGCCTGATTTAAAACCCCTTTGTTTTAAATCATTTGTTTGATATTAGCACTGACATGTACAACATATGTACAGGAAGCTGACAGAAAACCTGGACCAAGTGGAGTAAGTTGTATTTTTTTCCCCAATTGCAGCCATATCACGTGAAATATTGGGTAATACGGGCTGGATCATACGGGCTGGGTGATCTACATTTCATACCACGCAGAATGATGTTCATGCATTGCCCAAATAAGGAAACTGAAGATTCCAAGTAAGGAAGAAACGTGTACCGCCGAAAAATCGCCCGTGCGTTTACAGTTTGTCTGATAGATTAATAACAATCTGACATTGTAATAGCTATAAATTTATTTACTGTAACAAAACAAAGTTTAAATTTCGATTGAGTCATAAATGCAATAAAATATTTGCGTGGTACGTTTTATTCAATAACTTCGTAAATTTTCAACCGATTTTTAAAATGTTAAGTTCCAAATGGCTGAAATTAATAGGGGAATAATAGAAAAACCACAACTTGTCACTGATTTGTTTGAGTCGTGTGGTTTTCCGATAGTCTGAACACTACATTATTAAATAATAAGATAATAACTGGAGCCTTGAGATTAAAGCCACCTTGAGATTAAGGCCACCTTGAGATTAGGGCCACCTTGAGATTAGGGCCACCTTGAGATTAAGGCCACCTTGAGATTAGGGCCACCTTGAGATTAGGGCCACCTTGAGATTAAGGCCACCTTGAGATTAGGGCCACCTTGAAATTAAGGCCACCTTGAGATTAGGGCCACCTTGAGATTAGGGCCACCTTGAGATTAAGGCCACCTTGAGATTAGGGCCACCTTGAGATTAGGGCCACCTTGAGATTAGGGCCACCTTGAGATTAAGGCCACCTTGAAATTAAGGCCACCTTGAGATTAGGGCCACCTTGAGATTAGGGCCACCTTGAGATTAGGGCCACCTTGAGATTAGGGCCACCTTGAGATTAGGGCCACCTTGAGATTAGGGCCACCTTGAAATTAAGGCCACCTTGAGATTAAGGCCACCTACCAGCAGGACTAGCACACTACTCCTAAGTTACTCTCAATGCAGTGATATTCCAGTATAGAATAATGGTGTTGCTGAAACTAATTGAGCTATACTTCCTACAGATTCAGCTTTGACCTTCCTAACTATATTGGATTAGTGTATCATGGCTGGATTTGTCAGAAATAGACCTTGCACACAGTATTATATTATACTCTTCAAATCTTTATAATATGGGGAAAAAATTTCCATTGAGCAGTCTGGATCTTGTTATGAGTAGTATTTGAGTACACAGATTTTCTCAGTAAGTGATATGCTTTATATTGCTTGTCTGATGTCTAATTAAAGCACAGCACAATCATGAAACATTGGTTTAAATTACAGCTGACTGTGCAATCATCGACAGCAGCAAATATTGACGTAGATGCTGATACTTTCATAACATGGTGAGAATATCTGCTGAGTAAGTATAACTATCAAATGAGACACTTGTTATTAAAAATGTTTTGCTTCTACAGGTAAAAAAAAACAAACAAAAAAAAAAAACACAATGAGACCCAAAATTTTTGGCTTGTATTTAGTGTCTTTGCTGAGACAAAAATGGTGTAGGATTTCAGAGATTGAATGCCTATAAATTCAAACCTAGGCATACCATCTTCACGTCTGCCTTCGTTAGTTGATCAAATATAATAGATTTGTCAGTGCATGTTACTAAGATATTAGATATTATCTAACCTTTATGAACTGTGTAATTGTATGCCTCCTGGAAAATATGCTCTGGCAATAATATCATTTGCATGCTAGTGCCTTGTATTTTCCAATTGTGCAGCTGGTAGAAAGGGGATATAGCACCATTTTCTATGCTTGCATCCTGGTACAGCTCTGTATGTCATGATCTGAGCCTAATGCAGACCACAGATCTTAATTCTGAAGTCCATTTCTCGCTCCGACCTTAGTGGTCCCCCGGTGCTCATGTCGGACCACGGAACGAATAACCGGGTTCTCGGTGTCCGCCTGGAATGGGTTGACGAATAAGTTGGCGTAATGAGAATATGGTAGCAGAAGCATTTATGACAATTTTCGCCTTGTTGTCAGGCCACTAAAATACCATTTGGCTTGATACATCGATGACAATAGGTTTCTGTTTTAATTATTGCTTGTTATTTTTTAAATCAGTGGTTTATCTAAAGCAAGGGTATATGTTTCTGTTTCAAATGTTATTTCACAGCATTTCTATTGCACATTATTATGCTCCTTATTTGCACCCTTTGCCATCCATTCATGATCTCAAATCCCGATACCTTTGATGGTGCATACATATATGTACCACGGTACATATCAGTGACTCCAATTGACCAGCCAGTTGATACAGTGGTGAATCAAGTTTTGACTCCATAAATAAATGTATAGTTTTGACACGAAGCAAATACCTATCTCACAAAAACGTCACTAGGACATCAAGCTACCCAGTATGCTAGATTAAGGCATATTCTCAAGGTCAAACAAGGTCATGCAAGGACACCCATTGTCTCCCTTCCTATTATGCAGGTTGGCAAACAGCAGGGAAAACCTACACTGATGTCCAGTGGTCAGCTTTCCTTGAATATTACATACTGTGTGTGGTCAGTTTGCTGGGTTCCCGAGTGCATAAGCCTAGTGCATTAGACCCAGAGACTAAATGTTGAACCTCCAATGGAGCCAATACAGTAAAAACTCTACAAAATGTAGACTGTGATTATAACAGTGCCATAATAATAAGTTTCATTTACAAAGATACAAACTATTGAAAACACTAACCGATTTAAAAACAGTTTTGTTCCCTTTTGAATTAATTAGCTTTTAAGAGGGTAAATTTTTTTCAAATATATATATTAATTTCAATTTCATCATCCTCTTATTTTATATTTTAAGTTACAAATTCCTATTTCTATTTGTACATTTATGTCAATTTTAAGCATATATATAAATTAAATCTTCTTGTTAGCTTTCCTCACTTTTGGTGGAGTGCTCAACCCTCTTGCAATTTGTATTTTCTGTATATATGTTATAAGTATTTCAATGATTACATTATGCCAGCTGGCGATTTTGATTAATGTACACATTGTTTCTTCTTGTCTACATTTCATTTTAAACAGCATCCCAGAATTCGGGGGTATATAACGTCAAATATATTTGAGAAAGAACTGAAAAATAACCTTTCCACCTTTAAGTTATTTCATCAAAAGGAGTACTTATGCATTTATATTATAAAATCTGTAAAAAAAAGAAAAAGAAAAAACTGTTCTATTGTAATAAATATATACAGATAAGTGCAAAGGAAGACTCACATTTACCACAATAAAAGAAATAAATGGACAAGCTGAAACTTCTTTGAAACGCCTTCTGACTTCATGCGATCGTGACATTTTGGCAGCCTTCTATGACAATTTTTGTCTTGGTTTCCCAGGCAATATTATAAAAGTGCTCATGTGGTTGATAGAGCAGCCATTAGAAATGTATTGCAGTCGGACCCATGTATAACTAGCTTATAACTACAGTCCAGTTACAACGTGGTCATAGTCCAGGAATACATTTATTGTATTTATTTTACAGGCCCATATATAACAAAAGCTTTGAGTTTAATGAAGAATGCCAAAAAATAGTTTGTATTCAACTGTATATGTTCTGTTATGGGAGAATGCAAAGTGTACCACAAGGTGGTACATTGCTGCCATTAGTTCAGGTCCTGGGTTCGAAATTCCCGCTTTCAAGCAATCTGCCTCAATATATATATATATATTGCAGTGTTCTTACACTTTGCACGAAATAAATGTTAGATATAGATATACAATTATCTAACTGATGTTTTGCAATTTCTGTCTTTCATACATTTACCTGATCCGCAGCAACAAGCTCTATGCATCATAAACAGGTCTCCTAAGCCTGCACAGTTCTTCTACTCTTGCTGTACCATAATACCTCTTTGAAATACATCAATAAGTATTTGAAAGGAAGCTTACCCATCATAGTAATTGACAGCTAGCTGGTTCGGCCACTGAAGTCCGTTGCTGACGATAACGGTCCGTTGTGATCCGTCGAGTCTCAGGCGTTCGATCCTTTTGGCTCCTTGATCCCCGATGAACACGAAACTGCAACAAACCATCAAAGTCTCATGAAATTCTCATCAGAGGGAGTACGTCACGAGATTTCGGTCAATCATGGGCCAACAAAGTAAAAGTTTGTCAGTGAGCGGATGACTTCGAGAGTTTCCAAGAAGGAATGAAAGAGAGAGCTGAAGTTTTAGACTGCTGATTACTTGATTTGTTTTCCCAGTGGTCTGTCACTGAAGTTTGGTTCCAATAGAAACACGGTACCGTGTCAGCAAGGAGCACCACAAGGATCAATATTGTGCCCCATAGGTGCAATTCTGCAAACTCTAACTGCTGATTAAAGACCAGAAGAAAATGTACTGCCTCAAAGAGAATCCCTAATAAAGACACGCAAAGAAGTTCCAGAGCTTACTGAATGTTTTCAGGTTTGTTTCATTGGATGTTTTCCTGATTGATGAGTTGATTGATTAGGCGGTTAATTGGGTTGTATGGCTCTTCTGCTGGTAATGAATTCAGGGAATGAATTAATTGGACCAAAGGTGGGTGAATAAAAGGATGGTTCAGTGAATAAAACTGTATCTGAGAAACTGATTCTTGCAATAAACAAAATGATAAATTAATGACGAATTTCTTAATACTAGTATATTCCATATATATATATACCCTTTTACTACAGCAGCCATGTTGAAATGTTTGCCTCATTTACCTCAGTTTGATTACTTCATATATTATGACATCATTACTTCTCCATTGTTGCACTCTGTGACCTCACCATGACCATTCTCTACTGATGATGTCACAATATTATATCTGAGTGCAAAGAGAGGTCAATGAGGCAACAATGCCAACATGGCTGCTGTGTGAATAAGGTGTTATACCCTTGGTGCATATTTACTGGCCTTTTTGATGAATTTGTCTTGCTATCGAGGTAATACATTGTATTGTATATGACGGCAACAATACAATTGGCTAGTAAAAACATTTTGTCTTAATCATTATGTAATGTAGTCTTCCATTGATGCAAGTATCTGCTAAATAAATTTGGTGGAAAGTTACTCAGGTAGGATTATTTGCTTTCAGTAAGTTTGTCAATAAAGTGAAAAATTCATGTTATTGGAGAAAAGCTTTAATGACACATCTTGTTTTACTAATATAAAAACACTTTCAGGATAAAGTTACATTCATTCAATTCTGAGATCAAGTTGCATTCACAAGTAGACATTAGAAAAGTAATATAATATTATTTGGTATCTTAAATTCAGTTGCTGTTATTTACAGCAACAATTACTTTCATTTCCTGTCAGATTTTCATACAAGGTCTCATTATCATATCAAAAACAAAAAGCTTTCCTGTAAACTGCCAAGTTTCATGGCAACTAATGGAAGCTTCAGCAGTATTCAATTTGAGATGGAGCTTTTAACTCAAGTTTCAAGAACACTTTTCCATATTAAAGCAGCCCAGATTCTCTAGAATCCAAAATGCCATTGTTGTAAATATTTTTAATACTTGTTATTATTTGAACATGCATTACAGAGCTTAAGTTTTCTAACAGGTGCAAATGATGAAGTGGTTTTATTCGTGAAAAGTAAATTGGAAACCTGATCATGACGATGAAGGCAATCGTGATAAATACAATGGTTCAAACACAGCTGGGATTGAAACACAATTCTCTTTACTGTGATAGAGTGGTTCACCATCCATGAATTGATCAATAATCATACTTAGAATCAGAAAATAGTTGGCCTTTGATTAAAAGTTGTTCCAGTTCATAAATATGAAATGTATGATTGTCACGAAAAGAAAAGTCAAATCCAAATCAAGAACCCTGGCTTAAAGATAATTTTACTGTCTCTCAAACCTGTGCTATGGTTACCAATTAAACTAGGTACCACCCCTCCCAAACAGGAGACATAGTAATAGGGGAAATATGCACATTTTTATAAGCAATGTCAAGGTTAGCCTTAGGCGATAATAGGCCTACTTTGCTGTATTACATCATAATCATAACAATCAGTGACGTCATTGTGATTGTTGTTACGTCATATTTCTACTTGCTTAAAATTAATGTAAAACCCTGACCTTGAGCATTAAAAAATAATTTCATTTTGCGTTTCCCTCATAAATCTAAGACAGTAATTATTAGATTTTCCTTAGTTTATTTAAACGAACAAATCCTTTCATGGTTTTAATATGAAACTGTCACTGCGGTCTTTTCATATTGCGAAACACCATATATATTCTCTGCACCCCCTCCAAAGACTTTACATCGATATTACGACCACTAAAGTTGTTTCAAAGGGTGGTCTTAACAGAGAGACTCCACTGTAAAGTGAATATTTGATGCCTGCCAACTTACAACTAAATGACAATCTGTTCGGATTGCATTTTCATGTCATGAAAATACATATTAAGCACATGTTTCACATAATGACCAGGAAAACTACAAACACGATTTAAGTGCTATCAGAACTCGGAAAACACCACCAAAACACTAATAAACACCACTGCCAAAAACGCCATCCCTGTCTCTTCATCTCCCTGATGCTGCTGCAGAACTCGTAAACTTCCACATTAATTACCAGAGAAATCTCAGGGGAAGGAGGACCGAAGTTTTCTGTGTTTTTCCCCAGATTTTTTTTACAGTTACATACTGAAACTAATGAGCTACAAAGCCAACCAGGAACTGTGGTCTGTCCAATTAGCAAAAACTCCCCAAGGTCCCGAAGACAGCTTGCCAGCAGACAACAGCAACAAGACACAGCCAAGAGTTGTTGCTCTATAAAATATTCAAGGGCAGCTTCACAATGTAGTGGTAGGTTTTAGGCAAATTGGTTGAAGTTTAGCTTCAAAATATTATTTAGCCTTAAGGTATATGGACCAGTCTAGACTGTTCAATATCAATAACTAAGAATATCATAATTAACCATTTTTGACCATCTTCGTTAAAACCAGGTTTCGTTTAACTCGGCCCTAGTGTAAAACAAGACAGAGCCGATAGAAGAAGCTGTTGCTCTCTAAAATATTCAAGGTAAGGAAATTGGTTGACGTTTAGATTCAAAATATTATTTAGCCTTAAAGTATATGGACCAGTCTAGTGTTTAATATCAATAACTAAAAATATCATAATTGACTATTTTTTAACCATCTTCGTTAAAACCAGGTTTCGATATTTTTGGTCCTAGTGTAAACGTATTCTTGGACAATCGCATCGTTAAACCGGACTTTGTCATTATAATAAGTATATTCCGACAAGACAGAGTCAAGAGTAGAAGTTGTTGCTCTATAAAATATAAAAGGGCAGCTCCACAATGTAGTGGTAGGTCTTGAGCAAATTGATAGACGTTTAGCATCAAAATATATTGTCAAAATATATATGGACCAACAAGTGAAGTTGCACATTAATAACGAAAGTCTAGTTCAGTCATAAAAAACAAATTTAGTATGATATTATGACACTTAAAAATATTAAGCAAATACAAACCAAAAATCATTCAGCGTCTTCTTATGTGATTTATCAGCCATTTGTGTATAGAATAACATGACAACTGAAATAGCCTAATAGTATGTTAGATTAACACAATGATTCATTTAAACTTGTGAATGATAATTCACATATAATCTTCAAATTGAAAGAGTTTCTCTGGCAATTGTTAATTTGAAGAGGCAATAAGTTTCATATTGTCAGCGAAGCTATTAAAAAACTCTATTTTGGTCATAAACTCGTGCTTCAATTGTTCGATAGAATCTAATTCCGCGTGTAATGGCATCATTAAGGAGCTGAATTCATGAAACGTAACAAAGACCAACCGCAGACATTTCTGTTTCCATTGTCCAAATTTGTGTTTTTACAGCCAGAAATAGGATGTCGTTAACCTTGAGTGGAAATCCTTAACTTAAAGCATGTTAAAATCTTGTCATGATAAATAGAGTCTTTTCACTGAACAGCCCAGAATTCAGTAAGGCATCAGTCTTTCCTCTCCTCTTATTACTCATTTTGCTTTTCAGACACAGTAGGTAATAACCAACTAAATCCATAAATATAACTTTCTAAAAAACAAAAATCAACTAAATGATAAAGTGTCAAATATACATTAAAATGCACTAGAAATACTGCTGCTTGGATTCACTTTGCTTCAGCCAATCACAGTGAAGGGGGGGGGGGAACCTTTTCAGCCAATAGAATTGCAATATTCTTTTTTAGCCACCTGGTGGAAATACACAGAACCTTCCATGAAAATCCACTATTGAGAGAGTAAAAACAAAAATGTGTTAGAGAGCCAGCCAGCATTGTTGCACTTGTGGGCAACATTGTTACTTTTTGGTATTAAACTAAATTTCCATTGTTTGCAAATGATGGTTAGGTTATTTGGAATGCCTCAAACATTCTCTTTAGTTATTTATTCATTAATTAATTTTTAATATTATAACAATGCGAGACTCTGTTAGAGTGGAGCAGTAATTCTAAAAATGAACAGATAGAATATTTCCAAGCCTGGCAGCAGTCCTGTCATTTTTCGTGGTATTTTGCAACAGGTTGAATAAATATTGTCTGGACAGCATACACCATCAGTGCCAACTTTCACTATTTCACATCATTGAAAATGAGTAATTAGGTTTAAATGGCGATGAATAAGTCATTCGGTAATAACATGGATAAAATTGAAGATGTTGAAATTGCAGATTCACTGCATGAAAATGACGATCTTGAAAAATTAACAGCACGTCAAGATTAGTAATAGTGTGTGCACTCATTACTTTTCAGGTAGAAAGGCTGTAAAACCGCGTGCACATATAATCCAACAAAAAAATATGAAGAATGCTGCATGACCCTCTTTCTTCTAACTCGGATGCGAATGAGGGCCATGCTTGCTTGGCTAGATATTCCCTACTAGGGTACTTCCCTACAGGTCTTTGTGTGTGACCTTGACCATTCTAATCTGTCTGATTATCTATTAATTAATGTCCCAAATAGAATTAGGCTGATTTCTGCTTTCTGTACATCACCACTCATGTAGTATCTTTTTTGTATCCTGAAATTTGGAATGAATTTGCCGAATAACCCATACTCAGAGTAAAACTACCCAATTTTAAATCAACTTCAAATCTCAAGATTAACGCTTGATGAACCAGTTAAATATATTTAATCCATTACCAGAAATTACCAGAAAATTAATATCAGATCTCAGCATTTAAATAAATGCCCTGTTTTTGTGATTACAAAAGACTATTGACCATAGGAGGGTGGGGTTAGTAATAGATAAATGGAGTTCTTGTGTTGGGGGTTTTGTAACCCCAAGCTTATTACCCTTGGGCACGGCAAGCTTAACCAGACAAAGCAGGAACACTATTTCGGTTTCACCCTGTCACCCCTCATAATGTTAACCCCAGTGGTCAGTGCCAAATGGAATATCATAACTGACATATACGGCTGCCATGATAAAGATGTGAAGTCCAATGTTTTTGCAACTACTTTAAGAGCACCTCAATATTATAAGACTATCGCTAAATTAAGGCCAATAGATCTGACCCGAATGCAATCATACCATAGTGGTCCACCCAGTTAAGACCACTCAGACACCAAGATTTCTTAATTGCAATAGTCCCTTACCGTAAGACCACCTTACTATTAAAACCTTATCTTAATTAAAAAAAAAAAAATCCCTTGTTTGTTCTTGTAAATACTAGCTATTTTTTTTTACTTTTTTTTTGTAAATTGCCCCTAAAACAAATCCATATGACAAAGGTCACATAGAAGCCCGTGTGGGCTGGGAGGTTTGTCAAGTTGCTTTTTCATTGTATTTATGTTATACCTCATGTGACTTTAAATAGACGACTTTATTAAAACCACTGAAGACCTGACTATTAAGACTACTCATTTTGGACCCTAGACAGAGTGTTGTTACCATTGTATTTTACCTCATCATAGTCTAAAGTGAGACCCACCTTGCCATTAAAATGTTGTCATGTCATGGTATGCATGTATTCATCTGCAACCTTAAGGTAGTAGGTTGGTTCAAAGCCATAGCATGATTGTCTCACTCCACCCAGGTGCAATCTAAAGGTACTGGAGTGAGCTACGATTTTTCTGGATAGCCTAAAAATGTTATCTTTAAATTATGCATAGCTAATTATTACACAATAATACAAACCCGGAAAAAGGCCATTGACCTATGAAAATACAGTACAGTACAGTAGATAGATAGACAGATAGATAGAGAGAAATGGAAAGTGCAGCCCTCTAAGGCAAGCTTTTGCCGCTATTGAGGGTTGATTGATGAGGTGGGTAGTTTTACTCTGAATATGGGTTATTCGGCAAATTCATTCCAAATTTCAGGATACAAAAAAGATACTACATGAGTGGTGTACAGAAAGCAGAAATCAGCCTAATTCTATTTGAGAAATTAATTAATAGATAATCAGACAGATTAGAATGGTCAAGGTCACACACAAAGACCTGTAGGGAAGTACCCTAGTAGAGAGAGGATTCCACCCATGTTACACATTTACCCCATGGGTGGGGTCTTTTACTTGCCTCAGCATAGACACTGAGTACAAGGGACCGCCCCAGTTTAACATCTCATCCGAACAACATCCAGCTGAGATCTTGCTGATGAAGAGTGCCCGGGCCTGGGATTGAACCCGGGTATGATATGATATGATAACGGTATGATATAATTACTTAAGAATAATATGAAAATAATATATATAATAATGCAACCACCATGTATGGTCCGCAATCTACTACGATATTACAATTATATCTTCATGATACTCCATGGTTATACCATGTCATTTATATTTAGGGTACATATTCATGTCAGTCAGTCTAGACAGGTACTTGTCACTACCTTGTACATCAAACTACGACAAAGACATCAGCTTTGGTTCTCAAGAAAAAGCACAACTTCTAATGCATGATATACTGCATGCACACTGTTAAAAAAATGCTGTAAAAAAGTAGCTACTGAACCACAACAGAGAGTAATGAGTTTGTTGATAGTATAAAGCGATTTACTTTTACTAGTTTGGCTTACCTTTTAGTCGTTTTTAAGGGGTGATTTTACACCAGGTGCAAAATAAACAAAGAAGATATTTTATCCTGGTCTACTAGCTACAGGGCAGTTTGCTTGCATAAAACGCCTAAAAACCCCCAGACCACACACATCACTTACCACTGCTTACAGCATAATACGGAGATAAGAATTGTTTTGTCTGTTAGAAAACATGCCAAAGTATATATACCTAGAAAAACAAGAAAACAAAAGGCCCAGATATCGAGCAGTTTGTGCAGTTTAAGAACACTTGGTGGGGTCCAGACAATAGCTACTGACATACTATAGTGTTTAGACTATTAACATAACTGACGCTGTATTGCTTTCTCCTTAACATGTGGCAGTTATTAAATTTCTGCGTTGGTCTGGAGAGAGTGAAATGCATATCTGCCCACTGACCATTCGGGGATGATATTTGGGGATGTTTTGCTAACTGAGAATGTTATGAGTGAACCAGAAAGTTGTGAACTTTGATTCATTTATTGGTCCACTGACTGACTGACTGACTGTGCAATCAATCAATCAACCAATATCTATCTATCTATCTATCTATCTATCTATCTCCATATCTCTCTATATATCTCTCTATATATCTCTCTCTCTATCTCTCTATCTTCTCTATATATCTCTCTATCTCTCTCTCTCTCTATCTATCTATCTCTGTATCTCCATCTCTCCATCTCTCTATCTTCTCTCTATATCTCTATATCTCTGTATCTCTGTATCTCTGTATCTCTGTATCTCTGTATCTCTGTATCTCTATATCTCTATATCTCTATATCTCTATATCTCTATATCTCTATATCTCTATATCTCTATATCTCTATATCTCTCTGTCTATCTGTCTCTCTCTGTCTCTATCTATCTCTCTGTCTCTATCTATCTCTATCTATCTCTCTCTATCTCTATCTATCTCTCTCTATCTCTCTCTATCTCTATCTGTCTATCTATATCTCTATCAATCAATCTATCAATCAATCAATATATCTATCTACCTATCAATCTATCTACCTATCAATATATCTACCTATCAATCTATCTATCTACCTATCAATCTATCTACCTATCAATCTATCTACCTATCAATCTATCTAACCTATCACATAACTCCACTTTTCAGCTTTTATTTACATCGTCAGGTACTCGGAAAACTGTTAACTCCTGACTTTCTTTCCCCCCACCCATAATTCCATCGCGTTGGGGGTGCTTAAACCACAGTGTCAGGGCACAGGTGGGTGAAACCCTTTTTTGAGGGTGGGTTGAAGCCAAAGGGGGCATGATATGTGTATCTGTATGCTGAGAATGAGGGTGGGGTTGTGAAATGAGGGTAAATTGAACTCGGGGTATGTTGCACATGTGATTGTAATACTGGGTTGGCAAAGATGATTGTGTATATGATTCACTCCATCTGAAACACAATAGAGTGATATAAAACCCAGATAGGAGGCTGATATAAGCTGGATGTCTGAACAATGGAGCTTCGCAATGGGGTGACCTTTTCGAACGGCCTAAGATGCAAGGAAAAAGGAATTGGATTTGACTGACTTTCATGATTGAACACTCTTTAGAAATAATTGTTTCAGACAAATGATTGTTTCAGACAAATGATTGTTTCAGACAAATGATTGTTCAGCTGGTATCCAGCCAAATGTTTTTTTAAATCAGACAATATATTGTATGTATTTGAGACAATGGTTGTATAGTTCAAACAATGATGTTGGTAAGCTTAAACAATTTAATGTCTAAAAGACCAAACTATATCTGATTTTAAACAAAATTTTGAATGGACACCAGGTAAACAATAATTTTTCTAAAACAAACAATCATTACTAATAAGTTGATCTTGCACTACGCTGTTAAAGAAGTTTATTTAAGCCCTTTTCAAACCTAATGTTTGATAATAAGTTTACTATACAGAGATGAAAAACTTTAGTCAATTTGGGACAGCAGTTTTTGGAGTGGCTGTTAAAGAAATTTAATCAGTCATAGCTAAAATACACAGTTGTCCAGCTTTAATAATAATTCACTGTTAACATCACCTTGGAATAAAAGCCTAAATGTAAATGAATAATCCATGGCAGGCAAACATGTGAAAATGGTAACCAACACGTGATCAAGTAATATGAAATTCCGAAAAGATGACCACGTGATCATTTATGTATTCATATATAATATGTGTGATAATGGACACATGATATTTTTTCAACAGTTGCCACCACATTATCACCAGAAATCACACCAAAATCACGTGTTTTTCACGTGTTTTCAGATAGTTTTCACATATTTCATGCGTTTTCACGTGTCTGGGTATTTCTTCATAAAAAGAAACTACTATAGTTATGTCAGTGAGATACAACCCCTTTTTTTTTTTTTTTTTTTTTTTTTTTAAGTGGAAGAAAGATTATGATCATATGTGATGCTGAAACATTATCAAATATGTATCTTTCATTTTTCCAACCCAAAAAAACACCAAAATACACGAATATAACTCAGTCAAAAGCACATCAAAAGAACAACAAACCAAAACCCCACTTTAACAGCTTTTATCACATTTTAATCATCAAATTTAATCTGAAAAAACGCATCAGAAATTTGACGAATTTCCCGTTGCATTTTAAGTTGATTTAACACGCGAAGGACCCAGTATGGAACATAACCTACAACCTGAAACACAATGTGAAGCACAGACGATTTTGTTATTGAACCATACCCTTTGAACTGCACTTCAAAGGGTTATGGGAAATACATAAATTGCGCCCTGTCAAAAACGCCAAAGCAGAGCAGGACATCTAACCTCTAGGGGAGACGGGGCTAAGTTGCAACACCCCGCGGTGCAGGCAATAGATACCTCTGAAAAATCGTTTTGACCACAAAGTTAGTTGAAATAGTTCACTGTTGTCTAGATGTTTTAGATGTTTTATTTGTTCAGTGTTCACAGTATGTAGTAGTTCAATACGGTTAGTACATTACATAAACAATAAAAGACATTAGCATACTGTGGGGGATGTGCACTAGCTTACTAGAAAGTTGTAAAATTGTGCACACCCCTTACATTATAAATAAAAGGAAAAAGAGGCTAATTAAATATCTAGAATTAAATATCTAGAATGACAGTCTGCCAAATAGCCTTCTTTTTGTCAAAAAAGGTCAAGTTTCAATTATATAAATATCATGTTCAGCTGTTCCTGAAAAATATCAATATTTTGTTGAGGGGAGAGAGATGCCATGCAGGGGGGTGATGCTTGCAAAGCAAATTCTGCAATTTCCTATCTAAATTTGATTTCTCCTGAATTTCTTAACAAGTTTGGTCAAGAACCCATACCCCCCCCCCCTCCCCCTATCCCCAAAGAATTCCTGCATGTATGACTTTTAGTCAAAATGGCTAACTACTATTGAGTAATTTGTTAGATTTAATTAGCTACAAGAGGGAGGGGGGGGGGGGCGCAGACCCCGGACGGTTATATCAAAATCTTATTTTTATACATATGTCAGAGAGAAGCACAAAATAGTTATAAATATGCCAAAAAGTCAAACCCCTACATTTTAACCAAAACAAAAACAAAGAACCCCTCTATGTACAAATTAACTTCACTTTTCCTATCTTTGCAATGATAATTTCATGCCATATCGTCATCATTACATATCCATTTGTTATGGTCACAAAAAAGCAGCAGAGAAATTGTAATGGAAAAAATAGAAAACTTCAAGTTATTTCTTTCCCAGAAGATTTTTTATCAGCCGCTAGTAAGTTGGGATTTTGAATTATTGTGAACATTTCCCCCCATTTTGTACTGCTCCATGCCATTTGTGGTGAAATATGCAAGGTTCTCTCTAGCATTAGCCACTTAGAATTATGCTAATCCAATAGCCATGTGGCTAATCTAATTAAGTACTTAATCATTTGTGGCTAATTTTCAGATGACCATTTACTGTACAATCTATCCAACCGTGGCTAATCATTTTCAAAGTTGGGAAAGATACCTGAATATGACGGGAAAAAATCCCCCCCCCCCCAAAAAAAAAAAACAGGTGGATATTAATTTGGAACAATATTATAGTGAGATTTTATTGTACTTTGAGTCTCTGACCTCCTGGTTCGAATCTATAACACCCTTAACGTGAAACTGGTTCATCTCACCCTCCTTCCCCTACCATAACCACGATAACCTCCCCCATCCTTGTCCAGGTCTTCCTTCAACTGTCGTTTTTATAATATTTTGGATCACGCTCGGATGGAAACCTGACATAGGGTTAGAAAAAGTTGACGGCCAATGATGGCTCTTAATACGACTGTCAGAGATGTGACAAATACTGATAGATGAGAAAGTAATAGGAATATTTGGATGCTCAGGATATAGGGATCCGTGAAATGTAAATATTTAATGGAATATTCCTTTTTTTTTTATATACATTTGGAGTGACGTCTGAGTCTTAACAGTGTTGATATGTGCAAAACTTTCTCATAGTTTTTTTTTCCTTCGATATATCACTGCTGATAAAAAATAATTTAAAGTTATGATATGTAGTTTGGTGGGGGCCTAGCTCAGTGGTAGCGCGCTGGGCTTCCAACCACTGGGTCCTGGGTTCAATTCCCGGTCGAGCCTATGTTGGATGGCTGTTTCATCCTTCGTCTCATTGCCATGGTCCCTGCCTGTCCTAATTAGCCCATCAGGTGCAGAAATACAGGACGTAAAGCCCTAATCCACCACCACCACCATGATATGTAGTTTATATGAACGTAATGAGCGATAGAAATATATCGAGTGTTTATCACACTGGGAAAATGTTTGTCACATCACAGTTAGCTATTTTCAAATGATTTTGGCTTCATACAATTTTGGAATGGATTGAACTACAAATTTTTAAATTATGAAATCTGCCAATAAATCATTAGTGTAAACGGCACAGAATTATTCATATTTGCTCACTCGCTAGTTAGTCGTAAGTAATTATTTTGTTCAACATCCCAGCAGCTGGATGTCTTTCGGATGAGACGTTAAATTGGTGGTCCATTGTACTCAGCGTCTACGCTTAGGCAAGTAAAATACCCCACCCATGGGGTAAATGTGTTAAATTGGTGGACTCCTCCTCTCTCTCACACCTCATCAATCGACCTCGATAGCAGCAAGAACTTGCCTTAGAGGGCTGCACTTTCCCTATCTATCTATCTATCTATCTATCTATCCATCCATCTATGTATCTATGTATCCATCTATGTATCCATCTATCTATCTATCTATCTATCCATCTATCCATCTATGTATCCATGTATCTATCTATCTATCTATGTATCTATCTATGTATCCATCTATGTATCCATCTATGTATCTATGTATCCATCTATCTATCTATCTATCTATGATGTATTAGCTGGTGAGGTCATTCAAGTCTATAGTCCAGTATCACAGGAGATCTAGTATGTGAGATGGACAGACACACGAGGAGGCTCAGGACTTTCAAGGGCTTAATAAATATCTATTGCACGTCAAACAGTCACTCATGCATTTTAGTCACTGTCATCCCATTAGTCACAGGAACACAACCATTTCACCCAACATTTTTACCCGAGAACAAAGCAAATATGTGCGCTATATATTTCGGAACAAACTCCATAAATGCATCGGCAGAGACTATGCATACGATGTCTGAATTACATTCGAATGTTTTCGTATGGAAAAAAAGGCAAAAATCCAAAAAAAATGAACCAGATATTTGAACCATATTTCCCTGCTTTGAATGACAATAGATTCGCAATGTTTACTGACAATACCAGCTTTTTGTGGTCATGTTTTATCGTTCATAAAAAAAAGGCTAAATCCATCTAAATTCTTCGAACAACTCTATAGCATGTTTCCCACAAATGTGATGTAAATGGTTTTATTGAGAGGGTCCATCCCATGGAATTTCATTTCACACGCGATATGTTGTGTAGCATATTAAAATGTGAAACATGTCATTTCATGCGGAAGAGAACACCATGCTGGTTTTTATCGTATTTCACAAGCAAAATCACTTCATTCATGGTTGAATAGTTGATGATCCCATATGCCATTTGGTTAAAATTCTGAATAGGCATGCCAACAGCACTTGCAGATGTCCTGTTTTGTCATTTGTCTGTCTGTCTGTCTTTCTGCAAAGTATGTCTGTCCGTCTTTCTGCAATGTCTGTATTTCTGCAATGTATGTCTGTCTGTCTGCAATGTCTGTCTGTCTGTCTTTCTGCAATGTCTGTCTGTCTTTCTGCAATGTCTGTCTGTCTGGCTTACTGCAATGTCTGCCTGTCTGTCTTTCTGCAATGTCTGTCTGTCTGTATTTCTGCAATGTATGTCTGTCTGTCTTTCTGCAATGTCTGTCTGTCTGTCTATATTTCTGCAATGTCTGTATTTCTGCAATGTATGTCTGTCTGTCTTTCTGCAATGTCTGTCTGTCTTTCTGCAATGTCTGTCTGTATTTCTGCAATGTCTGTCTGTCTGTATTTCTGCAATGTCTGTCTGTCTGTCTGCAATGTCTGTCTGTCTGTCTTTCTTCAATGTCTGTCTGTCTGTCATCAATGTCTGTCTGTCTGTCTTTCTGCAATGTCTGTCTGTCTTTCTGCAATGTCTGTCTGTTGGTCTTTCTGCAATGTCTGTCTGTCTTTTCAAGTATAATCCGCCATTAACTTCACACGGTTCATCGCCTAATATCTTGTACATTGCATTCGGTGTCTATGCTGAGGTCAAGTAAAAGACCCAACCTCATGGGGTAAATGTGTAACATGGCGTGGACTCCGAGCGGCCTTATCATCTCATCATTACGTCTGCCTCTGGTAGCTGGTCGTATAAGCTGACTAAGCTTAAAAGACCCAGTAACATTGAGACATATACATTTACAGAGCAACTTTAGTGTCTGTAATGTTAGCACAAAAAACTATGCCAATTTTGAGGTAACTAAATAGTGGATTTTCACGGAAGGTTCTCTATATTTCCACCAGGTGGCTATGACAGAATACTGCAATTCTATTGACTGAAAAAGGTTCCCGCCCTTGGCTGTGATTGGCTGAAGTAAAGTGCAAGCAGTAGTATTTTTATTGCATTTTAATGTATATTTGACACCTTATCATTCAGTTGACTTTTGTTATTTTTCTGAGAAAGTTATATTTATTGAATAAGTCGGTGATTATCTTCTATGTCTGAAAAGCAAAATGAGTAATCATTATGGTAATAAGAGGAGAATAAAGACTTGTGTCATGCTGAATTAAGGGCTGCTCAGTGATCGAAAAGACTCTATTGACATGTCTGGTGTGACCCCTAAATGACCTAGTCAGAACTGGTTTCCAATGGCTAATGATGATTAAAAGTCCCTAATTTTAAGTTGTCAAATCAAAAGCTGCCAAATGGTGTTTTTTTCTTGGATTCCTTCAAAATATTTTTAGTAACATTGAGCTAAGACACAGAAATTGGCAGTCAAGCACAATATTGAATAAAAAATATTATCAACACCTACCTGTTTACAGGGTCCACCGCTATACCCCGTGGCGCCACTAGTCCTGTGTCAACAAGCACCCTCCTGTAGTTGCCCTCGTAATCACTGACCTCCAGGGTCATCCTGGATTCGTCTGTCCAGTAGATGTGCTTGGACACCCAGTCTATCGCAAGGCCATTCACTTTGCCCACATCTGCAATGAATAAGAAAGTTTCAGTCAATCAATGAATCAGTCTGAAAGGCCCAACCTATATGGTAAAATTTAATGTGTGAAATGCCATGCACTCTGCAGTACCGTGCACAATTGCATTACACCTCATCATGACATCTGCCTCTGGTATCTGGTCATACCGGTGTACAAGCATACAAAGTTTCACACAAGTACAGTTATTTTCATAAAATACGGTCGACTCTAGCTGTCTGTAGCGACCTGTACCTGGCTGTGGTCTAAACACGCTAAAGCCAGCTGATTCTGTCCACTTCTATAGCTAATAATCGGCTTACATCTATCACCAGATAAATATAAACCTTGGTAAATATAAGAAATTAATCTAATATATCATAAATATGTACTTTTAGATCCGGTTTTGAGTAGCCAGCAATTACAGCTTTGTCTAGTTTCAATTTGACGGGCCATTTTTAATGAAACTGACTGTAGGCCACGGGAACCTTCTGTATTAGTAGGCCTAATCTTTAAAAGAACTTGATGCGCAATTTGCTCGCGCGTAAATCTTATGTCCCAACATCACATTCGGGCATCACATACTAGACAAATAGAGACATACAAAGGTAAAGACAGGCAACAGCACACACATAGATAAACAACATTTTCCAAACACATTTTTACAACATTATAATCCCAGCTATTATTCAAAAACACCTCTGACCTTCCTCTTTTATATTCCCTTTTTATGACCTCCCTAACTTAACGGAAGAAATTGCACCCTTGTCATGCACGCAAGATTACCTTAAGAGGTCACATGACCATAAGCAAGCCTGTCACGTGTTGCGGCGGCCATTTTGGGGATCTATGCCCACTGTCAAGGAGCTTCTGCAGCTATTTATGCTCGGAGGCTTTTGGATACAAGCTCCAAAATGCAATGTCAGTGATGTGTAAGGGCATTTTATTGTCTTTATTGCTTTCTCCGAGGCCCTCGACCGAACACAATGTGCTGTCCAAGTAGGGGAAGACGTCACAATGCAATTCTGACCAAGGCACTCTCTCTGTCTTTAAGTTAAGAGTATCTCTATTAGGCCATGTCTTTGTCAATCAGCTTCTTATTTGGTTCTTTTAGTTATCATGCGATTTTATCAGTTGACACAATGGTCTGCAAGTCTGTCTGCAAGTCTGTCAGCAAGTACATCTGCAAGTATGTCTGCAAGTACGTCTGCAAGTATGTCTGCATATCTGTCTGCAAGTATGACTGCAAGTATGTCTGCATGTCTGTCTGCAAGTCTGTCTGCATGTCTGTCTACAAGTATGTCTGCATGTCTGTCTGCATGTATGACTGAAAGTCTGCATGTATGACTAAAAGTATGACTGCAAGTATGTCTGCAAGTCTGTCTGCATATCTGTCTGCAAGTATGACTGCAAGTCTGTCTGCAAGTATGACTGCAAGTATGTCTGCATGTCTGTCTGCATGTATGACTGAAAGTATGACTGCAAGTATGACTGCAAGTCTGTCTGCAAGTATGTCTGCAGGTCCATCTGCAGGTCCATCTGCAAGTCTGTCAGTTTGTCTGCGAAAAAAAGATCTATGCCAGTGAATTTGAGAAATATACTTCAAAATACATAAAATTACCTAAAAATACATAAAATTGGGTACCTTTATTTACAGTTGACTAAAAAAGATAACTGTTCTGTCCAAAGTGATTGTATTCAAACTTTCAATGATAAGAATGCAAATGCTATTGGATTCCAAGCTTAAATCACAAGATGACACAGCAATAATGTGTGTTAATTCTTTCCTCCTACTTTTCTCACCTCCGCTCTCCTCCCCACTCACTCTCTCTTTACAACCCTCCTTTTCAAGCTCTCCCATACATTCTTACTCTTCCTAGTTGCATTATGTGACATTGGGACTTGATATACCTGTCAGCCTGTCTTGGATGTGATGCTTCTCATTGCTGCCACCAGGGGCGCTCAAACTACAAATTGCATTGCAGTCGCCATTTTGGAAAGGACATACAACACCCCTACATCTGTTTTGGTCCTCCTTTGGGAAATGTATCAAAATTGCCTCAGTCCATATCAAGCAGACTGGGAGGATTTTGGTTTCGTGTTTACAATGGAAAAAGTAGCTGCATGTGTCCGTGTGTTTTGGTACTGATATATTTCTGCAATTAATGTGACAATGCTACTGGGTCTGAGGCTCAGCTGGCCTATCTGACCAGCTGCCATGAGGTAGATGTAATGATGTGATGATAAAGCTTGGATGTAGCTCATGAAGAGTGCCCTCTGAACTAAAGATGGCTATTCTAAAGTAAGCCAATTTACCAAAGTCCTACTGTATATATATGTAGAGATGAGGTGGTCATAACAGAGAGGCAAAATACAATGGCAAGAATACAGTTGGATATCTCAATAGTGGGGTGATCCTAAGGGGTAGATAGATAGATAGATAGATATGGGAAGTGTAGCCATCTAAGGCAAGCAAGCGAGGGTTGATTAATGAGGTGAGAGAGTAGGAGTCCACCCAATGGGTGGCACCCACGTTACAAATTTACCCCATAGGTGGGATCTTTTACTTGCCTCAGCATAGACACCGATTACAAGGGAACGATCCACTCAATCACCCCAGGGACTCTTAGAAATGGTCCTAATATGGAGGTGGCCCAAAAACTGGAACATTTTTCAGTAGGCTAAACCCATTTCAGATTCCAACCCATGGAAGAGGGTCTTCAAATCGTGATGCTCCTTACTATAGACTTCTATTGGATCAACAGGATAGTGGATATTAAATTATTTCTATTATCATTCAATTCATTCATTCAGTAGATATACTGGCATGTCTGTCTGCTAGTCTGTCTGTCTATCACACTTTTTATGTTGATTCTATACATATGTCAGATCAGAATTTTCATTGTGTGGATCACAAAGCCGTTTTTTTTAAACTAAATTTTGTTATTGTCTGTCTTCTATTTTATTATATACAAGTAATGTTATTTCTTCAGCACCATTTATAGAATTTTACTATGACGTTTTATAAAATAAATCTCTATTTGTTTTTCTTATATTTAGATGCAAATTGTATATAAATATCATTCTTGGTGTATGATGAATATTTGAAATGTCAACACGATTTATTTTTTTGTTGCCTAGCAACACACAGCATGGCTGCTGATACAAAGCTTCTATACTTAACCAGAGATCCAAGTGTCATGAAAGGAACAATATGACACTTTATGACACCACATGACAGGATATGACACGCCAAAGGGACATCAAATGGATATCAAAGACTCGTAGTGACATGTCATGCAAAAATCTCATAAAGTGAAAACAGTAATCAATATATATGGTGTCAAAAAGCTGTTCTATATCTTTGTTTTCTGTGAATTTTTATTAGCAGTTATTTACATTACGTTTTGAAGGGAATGAGTATTAAATATGGTGTTCAGACAAACCTCATCACTAAGAACACATTTTTGGACCCAGGTGTATGCTTACCATTTAATTTCTACCTCTCTATTAAGTATATATAATTTTTATTGACAGTATTATGTCAAAATATGACATATTCGTCGCAAACATCAATATATTAAAATTCAGGAGAAAATTTTGCAAAACATGAGTACATTGTACATTTTAGAATAAAATAAATAGAAATTCAAGAAGAGAAAAGATAAAAGTAAATTTAGTAATGGTTCCAGCCACCAAGTGAAAGTTATTTACATAGATGATTATAGTTAACATCATATCAGCAATTCTATGTACTATATAATATGGCTTTACATACAAATTTATACATGGAAGTAGATGTAGTAGGTAGATATTAAGACCAACCCGTCATTAAGACCACCTTTAGACCACCCCGTCATTTAGATCACCCATTTTTGGATCATTATGATTACGCACTCCGAATGGTTTCGTAGCACATCATGGTAATTTTGAATCGAGTAAATAAATTCTATATATTATGGAGATATCCGCTTAGTACATGGCCAAATTTGCTATGTGCGTTTTCTATGCATTTGGATAAACGCATGGTTTTCACCTAATTTTAATTAGGCAAAAACCTTGCGTTTTCCATGCATTTATCCTTCTCATGGAAAACGCACGTGGCACATTTGGCCATGTATGCTTTGACTAAAAACTGAGTAATCTTGACTGCAAGATCTTGGTAATAATAAGGGTCCTACTGTTAAAATAAAAGAAAAAAGAGGAAGGTGCTTTCATTAAAACTAGAGGTGGTTCAGACATTTTATTATTTAAAAACACTTAAGTACATTAATTTTAAATTACAAGTATATGTGACAAATAGCACATGATATAAAAATAACATATGATGTGTTGGAATGGGATACATCTGAGTATTTACAAAATACCATTACCCAAGGGTGGATGTATCCCCTATTATATTTAACATGTAGAATTTATTATTAATAAGAAAAAGTCATTTAGAATTGGGCAAGATGAGCTTTCTGATATTAAATATGAATAACTTGGCAATATGTGTGTAAAATAATATATAGCCGAATTGCTAGATGGTAACTGCCAGGTGAAAATAAACCACTATAGTCAAAACAATTTTTATGGGAAAATTCTAAATTCCTTAAAGCCAATTATAGACTATCACTGATATGGTTTGTTTGAAAACACTGTTTGGAAACAATCTAGTTTTCTTTCTTTTAAGTATTATAAGATTAAGTTTAAACTGGATTTGACTTCACTTCATTGCATTCGGTAATAACATGCTGTTTTACCTAATCCCAACTTTAAAATATTTCATGGGCTACTCTCAGTGACTATATATACCTTCCTGTACTAGTTATTAACAGCAGAATAACATTAAGGAAAAATGTCCTGGCTGTCATTTCTTATGCTGCAAAACCCTTCGAACCAGACAACTGTCACTTAGTAATTCTCTAGGGTAGCTAGCCTACCCCACACAAATTGCCAACATTCTGGGGATTACCTGCCAAGCTGCAAGGGTAACTTTATCCAGGGTGTCTTAGAACTAATCGCTGGCTGATCATGCTTGCATCTAGTTTGGAAGAGTTTTAGGAACTGTTATACAGTATAAATGCAACACAAAGCATAGGATTTAGTTATGGACTGTAGGATATTACTACCAGCTCGTGGTCTGGGGTGGGGGCCTAGCTTAGTGGTAGCATGCTGGGCTTCCAACCACTGGGTCCCGGGTTCAATTCCCGGTCCAGCCTATGTTGGATGGCTGTTTCATCCTTCGTCTCATTGCCATGGTCCCTACCTGTCCTAATTAGCCCATCAGGTGCAGAAATACAGGACGTAAAGCCCTAATCCACCAGCACCACCACCACCACCGGCTTGTGGTCTAGTGGTTAAGGCCATTGCCAGCTAGGCTGAAGGTCCTGAGTTCGATTCCCAGACCTAAACATTCTTCAAGAGCTACATATCAGCTCGGATGTTGGTGCTCTCTAGTCTATGTTTACACTCTCTTCGCCATCAACCATGTTGGAATTTTTGCCTCATTTGACCTAATTTTGATTACGTCATATATTAAGACATCATTACTTCTCTATTGTTCTTGCACTCTGTGACCTCACCATGGCCATTGTCTACTGATGACGTCACAATACTATATCTGGGTGCAAAGGGAGGTCAGTGAGGCAAAAATGCCAACATGGCTGCCGTGTGAAAAGGGTGTCATGTAGAAGAAATGTATGACATGGTCTGGACTCCCAA
Organism: Alitta virens; assembly: GCA_932294295.1. NCBI lineage: Eukaryota > Metazoa > Annelida > Polychaeta > Phyllodocida > Nereididae > Alitta > Alitta virens. The sequence continues at coordinate 10,274,452 of OW028582.1, forward strand.
GCCTTATCTTTTCATCATTTCACCAGCCTCTGGCAGCTGGTCATATAAACTCACTATAAGCTTCAGACAAGCAGCATCGCTACAATGCAGTGCAATGAAAAATAGTGGATACTATCTTGCTTGAAAGATGTACCCTAAAGTGCAATTTTGACGTACCATGTAGCGCCCCTACATGGTACGTCAAAATTGCACTTTAGGGTACATCCATTTCTCTTGACAGTTGGGGGGATGCAGGCCTACTTTGTCTGTGCCGCTGTGACTTTCCCTCGCTCGTACAAGTAGTAGCAGTTAAGTGTAACACTATTTAACAAGCACGAATGTTCCATAACAAAAGTGTGAAAAAGGGTAATTTTCATTTGTGAATTTCTGGTGGGGGGGGGGGGGGGATGATTGCATTGATCATCCCCCCCCCCCCTTCTCAGAAAGTGGGGGGTATATATCCCCCACACCCCCCCCCCCCCCCCCTAAATCGACGCCCCTGGTACTACCATGATATCAAGACTACTTTAAAATACTACTCTGTATATACTTATTAATATAGATCACAGTAATACATCGGCTACAACTCTCTGAGCTACTAATAAACTACTATATGATCTTACAATTGTACGTATTCATTAAAAAGATGGTCTGAAAGTGCGATTCTTATGCAAGTTATCCCTCTTGAAATCTGATAGTAAAACCTTGGAAGAAACGTACAAGGTAAAACATCACTGCCTTGTTTTTTTACCAAATCCCTTGATTAAAAACCTGCTTCTCTTGTTTATACTAGTTAATGCTGACAGGCCATTAGAGGCATCGCAGATTATTCCAGATCAAATGGCCTTGTCCAGTAATGGTCACACTGCTTCTTGTGACCCGGATGAAAGGGGTCATGTGACCTTTGACACCGGAAGTCTATGATACCCATCTCCGCCAGGCGTCGCCACTAGAGGTCAAGGCAAAATGACAGCCAGGGGGCACTGCAGGGTAATGCAGTCTCAAAAACATTGGCAATCTAAATGAGACGGAGGGAGAAATAGATATATTGACAGACGGACAGAAAAGAGAGACTGAGATAGGCATGGTATATTAGCTTATCTGAATCTGAGGAAGACGTGTACTAACAATGGAACTGCCGAACAAAGACCGCCTAAATTTAAGACCCCTTTAGCTGGCTCCTTAATTAAAATGTGATAACAATTTAAGATTCCGGAGTTAAACAACTTTGGTATTAAGTCAATTTTATTACAGTCTCACTCTGGGGGTTCTGTTGTATGGATACAGGGACAGACAGAAAGAGACTCATAAAAAAGTCTGACAAAAGAACAATGATTAATTTGAAGCATACATTGTACAAGAGTACACATCTGAGGCTGACTGACAGGATTCTTAGAACACAATGTTTACAGATGCACGGTATGTCTAAGAGTCAATGAGTCAGAATATAAGGTCCACTGGTACAGTATGGAGCACCAGGGTGTTGGCTAGTCTACAAGAATTGTCAGTCAGTCTACCAACGTGACGCCCTGAGGCACCCCTCATTACATAACGTTTGATTGCTTCTTGATTTTAACCTTTTTTCCAATCAGTCTTGTCTCGCAATTGCCCGACACAAAGATGCCAGGACATTGAAGAATGTTTGTCGCCTGGGACAAAGTTGGTCTAAAACGTTTGAAAAAAATATTTTATCACTCGCTATCGTCGCATCTCTCTGTTTACTCATCAATGTAATTGAATCTGTCTATTTTTAGACTTATAAAACGAAAGATAAGATAAGATCAGGGAAGATAAGGGAAGATAATGGAAGATAATGGAAGATAATGGAAGGGAAGGGAAGGGTAGGGAAGGGGAGGGAAGGGAAGGGAAGGGGAGGGGAGGGAAGGGGAGGGAAGGGGAGGGAAGGGGAGGAGAGGGAAGGGAAGGGGAGGGAAGGGGAGGAGAGGGAAGGGTGGGGAGGAAGGAAGGGAGGAAGGAAGGGAGGAAAGAAGGAAGAAAGGGAGGGAGGAAGGGAGAATGAAAGAATAAAAGAATAAAAGAAAAGTACAGTACATGAAAAATGGAAGCCAATACGTTGCCAAAAATGTTAGTGATGGTAGACTGATTGATTGAATTGATGGCATTGATTGAATTGATTGCAATTAACCATTTGTAAAACACCACTGACCAATCATCTCGCATCTAAGGCCACCCCGGAATTACGACCACCATATAATATATGGGATATTCAATAGTTAATTTACTTAATTAATGTATTAACTAAAAGACAACAATTTGCACCCTCGGTGTTCTTAATTGCAAGGTCGCAATATATAACGCACACCAAATTGCAATTAGACTAATTGTGCCAATGAGGAATACAATTATGATCACTAGCAAGAAAAAGATGAGCTAGCACAAGTTTGAGTCACCAAGGCTGTGTAGATTATTAGTAGTTTTCCCCATGGGGATGTGACAAATTAGGCTATGCGCTTACAACAGCCATTCTGCCTATGACACCAGATTATAGGTTAAAGCAATGTACTTCTATGTGTGTGTTACTACATAAGTTGTTTTTCGTTTTGTCCTTTTTGTAACAGGGCATTAATGAAAAGGTGATTTTAATTGTGAAAATAAGAAATACCAAACTGTTAATTACTTGACTTGATTGCACTTGATTGCAGCATTGTCCTACGTGAATTAAGTTTATTATGGACACATGGATACACTAAATTATTCGAATGAATGAATGATGCAAACGAAATACATTGTTAAAAACAAACATAACACTGTTACTAGTATCAACGAACGCGAAGGGTTCCACATAAATTGAAAATCTGTGCAAACTTCATTGCAGATAAACAAAAATTGGGTGGCTATATCAATTAGTAAATACAAGTAGTAGAATAAAGAAAAAAAGAAAATAAAATAAAGACAATAGTAAAGTCTTCTTCTTCCTCTTCTTCCTCTTCCTCTTCTTCCTCTTCCTCTTCTTCCTCTGCCTCTTCTTCCTCTTCTTCTTCCTCTTCTTCTTCTTCCTCCTCTTCTTCTTCCTCTTCTTCTTCCTCTTCTTCTTCCTCTTCTTCTTCCTCTTCTTATTCTTCCTCTTCCTCATCCTCCCCCACCTCCTCCAACCTTCTAGCAAAGATGCTCAAAGCATTATCTGTTCTGGAGGCATAGACACAACTGCCTCTTTGACAAATGCTCCAACTAATAAAGAAACTGGCTCAAGGCAGGAATGATTTAACTGTGGGCGTCGCCAATATCAGGCTCTATTGACTGTTAATCTTTTCTGTAGCAGTTGGACCGACAGCCAATTTACTCATCCTAGTATTGTGGGTGCTTTTTTTTGTGTGTGTGTTTTGTGGGATGCCCAAGTATAATTGAAATGGTTTGTATTGCCAGAATATTATAAACTGTAACAGTGAAGTGGTTTGAAGTCTAAGCTTTATCATTTCATCTTTACGTCTGCTACACTGGTTTGAAGTCTAAGCTCCAGGCTCCATGGTTTGAAGTCTAAGCTTTATCATTTCATCTTTACGTCTGCTACACTGGTTTGAAGTCTAAGCTCCAGGCTCCATGGTTTGAAGTCTAAGCTTTATCATTTCATCTTTACGTCTGCTACACTGGTTTGAAGTCTAAGCTCCAGGCTCCATGGTTTGAAGTCTAAGCTTTATCATTTCATCTTTACGTCTGCTACACTGGTTTGAAGTCTAAGCTCCAGGCTCCATGGTTTGAAGTCTAAGCTTTATCATTTCATCTTTACGTCTGCTACACTAGACCTCAAAGCTTCTTATTTGGGAGTGTGTAGGCAGTATATCTGCATGATATAGAACTTGGCCTAATTACATTAAAATCCTATTTTTTCTGTATTAAAAGTTCTTTACTTGGGAAAGAATATTAAATTATTGCAGTCACTATATTATTACTAGTTTTTATTACCTCAGTGCTGTATAATCACGTAACTTGTACTCGCTGTCTATGTTGAGGCAAGTAAAAGACCCCTCCCATGGGGTAAATGTATATAAAGTGGTGGACTCCAAGCTTTACCATCTCATCATTACATCTGCATCTGGCAGCGGGTCATATCAGCTGACTAAGCCTCAGTCCCAGCAGCATTGAGACATAAGGCGAATCTCTATTTTAATTCTGGAATTGGTCGGATTATTTTAAAGTTAATGGTGATATTTTAATAGAATTCATGATCAATAAAATAAACCTAGTGCTTCCTTGAAATAATGTCTTATTTCTAATAAGGACGACTTGACATTTCCATTTTTTTCCCTGCACTTTGTGGTACTCTAGATCTTTAAATATGACTGTATGTTTTGTAATTACTATACTTTATACTTCACAGACAACAGAGACACATTGGCTATAGCATGCCCCCTTGCAGTACACCAGTCAATATGATCTCATAGTTCGTGCTGGAGACAGGATTTGTGTCGTTACTTTCAAGCAACTTTTATTTTTTGCTCTACCTTCTTGTGACACAAGACCTGCTGATGGAAATGAAACGTAAGCTTTGGAACATATGTTAGTTTTGAACTTCAAAGGCTGAATACGTATGAGGAGGTTATCACTTAGCAAATAGAAAGAAAAAAAGAGTTTTGTACGGTGTCTACAAAATGTTAGAACTTGGACTTAACAGAGAGCCAAGGTTAGAACTACCCCCACTCCCATCAAAGGACAAATATCAGGCAGATGTACTGCCTACACACTCCCAAAAAAAAGAAACTTTGAGCTCCAGTGTAGCAGACGTAATGATGAGATAAGCTTGGACTTCACACTATGGAGTCTGCACCATGTTACACATTTTCCCATGGGTGGGAATTTCTACTCGCCCAAGCATAGAGACTAAAAGAATGGTCATAGAATCTCCATAGAACCAGCCCAGATTCTACTTCCAATAACTGATAACTCCCATAGCAAGCTCAGTTGAGGCTTTTACTTGCCCCAACATAGACACTGAGTACAAGGCACCACCATTTGAACATCTCATGCCATGGACACCCAACTGAGACGTAGCTCATGAAAAGAGTGCCTGAGCAACTACAATCATTCCTTCATTCTCCAAATGGTCCCAGATTCTCCATAGAACCAGCCTGAATTATACTTCTAAACACTGTTCACTCCCATAGCAAGCTCAATTGAAGCTGGTTTCCGTGCAAACTGCGCTGAAGAGCCCGCAAGATAGATGGTTTGGCCAACATTCCTCTTTTGACAAATTACAGAACTGTGAAACAGCTCATTTTGTACTGGAAAGATAGATGATGAGATGGCTATTAAGACCCCGAGGGCTTCTGAAGGAGACACTATGGATCATTCAGGTCGGGTGAAAAGGCTGGGATTTTATTACAGCTGTTTGAAGCTTAGTGTGGTTGGGTGTGACAAACAAGTATGTTTGAATGCCTGCTGTTTTTTTCCACGCGTTTTTCATAATCCCAGACGGTTTGGGTGATAACTATTATTTTGTAAAATATATATATCACCATTTTGGGTGTCATATTTATTGATATGTTGATTGACTGACTGCCTAATTGATTGGCTAGCCTGGCCATTTTACTACCCTAAATGTAACAAAATATTGGCCTTCACATGTTTGAAATCCCATTGTCCAACTAGAGTAGACTTAAAACTAGCGAGTACAAGTTACTTGATTATGGCAGCACTGAGGTATAATAAACAACAGTATGACTTTTTTTTAAATACAGAAACAATAGGATTTCTAAACCACTAGAGTGGACTTAAAACTAACAAAAGTCTTAGGTATTATTCCACATACTCATAAGCTGCAATCCTAGACAGAACTAATACCAAAATGGAAAGAATTCTTTCAAATAATGTCAGCTTAGAAAATAAGTACAGTTACTCAAATAATTATATATTACAGTGATTCTTAGCAAATGTTGATTGATCTATTTAAGAAATATCTACAATTATAAAACTTGTTATTATTAGCTCATTCATTAGCAATTATTCCTTACTGAGAAAATTGCAAAAACATTTATAAAAAACTAACAAAAAATTAGCAGGAAATTCGCATGTTTTTTTGTGGCTGCCTGGTGACAGGAAACATGGAAATTAATTTAGAAAAGAAATAATTCAGAAAAAATCAGGAAGTCTGAAACAAAAAAAATGGGGAAAAGATTGGAGGTAAGGGGGTGAAAGGTGTCATTTGTCAAAATTGGCCACCAGGGGCTTTACCCCCCAAACATCAAAGGACCAGTCTGAGCTCGTTAGGACACCTGTCCAAGAACTCTGCCTGAACCATTGCTCTTGCCATTAGCAGATTGATGGAGGGGTGGGGTTAGAGGGAAGTTATGTTGGAGAGACAGAGAGGGGGGGGGGGGGGTTACAGAGTGGGGGGGGGGGGGGGGGTAAGAAGACAAGTTCTTTGTTTGGTTGTTGAGGATTTTAAGCAGTTTTTTTTATATTTTTAATCAGTTTTTGTGATGTCCTTTTGATAGAGCATATTATATATTTTTTGTGAAACGTTTGCATGCAATGCAAAGCAATTGAACTGTATTTTCTGTGTTGTTTCACTGTCATATTTAGAATTTAGTTAATTTATTCTATGTTCATTTTTCATATTTTTTATTTTGATCCTCAGATATGTCAAAATACACGAAAGACCAAACCAAAGAATGTATAAATGAATGAATGAATGAATGAATGAATGCACAATTGCATAAATGGATGAATTAATCCAGAAATACCATTGGTCAATCAAGATATTAATTGCCATTGACTGTGTTTTCAACCAAAATATAATAGTCCTAATGGTCATTATTGACTTAATATGTTGGTAAATAATAATATACAGCCACTGTGTAAGATTATGAATAAAATATTGTTAAAGTTGTACAAATCAATAATACCTTACTAATAAATACAATAAGTTAAAGCAACAAATAATTTTTACTACATCCATTGTATATATAAAAATATGCAACCAGGTAACAAATGTCGGCCAAAGATACATTGGCTAAATTAGATAAATCTATTTTTGCACCAGAGAAATATAAATTAGGTAACTCTTAATTTATTTTGGGCTAAAAATGTTTGACTATTAAATGCAACAAAAAGGGAGTAATAGTATTCAGTAATTTCTAAAAAAATTTAAAAACCAGGATTCTCGAAAAACTGTGACTGCAGGCAAAATTAAGAATTCTAAATTCTTGATTTTGCTTAAAAGACGGAATAATTTCAATCGATTAGGTGGGAATTTTCAGTGTGAGCAAATTAATGAAAAAGGCTCCAATTCAATTTCCTCTTTCTGGTGAGAGCTAAAATAGAAAATTAACAGTAATTGCAAGGAGCAGACGAAACGAACATTTGTTATGAACAGTTCCGTTTCTGATTTTGTGTTTTGGTTGTTAATTTTTTTGTCCGTAGAATTTAATTCACTTTTAAAATTCCAATTATATTTGGTTTACAGCATGTGACGAGATTATCGATGATCCATGAAAATCAAAATATCATTTTTAATATCTTTTTAATTACTCGCGAATGGCGTCACTTTTTCCGGAGCAGCCATTAAATAGAATTTTCGTTTCTAAAATTGCCTTAGAACCTTTCATTATTGATTAAACAATTCCATGTGTTTTTCCCCAAGACAAAATCTAATATCAAATGTCTTTTTCTCTCCTTTGTCCTGAAATGATTGAAATCTGATTGAAAACAAATATTGTTTAAGATTATTTAATATTGCTCTTATAGACCGTGTGAATGCCTCATAGAATTTTCCACATCTAGCTTTTGTCTTGTGTTATTTACTTGCCCCACAAATGCCTCATTAAAAAATAACATAGAGGAATATATATTAATATTAAGTTTATACGTAATTACAATAGGCAGCCTAATGGTTAAGGTATCTGAATAGAGTCTTTTCACTGAGCAGCCCTGAATTCAGCAAGACATAAGTCTTTCTTCTCCGCTTATTACTCATTTTGCTTTTCGAGACAAAGAAGGTCATTACCACCTGATTCCATAATATAATTTTCTCTGGGAAATAACAGAAATCAACTAAATGATAAGATGTCAAATATACATTAAAATGCACAATAAATACTGTTGCTAGGATGCACTCTACTTCAGCCAATCAGAGTCAGTGGCGGGAACTTTTTCAGCCAATAGAATTGCAGTATTCTTTCGTAGCTACCTGGTGGAAATTCAGAGAACCTTCCTTGAAAAGCCACTATTCCACATTGGCCAACTCATCTGAAGGTCATGGGATTGATCCCCGGCCCGGACACTCTACATGAGGTACATCCTTAATTGGCGGTCCCTTGTACTCGGTGTCTATGCTAAGGCAGATAAAAGAGCCCATGGGGTAAATGTAAAACAATTGTGCGGACTCTTCTCTCTCTCTCTCACCTCATCAATCAACCCTCGCTAGTGGCAAGAACTTGTCTTATTAGAGGGCTGCACTTTTCATATCTATCTATCTATCTATCTATCTATCTATCCAGCTATCTATCTATCTATCTACCTACCTATCTATATTCCACATACAAGTAGGTCGAATATATTCAATTATTATAGTTAAACATATAACACAATATTACGACCACCCTTATAGCTGCAAAATGTAAATACTGGTCTCAGTGTTGAGGTGGTCTTAATAGCGAGGTAAAGTACACATGTAAACAAAGATCTGAGTCATAATTCATTATATGTAATCATATTTATCAAGAACTGTGCACATGGGCAAACATGTATGTATATGCTCTTACATGAGGTTGAATAAAAGTTGATTGATTGATAATTTAATAGTGGTCATAATTGCGAGGTGGCCTTAATAGTGAGGTTTTATTGAAACAGAGATCTTCTGTATGATCCTTACGTCTATAAATGACACGCTTCCTGATCATTTTCAAAATGTTCTTGTAGTGTAATAACAGAGACCCAGACAGTCAAAAATAGATGGAATCAAACAAGGATGTCCAGTAATCCCAATGAGCCTCATGCCAAGCCCCCTGTCTAGCTATTACGTAACAACCTATTACTGCAAACAACAGTAGATTAGATGGGCCATAAGATGGTACAACAGACAGGAAACCTGATTGGACCACGAATGACCCCTCCTGTTATATGGAGGAATTTTGATGCTTAATACGGATAGAGATATTAGGAATAATATCTAACATATATAATTTTGCAACAACGTGCCTGTACCCAGACATAAACTCAGGATGGATGGATGGATGGATGGATGGATGGATGGATGGAGTGAAAGATAGATATAGATAGATAGAGATAGATATATGGATAGATATATGGATAGATATAGATAGGTAGATAGATACATATATATATACATATAGATGTAGATAGATGTAGACATAGATGTAGACATAGATGTAGATTTAGACATAGATGTAGACATAGATGTAGACAGATGTAGACAGATGTAGACAGATGTAGACAGATGTAGATACATGTATAGATAGATGTGATATAGATATGATATAGATAGATATAGATAGATATAGATATAGATAGATATAGATAGATATAGATAGATATAGATAGATATAGATAGATATAGACATATATAGATACAGATAGATACAGATAGATACAGATAGATACAGATAGATCCAGATAGATACAGATATAGACAGATATAGACAGATCATATAGATAAGATATGACAGATTTGATAGCTAGCTAGTTAGATAAGCAGACGAGCAGATATACGTAACTAGACAGACAGACATCACAACATCCAAACAGATAGATAGACATGGATTAAGTCACAAGTAAGCAACACCCTTCGTTATATAATATGGCCTACATCGACAGACATCATTTCATCTACGAGACAGCTGGACAGGATCCTCTGTATGATCAACTTTCTATCTGACTGTTGTATAGGTCGGATGTGATTTCATATTAGATTGATAATAAATCATATCTCGGAGGCAATATCTAATGCTCATATGGCGTTTATTCTCCCGCAAGCTGCTGCAATATCTTCTGTGCAGCATCCAATAATATTGTCAACATGGCTACAGCTTGTGTGCAAGAGTTAGTGTTTTTGCTTTCTTTTTTCTTGTCCGATATATCGTAGGTATATGATACTAGAGGAAAGCTAGGAATGTGATTGTTTTGATAGGAATGTGTTGAGCACTGATTTGGGGGGGGGGGGGGGGGGTACAGTTTGGTGTAAAGCATTTTGAACACTTGTGGAAAAAATATCAATACATTAATTAACTTGATAAAATACTATAACATATGTCAAAACAACTATATGTTAAAGCCAACAGTTATAGAATTAAGGGATGTACTGATCTCTCATTATATTAGAAAAAACAAGAAGAAAAGTATTTATTTGATAGTTAGCATATTATATTTCGTTTGCATTGTCTCAATGTTACTGCGACTGAAGCTTAGCCATTTCATATGACCAGCTGCCAGAGGCAGACGTAATAATAAGACATGGAGTCCACACCCTGTTACATATTTACCCCATGGCTTTCAGAGGGCATTTAACTTGCCCCAGCATAGACACCGAGTTTAAATTGGTGGCAGGTAAATACAGTTGCTTTCATTAAAAACGGCCTGTCAAATTGAGCCTAGACAAAGCTAGACAACTCCTGCTATACGATGCTACCTGCCACTAAACGGAACTGTCTGGCTATAGCTGGCTACTCAGAGCCAGATCTAAAGGTACACGCAGCACCGTCTTGTACATAAGTTTCTTGTTGAAAAGATGCATGTCTATTCTACGTACATATTTATGATTAGGTAGATACATTTCTTGCATTTGCCAAGTTTTACATTTTTTCAGTGGTGATAGGGTAAGCCGACTATAGGCTAGGACCAACCACTGGGTCCCGGGTTCAATTCCCAGTCGAGTCTATGTTGGATGGCTGTTTCATCCTTCGTCTCATTGCCATGGTCCCTACCTGTTTTAATTAGCCCATCAGGTGCAGAAATACAGGACGTAAAGCCCTAATCCACCACCACCACCACCAATATAGGCTAGGAGTTGACAGAAGCCACTGGCTTTAGCCAGTTGCAGCTACAGCCAGGAAAAGGTCGCTATATAGCTGTCTGGAGTCAACCATATTTTATGAAACTTACTGTAGTTTATCTTGATAGAGTTCCAATGGGGAACTGTATTTCCAACTGATTTTACAGCCAATATCATAGAATTGGAAACTAAACTCCAGATGATGTCATGTGAACCAGGATCCTTATTGGCCAAGGCAGCAGTCCTTCAGCCAATGAGAGTCCTGCATTCAGATGAAGTCTGGAGTATATAGTTTCCAAGTCTATGCTATAATAATATATTGGCAAAGACATAACAGATATATGCTAGCCACACTAATAGTGCCCAAAGTTACAACTTCCAAACGCGCAACAACTGGGGGTTTTGCCACGAAGATTGGAGTCACGTGACCTGCCAGTGGCGCCATCTTGGTGTCATTTGGGTCCGTCACGGTTCATTGCGCACAACAGGCCCCCCTTCAAATGAACGAGATATAAGTCAAGCCAACCATGTGATGGCGACCGATTCTTTGTCAGCCAAATCTCGTGTTTTCCCGTTATCATCTCGCTCCAAAGTTCCCCCGAGATTCGCGCGTCGCAACGAGATTTCCCGACAACCTCTCTTCCGGGGATTTTTTTGGCAGCCAAGCGGAAGTCGGCAAAGCGCCATCTAGGGCTTTACTTAAGAACTGCAAAATGACAGTTGTTGCTATTTTGAGATCTATTAGGTATTCTAAATTTACCTTAGTATAACTATGGAAGCTGACCCGTAAAAACCCTCTAATAAACCCCAGACCCAAAACTACAGTCTGAAGAATATATATTTCTCTTCATTGGATATCATTATGTTTGCTAATTGCCCTTTTTTATTCTTTAGAATTAAATTAATAACAACAAATTATTGTAAATGAGTTTTCATAGAAATTTTGCCCATTGGCCCTTGGATTAAAGAAGCATATAGTCAGTATATATCATGCATACTATTAGTTTTTGATTTTCAATTGCTCCAAAAGCCTTACTGCATGTTTTAATAACACTTCTATTTTACTATTGATATGCGAAATATTCTTATTATATAATAATACTGATAATATTATTATCATCACCCATCGCTGTACAGTGTACAGTTGATTATTATCGAGTGATTTTGAAATTCATAATTATCAAATTACATCAATTATTAATTTCCACAAATACATTAGGCAACACCACTAAGTCTTCCTATAGTCAAATGTGTATTTTGGTTGCTCTGTGCCAAGATGTATGTTACTGGGATGTGGCAAACATGTTGCCAATGTTTTCGTAAAGTGGCTGAGTCTGTCTAGCGTTGTGTACAAATAAATAAAATACACAAACATATTGGGGTTGCTATAGATACCCCCGGGGCTCTGCGAGGGGTATGCCCCATGGTCTGTGTCCAACATTTATAGGCCACTGATACTGTTGTTGTTTTTACAAAAGCTAGGGTAATTGTTCAATATTACGCATACAATTTGTGGATTTTAATATAAACAATAATTTGCTTCTCAATTCAAAAACGCACTTGAGATATCATATTACTGTACAGAATGTAAATTAAAATCTTTTTAATTTTTTTTAAACAAGTAGCTTTTTAATTTTTTTTAATCAAGTCGATTTTTTTTATCTATATTTAACAGATCAAGTATCACTGTCTATAGACCTTATATAGATTTTAATTAACGGATAGATAAAATATTCAATATATAAATCGTGTTTTATAACGTAAAATTATGCTGTTGAATAATTCATTGTATTACTATTAAAACATTATCTGTTATAGATACTGGACTGTGCAGACTTTTTTGATAACATATTTCGAGCATGTAGCATAAACGAATATATAACATCACAGCCATAGGAGAAGTAGTACCAATGTACCATGAGCTAAATGTCAACCTCACCACCACTCATACTTCCATGTATGTCTACAAAATTGCATGCATTATTCATGAAGTAACGCTTTAAAATTTGACTCATAACGCGCATACATATTTGATATACACTACGCACTACAAACGTGAATAATGTGACAATGTGTCCTGCTGCCTTTTAGAAGAGAAATGGAGGTAAAAACAAAAGAAAAGTAGAAAAGAAAAACACATACCTGATACTATTCTTCTTGGTGCAGCGGCCCCTTTTAGGCTGACTTTATAGATGCCCTCATGGTTAGGGCCGATGTCTGACCACACCAGAAGGTCCTCTCTGATATCAAGGGCTAAGCCAACTGCCCTTGAGACGCCCTGGAAGGTCAAAAGATCAAAAAGATCACATCAATCATAAGAATCCATGTAGAAGACATTTTTAGAGGTCCTATACTTAAGCCAGGGACCTTTAAAGCTCCCTGGGTCAATGGAATGCATGCATTGTATAATGTAGGTTGTACAAGGTGAGGCCGTGATAAGGGGTATAGCAAGGAGTTTCACTTGAGCCATTGCTGTACACATGTGATGCTAAGAGATTGCCATGTTGGGGAGCAAGGCTATATGTGGTTTTATGTTATTTATATATGATGGTTCCATTTGGTGTTGTGGATGAGCACTTTTATATGGACGACGATAGATCAATCGATCGGTCGATAGATAGGTAGATAGAGAGCTAGATAGATAGATAGAGATAGATAGACAAATAGATAGATAGACAAATAGACAAATAGATAGATAGACAAATAGATAGACAGATAGATAGATAGACAAATAGATAGATAGATAGATAGAAAGATAGACAAATAGATTGATAGATAGACAAATAGATTGATAGATAGACAAATAGATAGATAGATAGACAAATAGATAGATAGACAAATAGATAGACAGATAGATAGATAGACAAATAGATAGATAGATAGATAGAAAGATAGACAAATATATTGATAGATAGACAAATAGACAGATAGATAGATAGACAAATAGACAGACAGATAGATAGATAAATAGATAGATAGATAGACAAATTGACAGATAGATAGATAGATAGACAAATTGACAGATAGATAGATAGACAAATAGACAGATAGATAGATAGACAAATAGACAGATAGATATAGAGATAGATAGATAGATAGATAGATAGGTCGATAGGTCGATAGATAGAATGATTGATTGATTGATTGATTGAATGATTAATTTATTTACTAATACATCACAAAATCATCATCGTCATGTAAATTACAGCCCTGGTGGTTTCCTATGATAAAAGCAGCAGATATGTGTGGTTACACAAACCATGGATGTCTACTATCTCCAAAAATAGCAAACCAAACTTCATCATTTCCAAACGAAAATTATTAAAAACGCCTTTTAGAGAATGCTACAATATCCCCCATCAGTGAAGTTGCTGTGTGTAATTAACATTTCATTGTATCGTTACTATTCTCTTGACAAATGTCTTATTGGCACTACTCTTTTTACTTACTGAAAAATTATCTATGAAAAGCTTTATGATATGTAAGATTACAGACATCACACAGTGTCATTACAAGTTATATCGGGCTGTGACAACACAAATTTGGACAATGAAAATTTCTGCGGTTGGTCTTTGTTACAACTCGTGAATTCAGCTCTTTAATGATGCCATTACACGCGGAATTAGATTCTACCGAACAATTGAAGCACGAGTTTACGGGACAAAATAGAGATTTTGAATAGCTTCGCTGACAACATGAAACTTATTAGCTCTTCAAAATAACAATTACCATTGTTAGATATTATAGCTACATCAATGTGTTTTAATTACAGAGCTAAATTTGGCAGTGTAGTTCTTCATGGAAGCCTGGTTTTCTATTTGAAATTGTGGTCAGAATGATATATATGATCTTTATGAAAATGTTATGGTGAATCTTTGTATCAAGCTAATTGTTCTTGACATATGGTCCAGTGGTAAAGGCCTTACAGCCAAGAAACAGTTCTTAGTAGGTCGATTTATTACCTTTACGAAATATCAAAATATGCGAACCAAACCTTCTCCACCATAACATATGATGCTATGTACAGTGGCTGCCAAAAGAAAACCCAATCACCCATAGAAAAGTAAAACTTTTTTCGAGTTTTTTCAAAGTCAGGGACTTGATAATTGCTTCTCATAAGTTTACTGATTTGCCAACTATAGAAAACACTATGCATGTCTGTTTTTAGTTAAAAAGACAACAATAAACTATGAAAATGTCAACTGTATTGTAAATGAACAAAATTGCACTGATATTAAAATTCATGAGTACTGGTATACAAATTAACTAAATATGCTTGATTCGTAAATTTCATTATTACTTCTTTATTCATGCTTGTAAGATTATGCGCAGTTTCTGTCATTACAATTGTATGACATTTTCAGATATCTGCCTATTTCTTTAAACTATTCGATTTTCACATCTTTATATTAAGATTTGCAAGTGCAAACAAATGTTCCATACTGAGAAATATGATTTCATGACCAAAGTTTCACTTGAAAAAAATCTCTAGTAAAAATCTGAATTTTCACATGTGATTGGGTATTTTTGGCCTCCACTGTGTACTTAAGTTAGTGTATACCATAATTCTATGATAATATCATAAGTATTGACGATTATAGGTTTAATTCCATGAAACGTCGTTTTATTGTCAAAATGCTACTGGTCTGAAGCTTAGTCAGTGTTTAAGACCAGCTGCCAGAGGCAGAAGTAATGATGAGGTAAACTCTTTAAGTCAAACCAATGTTAAAATGTACCCCATGGGTGGAGTATTTCATTTGCCCCAGCACAGCCACTGAGTACAAGGCACCACCGATTTAATGTCTCATCTGAGATGTAGCTCATAGAGAAGGGCCTGGGACAAGACTGGTGAGGCCATTTACTTGCCTCAGCATAATCAACCTGGGACCTTCAGTGTTCCTGGTCATATATCTCTACTCACTGGAAAACTCAGCTGCTAGAAAAACAGTTTAACTCCTGCAATACACATCAAAATGTTCATACTGTATATCCCTCTTTGATAGGGGAAATAACTAGCTTCATTGGTCTGCAGTATCATTAATCAACCAAAGTGCAGCTGAAACTCCTTTTACATGTGGCCCTATATTACAAGTGTTGCCGCCTGGATAGAAGTGCAAATGCACAAAGATAAACATGTTGATAACATCATTATGGCTGCTATATGATAGCGCTTCAGTGCAAACAATATTAGAGCAATTCAGGGTATTTTTCCATCATTTAAATGCCCAGGGTATGCACAGTGAGAGATAAGGGACTGCCACAAAGCTAAATGCACAGTTTAATGTGATGTACACAACCTACAAAACCTTGAGCTGGCAAATGTTGTTTGCTGTTACTTACTGAATGAAGCTACACACAAGCTCATGCAATTTCTCAATTGCATGTATGGTTTTTTTCTTAACTTTATAGTAGTATAGTATAGTTTAATTCTGGGCGCAGGTTTATGATAACCTATATTTTCAGTTCAATAAGCATGGCGAAGAGTGTGGTGCACAATAACCATGACATTTTGGATATATAAAATTTATGAAAACATGTACATGTATTATACATACATTTACATATGTACAAAATCATTATAGAATGGATTAACATGTCAGTAGTGCTTTTGATTTGTTATCCATTTTAGCTAATTTTAAATACAATTTTGTACATCTTTCAGTGCTCTGCTGGGAAGTTTTACCTTTACACTAGCTGTAGATTAATAATTACAAATAAAAAAAAATTGTTCTAGAACGGCTGATGGAAAAACAAACTACTTTCAAACTTGGAACTTTGAAACAATATCCAGCTAGTTGTGTACACAGTAACTGCTATATTTTTCAGTCATAAACTCAACTCATCCCATCACTTTCGTGTCATTACATTATTATTATTACATTTTTGTAAAAAAATGTCCATCCATGTTATATAACTTATAATAATAGCATAATAATTTTTGTTTAATCTTAATTTAATTTTCTTTCTTTATATTGAAGGTGCCACCATTACAGCTAATGCTCAGGTGGTTTCCTGGTTGGCTATATTTACAATAGATTACAATTCATAGTTAACGTCATGTAAATGGCTTAGTGTATAATAACTTTTGTACCAGTATCTATCTATCTAAGTATCATTGGTGCAAAATGGGTCTTTTTGGCAATGTGGTCTCAATAGTTACGTAAAATACAATGCAAGAGTGTTATTGAGTATAATACCACTTACTGGTCTCAGTTGCATTACTGGTCTCAGTTGCATTACTGGTCTCAGTTGCATTACTGGTCTCAGTTGCATTACTGGTCTCAGTTGCATGGGAGTGATCTTACTTATAGGTAGTCTTATTACAGCCAAATTCATAGACTTGGAAACAACTCCAGAGGAAGTGAGATTACCTTGGCCAATGTGAGCCTTGGATTGAAATGACGTCCTCTAAAGTTTTGTTTCAAACTCTTTGAATTTGCCAGTATAAAAATGCCCCACTGTATCAACAATTCTAATAATAATATAATTATTATGGTCCCCTAGGTACCACACGGAGCAGGGTTTGGTCAGTCATCCGAGTTGATCCAACACACACTGCAGCCATTCAAGTTGATCCAACATACTCTGGAGCCATCCAACATACTCTGCAGCATTCTGATTGGTTCACAGCAGCTGGGTAGAGAATATAACACCATTTTGGCCACTGCACACATGCTCCAGTGGTCTTTATAGTTTTGGAGGTGGGTGTACTTTCTAGAATCCAACCTTGACCTATGCAAACTAAATTCCCACCCCTGGCCTTTATTTCCTTAAATTCAATCACCTCTTCCCCTTAACCAATCACATGTTGTGATTCTGAATTGCTGGGCACACAAACAAACGACCTCCTCTCCATTGTCCAGCCTCTTTTTGAGAACAAAGGGCTAGCCTTGGTCACGTGACTTGTCCAACATGGCCGACAATCGATTGTGTAACTGCGTTAACACCACCAGCCGAATGGTAAGATGTGTTAACAGAAAATGACCTAAGGTTGTAATTTCTAGTGTAGAATAAGTCTCCGGGACCAATCCTGTCCATAGCTAAACACAATTTGCAAGAAATGTCACTTACAAAAGAAAGAAAGAAAGAATGAAAAAAAAAGAAATTTAACAGAAAGAAAAAAAACCAACAACATGAAATTCAACAGAGAAATGGCAAAAGCCTGAGACACAATCCTAAATGAAGAACATCAAGAAATTTAAACTGCAAATACATAGTAAACAAGAAAGAACATCTAATATATAGATTTAGTGAATAGTGAACTAAGAAATGATGTATCAAAATTACTGCACAGTATAGTGCATTAAATAATGAAATGAATTATCCAATACAGTAAATTGTGGCAAGATTTATACGTATACAGTAGATAACAAATGTTTCATAGTCCTTTTTATTTGTGACCACTCTCAGTAATGACATTGCACAAGGCGTTTCTCTGGGACCGGTTTGTTTTGTGACCAATTTGACCATCATCATAGACAGTAACATATTGCATGGTCATTACGGCCACAGATAGGAAACAGGATGGCAGATTTCCCTTCAATGGCTGTTGGTGACGGATTAATTTGTTGATTGCCTAAAAAACTCGACAGCCAGCAATTTTCTGGTTTGCTCAGACATCTGTGTTATTTCAGAAATGCTAATTGCCATGGAAACAAAAACCAAAATGTCCTTCTCACACTCAAATAAATGCATGATCATGTTCGAAAGGGAGTAATTGTTGATGGCAAACATGTCATCAGCAGTGTGGTGTGCTTGTCATTCTAATCGTTGTTTATGGTTCCATTTCTGGTGTATTGTGGTATTGCTCTAATATATTGTATTGTGTCAATGCAAATCTATATTGTATTGCATTGCATTTATTGTGTCAATGCACAGTTATATTGTATTGTGTCAATGCACATTTCTGTGGCATTGTATTGTGTCAATGCACAATTATATTGAACTGTATTGTGTCAATGCACATTTCTGTGGCATTGTATTGTGTCAATGCACAATTATATTGAACTGTATTGTGTCTATGCACAATTATGTTGAACTGTATTGTGTCAATGCACACTTCTGTTGCAATTTATTGTGTCCATGCACAGTTATATTGAACTGTATTGTGTCTATGCACAATTATGTTGAACTGTATTGTGTCAATGCACACTTCTGTTGCAATTTATTGTGTCCATGCACAGTTATATTGAACTGTATTGTGTCTATGCACAATTATGTTGAAATGTATTGTGTCAATGCAAATCTATACTGTATTGCATTGCATTTATTGTGTCAATGCACAGTCATATTGAACTGTATTGTGTCAATGCACATTTCTGTTGCAATTTATTGTGTCAATGCTCAATTATGTTGAACTATATATATACCAGAGGCAGACATAATGATGATAAGACTTGAAGTCCACATCATGTTACGCATTTGGGTCTTTTATTTTCCTCAGCATATGCACCGAATACACGGCACCTACAGTTTAATATTTCATGCGATCGACATCCAGCTGGGATGTAGGTCTTGAAGGGTGCCCGAGCCAGGGAATGAACCCGGGACCTTCAGCAGGGCTGGCCAATATTGCGGATACCTTAACCATTAGGCCACCAAGCTGCCTTTTTTTTTGCTAGCAGCCAAGAACAGCAAGCTCTTGCTAGTGTCAAATGTTGATAGATGAGATGTGTCAGGCTTGGGTTTCGAGGTCCATTGTGACTTCACATCATGTAACACTTGTCCCATGGGCAGTATCCCTGACTCACGCTGTACAGTCACAAGTCCATGACCTTTATAGTTCTGTATTCAATGAGTGTACGAAACAACTTAAGACTCTAAATTAAATCAGGAATGCAGAAATTCCATTCTATCCTCTCCTATCCTCTCTTATTCTATTCTATCCTCTCTTATTCTATTCTATCCTCTCTTATTCTATTCTATCCTCTCTTATTCTATTCCATTCTATTCTATTCTATCCTCTCCAATTCTATTCTATTCTATCCTCTCTTATTCTATTCTATTCTATCCTCTCTTATTCTATTCTATTCTATCCTCTCTTATTCTATTCTATTCTATCCTCTCTTATTCTATTCTATCCTCTCTTATTCTATTCTATTCTATCCTCTCTTATTCTATTCTATTCTATCCTCTCTTATTCTATTCTATTCTATCCTCTCTTATTCTATACTATCCTCTCCTCTCTTATTCTATACTATCCTCTCCTATTCTATTCTATCCTCTCCTATTCTATTCTATCCTCTCCTATTCTATTATATTCTATTCTATCCTCTCTTATTCTATTCTATTCTATCCTCTCTTATTCTATTCTATTCTATTCTATTCTATCCTCTCTTATTCTATTCTATTCTATTCTATCCTCTCCTATTCTATTCTATTCTATCCTCTCCAATTCTATTCTATTCTATTCTATTCTATTCTCTCCTATTCTATTCTATTCTCTCTTATTCTATTCTATCCTCTCCTATTCTATTCTATCCTCTCCAATTCTATTCTATCCTCTCCTATTCTATTCTACCCTCTCCTATTCTATTATATCCTCTCCTCTCCTCTCTTATTCTATTCTATTCTATCCTCTCTTATTCTATTCTATTCTATCCTCTCCAATTCTATTCTATTCTAATCTATCCTCTCATATTCTTATCTATCCTCTCCTATTCTAATCTATCCTCTCCTATTCTATTCTATTGCTTTCTTGCAAGCCCTCAGTTTGATGTCTGGACAGTGGACTTTGAATGAACAGAATCTGTTGTAGGTGGCACTGACATGGGATGTTCTTTCAGCAGGCTTATATGCAGTAGATGTATGCGATGGCAAGTGAAATAACCCTGGGCAATCCACGAAAGATTACATCTTGTCTAATGTTTGAAATGAACCCAGAGTGACAAATACATTCTTAGAGAGGAGCATATATCCAATAATATCTTTTATAGTCTTGTATTGAATTTAAGATACTTTGCAACTGAAATGCTTCTTTTTCTCTCGTGTTCTTGTGTCAAACCTCTTAGCTCTAAACATCATAACCCATCATATCCTCACAACCTCTGAGTCCTCTATCAAAGAACAGCTTGCGGCCTTTTCACCTCCATGCTCTCGTCCCAATCTCGGCGTGCACCAAGATCTCGTTCGATTATCTCGTGGGACCTGAACTGGCCATGGGAGCCGGAAGATGCATTGCGTTCAAAGCACTCATATTGACGTTTGTTCCACAGACATATTTCAGAAGGTTTCTGAGGGATGCTAACGGTGGCCAGTCGATGATGGAATCATGTCGTCGGTTCGTTCCGAATAAATGGTCTGCGATTTATCGACGGGCAGGTTCGCACAACTGCGCTTGCCAACGCTGTCTACAAGGGGAGATGGTGAACTAAATTTTGGTGCATTTGGGAATGGAACGCATGACCCAGTGGTTGGAAGCCCGGCGCGCTACCACTGAGCTAGACCCCAACCCCATTTGGCACCAGTAGGTACATGCAGTTTGTGGCTTCATTTCCTGAGAGATTAAATCTGTTTAAAGCCGCAATGCTTCCTCTCCAGGCATATCCCAACCGGTTAGATGAATGTAACTTTTAAAATCATTTCTATCTAAAATTAGGGTGTCTGAATGGAAGAGTTTGGTTAATCCATATCACGTTTGATATGGTTGACTAGTATTTGCTTCAGCTGAACACCTATAATCTTGCTATCATACATAATTGACTTGCTGCCTGCCAACTACCTTAAGTCAGCAATAGAAGCTAAAATACATTGCAGGTGCCAAGCTGAAGAACTGAACCTAAGACTGACATTAATTCACTACTTTAACCAATGAACCATTATGCGCCTATTTATGCTACTTAAACTCATGTCCTTTGAATTACTTGATAAACTAGGAAAGCCCTCAGCCTCCTCCAACAGTATTTAATCACCTCCACCTTAAGTGATGCTATTGGCCCTTAATAAACATCAAAAGGACAGTAACTATGACAACAGGGATTTCTTTAATGGAGCATTTTCAGACCAGCCGTTGATGGATAGGTACTTGCACCTTGCTTGTAGCTTTTTTACTTTGACAAGTCCTTGCAGCAACACCCTGTTGACAGGTAACTGATGTCTGGGTCCTCGACACTGCATGTGTTGAATTTAGAAAAAGCTTCTTGGGACCAGAAATTAATCTATAACACTGCTATACTTGATGGTTTGGTCGTTAGAGCACCCCCCAGTGCAAACTACACTGATCCTTATCAACTGAGGTGCTAAATTAGTCTCAAGAGTTAAATTATTTTGGGTGTACAGTCTGCCAGTATGTAGCTCATAATCTGCTCACTTTGCAATTACACCCTTGGCAGGTCAATCCAGAGTCTTTCTCAACTCCATGAAAGTATTCAGCCTTGAACCTGGGGTTGACCACAGGGGTTCAAGAGCTCACATCATTGCCATCAGTGTGGTTGCCTGTTGCCAAGTACCTGTTACACCTGGATGGGGAAAAACAGTGATTGATTTTTTCAGTACCCTACCTAGCCTGACATATTTTTGGGTCCTAACAAACTATATTTTTTGGCTGTTGAGACAAACCAGGTGTGTTGGCATTGGGTTATATAACCGTATGCTCTTTTCACTGAGCAGCCCTGAATTCAGCAGGACATAAGCCCTTCCTCTCCTCTTATTACTCATTTTGCTTTTCAGACATAGAAGATCACAACTAAATGGTTCCAATAATATAATTTTCTCAGGGCAATAACAAAAATCAACCAAATGATAAGATGTCAAATATACATTAAAATGCACTAAAAATACTGCTGCTAGGATGCACTTTGCTTCAGCCAATCACAATCGAGGGCGGGAACTTTTTCAGCCAATTGCAGTATTCTGTCCTTGCACCTAGTGGAAATTTAGCGAACCTTCTATGAAAATCCACTATTGGTATGGATGTCAACTCTGAGAGGAAGAGTAACATGATGATGATGAGAACATCTCATGCAACAGGGACACCCTCTGAAATGGGTTCTTATCAAAAGCTAATAGTGTGACCTTCGAACCAAATAGTTTTGGAGACGTTGATAATTCATTAATAATCATTATGGTGCCTGGCAGAAGAAGTGGTTACAATGGCGAACAATACAAACTTTTTCCTTTTTTCAAAGTGCTTCTTCCACGTCATAGTGGCTATTATTGTTAGTAGGTTCAAGCAGTGAAAGACCATTGAAGATCACCAGCCAACCTTGTCTGTCTATAAAATATAGTAGTCAACATTTTAGGATAATCCCTGTGTTGGTCGAAACTCTGGACTAGTTAAGCAAATTGAATAGCAATGATCTACGTAACATGAGAACTTTATTTATTTATTTTCAGTGCTTGCCCAACTCAGTGTAACCACTAATATGCTAGGCCCCCAAAAACCGAATTACCTTACACCGCGAATGCTACTTAATTTAGAAAGACAAGTTTTAGCATATACTTTCATACATCAGTCAATTTTTCGATGAACCTCATCAAAATTTAATATCAATGCGATGAAGGGTGGTGACAAGGACCTTAATTAGTAACACTAGGAGAAAAATAATGATATTGGAAGAGTGAAATACATGAAAATAATGTATAAAATTCAGAACTTACCTCATGAAGTGCAACTTTAGGCTGTCCTCCATTGAGTGGCAGATTCAGAATGTGTGATCCATTGCTGACAAACAAATACTCTGAAAAACCAAAAGGAGTTTCGTAAGATGGCAGTCAAGAAATCTAAAATTTTATTGGTATTTGTCTTGAGTTCATGTAATGACAAATTGAGATTGTATTGGTGAAAATCCTCATATTATTACTACATAGGTAGTGATAAACACAGTTTAAACGTTTGAGAAAATGACAGGACGCCTTTCGGGCCTGCAACAAAGCACAGTTTGACAACATCGTCTGAGCCAGAAAAATGCTGAGAAAATCTTATTGTTGGATTGATTAATTTAATGTCGGAGAGACTCAGACCCTCTCTAAAAGATATTGGGCATTAGCTACAGTATGTGGGGCACTCTTCAGGATGCTGCCATTTGGCCAAAACTCCAGAATGACCTGGAAAAAGAGGTTACATTATCCAATCAATAACCTGTGAGGCTTTATGAAAAGCAAGCAAGGGCTTTTCATGAAAACCTTTATTGTAACAGGGGCATTATGACAAAGATATTAATAGACTAATGCTTGAGATGCTAATATTGTGTCTCTCCTAATCATTATCTGGTGTCTTTTCGGTGCTCATTTTGTTGTTTTTCATAATCGTGAAAATGACAATTTATCGCCATGACGAGTGGCTCCCATAGCCACCCAATCAACTAAGTGTCAATACACCCAAGGAAATAAACAGATCTCTAGGGAAATAACAGATTGTTTATGCCTCTCAAGATGGTAAGCTTTCGAGCAGGACCGAGGTTTAGTTAAAAAGCAAGAGCTCTCGGATATCACATTTATATTGCATATGCTGAAGCTGGTTCGCAACACCAAATTATTAGTTTGACCCTTCGTAGTCAATATATTATATTTTATGTGTGTAATGCATAATCATCAGCCTTTATCACAGTTTTTATCTGTTACATGTAAAATGACATACGTTGGTTGCAATTGTCAGTGTAATCACTAGTGATTGACATGATCAAAATGTGACTACTTCAGTATGAAAAAACCCTATAAGTACACCGCATTGCTCACAGTGACTGCGCAGTTCAGTTCCGATTAGCTCCAGAATTGACGAACATGTATGGATCCAATTATGTATTTGAAGCAAATAGAGGATTCTGGTTTCTAGCAGTCTATCAAATTGCCAGCCATCAAGGCTTCTTCCACTTCAAACTTGTCAAAGGACCCTCCTAAGGATTCTTGTAAACTTAAGCATCTTAGCTAGACGGTAATCGCTGCTCATGACTTCAAAGTGCTGTCAATTTAACTCGATTTGCTCTAAGTCTGTCAGGATTGAGTGCTGCAATTACTCTCTGAGGTTTTATTTCTGCTTCAATTAGATCCTGTATCTTTAAAGATACCCTTTCATTATATAATACTATGTTCGTGAAGTGTAATAAAGCTTAATTTACCTTACGAATGCTTCTTGGCATGTTGTGCAAGTTGATAACCATATTGAGTCATTATTGACAAAATGTGTTGATTAAATGTACATGAGTAGGTACAATGTAGACAATAAGGGAGATACAAATGGGAGAGATAAAATGGAAGTTAACTGTAGCTGATGTGTAACTGCACCAGTCTGCCTTTTCCACACATCCCGTGATTCCACACTGGCTAGCTCTGCTGAAGGTCGCGGGTTCGATCCCCGGCCCAGGCACTCTTCCTGAGCACACAGAGTCTAGGCTGAGGCAAATAGAAGACCTCCACCCCTGGAGAAAATGTGTAATCCAAGCCTTATCATCTCATCATTACATCTGCTTCTGGCAGCTGGTCACATAAGCTGGCTAAGTTTTAGACCAGTGGCATTGGTAAAGCCTTCTCTGAAAATAATCCTCTGGATGCACAGAAATTATTTTTGCTAATTAAATTTAGTCCTGAAGTTGTTATCATGTTTTCCCTTCGTTAATATCTGCCCAAAATAGAGCAAACTTGTCAATTTGACATAATAACAATCAGAAAGAAAAAGTGAAGCTCCCAGGTTTACCCCTTATTCATAGAGACAGACTTTAAAAGCAGATTGGAAATTGAAAAGTCATCATTTCGAGAAATTATTGCCAAACAGAGCGTTAATATGATTTGTTTGGTTTTGCTAATGATTTTCTCATCCCAGTAGATGCATAGTAGGTCTTTGGCCAGGAATGAAGTGGTTGCTATGGTAACAGAATTACCTCATAAAGTCATCTATCCAGGCCAGGGAGATTTTTTTTTTGGGTAAAATAACGCAACAGTGGTTAAAAATGGTCTCTTTTTTAAAGTGTTTTTCCTGATTGCCTAATTGTAGGTAATATTGGGCGACTATCTCCAATCTCCAATGCACTGGATAATAGCGTGCCTTATGAATTGTAAATTAGGCTCTTTTTATACTTTGTGCAGCTGTATATCAAGAACAGATAAAGACCAGTAGAAAGTAATGCTTTGAACCAGGTGCCATGCATTTATGCTAAAACGCCCCTTAAAATACAAAGCAGGAGATGTTCCTCATCAAAATATATCTGCCATGTAATTTTTTACAACTGTGAAAGCATAACAGTCAAAGAAGAAGAGAGTAACACAAATGCACCACTGAACTGGAGACAAATACCGTAACACAGAATAAAAATGAAAGAATCTTTTCATTTCACAAAGTATGATACAGTGTATGTACTTAGACGTAATCTTATGATTGACTCCTTTTGCTGACTGATGGCATGTTTGAAATCAAAAGCAAACAGCAACTTAATTTAGAATCGAACCACAAATTTCAGCAGCATACTCTATACATTCTTTGACATTTCTGTATCTAATGAGAACTATGTGCAGCTACTACTATCTTGCATACACAAACTGTAATTTCCCTTGGGATCTCTACATTTCCTTTGCTTATAGAAATATCATCTATAATGTCAAAATCTATTGTTAGTGAGTCCGCTTAAATTTTTGGTTCGTACTGAAAATCTTACTCCGCGAAGGGTTACCCGAAGGTTTCGACATCGTAATCAACTTCAGCGCATGCAATAGAAATGTGATATCTGAGAACTCATGCTATTAAACGAAAGCTCAGTTCCACTCAAAAGCTTACCATCTTGAGAGGCATAAACAATCTGTTATTTCCCTGGAGATCTATGCATTTCCTTAGCTTATTTACACTTAGTTGATTGGGTTGGATTCAGGAACCAGTCTTTGTATCGATAAATTGTCATTATGAAAACAATATAATGCGCTGAAAAGACACCAGAAAATGATAAGGAGAGACACAATATTAGCGTCTCAAGCATTAGTCCATTAATATCTTTGCCATAATGCCCCCTCTACAATGAAGGCTTTCATAAAACCTCCCTCCACACTTTTCATAAAGCCCACAGGTTATTGATTGGATAAAGTAACCTCTTTTCGGGGGTCGTCCAGGAGCTTTAGCCTAATGGCTGCATCTGAAGGATGCTTCACATACTTTAGCTATTGCTTAATATCTTTGAGAGCAGGCTGGAACGGCTTAGCGTTAGACGAATCAAACCAACAATGGGATGTTTTTCAGCTTCTATTTTCTAGACGTCATCTAAGTGTTTACGTAATAATAAATGTTATTAGATCATGAAGGTTTTCAATTGTTTTAAACTACACATTTCCATTACATTGAACTACATGATGGCAAAGCGACAAAATCGCAAAAGTTAACGATTACAGCGTAATTGCATTTTGGGGAAGGTCTCACATCTGCAACTTATATTATACGATATCTATGACAGTGGCTGTGTTAAGTGGTTCGGAAAGATCGTAGAACTGGGAGTCCACATTGCATTCCCAGCTAATGGGCAACTCATCATCCGAATTACATGATTAGGTTCAAAGTATGTGTGTTTACTGGAGTGTGTTCATTCCTTACACATGACTGGTAATGAAGGTAATTCTTTCAGGTCACTGTAATGGATGTCAGATACGTGATAAGTACTTGCTACCATTGCAAAAAACAAATCTCAGATCCAGAATATTACTCTCAAGATTATCGAGCCGTCGTCATCTTGTCTAAGTCACGGAAAGATACTGTAAACCCATTTGAAAATATGAGTTTATTGGATGATTCTATTGCAACTATTCACTGGGCTTGAGAACTCCTAAAATGCAATGCTGAGATGACAAAACCATGAATCAAATAAACATTATATTACGATCAGTTTGACAATGGTTTATTGGAATGATGAGTAAGTGTGTAGATTATAAAAAGGGGTAAAACAAGGAGTCCGTTTTGTCAATGTTTTTTTATGTATGCATCAATACCTTTTTTTGGCATCTTCAAAATCTTCAACTAATCCAAAACTTTCCCATGGGTCAATAATGAACAAGAAGAAGTGGTTATCATATATAGTTATTGAGAATACATTATGACTGACGATAGCCCTCTAACATGGTGAGTCACACTGTGACAAGAAAATATTTAAAGAAGCACTTGTATCCTTGGACCTATACCTTTGATCTACCAACCAGAAATAATACTCCAGAGTCAGACGAATGAAACTGAGTCCTCTTGATGTGGAAATGGAAAACTTTGGTGCAATTGCAAACCTTATTCTGAAGGTTGTAGGGCAAATTCCACTTGAATTGACAGCACTTTGAAGTCGCGAGCAGCGATTACCGTCTAGCTACTAAGTGGCTTAAGTTACGAAGAATCCATAAGGAGGTCCTTTGACAAGTCTGAGGGGAAGAAGCCTTGATGATTGGCAACTTGATAAACTCAGGCATAAAGCAGGACCTTGGCTTCACTCAAAAGCTTAATTAGAAAGATTCCGGTTGTTTGATTTGGGAGAGTCACGGCTTAAGAAAGTCATTACCGGATTCAAGGTTAGCCTCTCTGCATAATCAATGGTTATTAAACCAGTGTAATATGAAGTTGGTTTATTCTAAAATATATCAAAAATAGCATCACAGGATGACTCAGGCCAATATTGGCAGACTTCGTCGACACTGGGTGACAACAAATGACATACAGAAAAACTGATATGACATGTTATCGGGGATATTTTTGTTATCTGGGATATTTTTGTTATCTGGGATATTTTTGTTATCTGGGATATTTTTGTTATCTGGGATTTTTTTGTTATCTGGGATTTTTTTGTTATCTGGGATATTTTTGTTATCTGGGATATTTTTGTTATGTAGATATTTCATAAAGATTCTATTGCTACAACCACTAACTGAAAAAGCAATCTTGACAGAACATTATCTAAATAACGAAAAGTAGTCATGACATGGTTGCCACATTTACTTTATACAATAATAAACTTGTATTTCTCAGCATACCATGCAGCATGATATAACATGTTCAAAGTATCCGCACCACACATTCATATAAATTATTTTCTCATTATCAATATTGGTGTAGATGGAAAGATAATGTCCAATATTCTATACATGGCCAAATGTGCCACGTGCGTTTTCCATGAGAAGGATAAACGCATGGAAAACGCAGGGGTTTAATATCCAAATGCATGGAAAACGCACGTGGCACAATTGGCCATGTAGTATAAAGGAAATATAATATGTGTCTCTGTAACAGTAATACTTAATATGGTAATATTATAAATAACAGCATTATGACAGTAGCTGTAGTAGAGGCATTGCATACTGTATTGTAATTACAAACTGCTTCATGGACCGAAAATTACACATGAAGCGCACGATTGTGTACGACAGTATCATCCATTACATTCAATTGGCCCAAACAATAGAACACTCCCTCCCCAAAATAGCTTATCTATTCTTCACACAAGCTTCATCAGCTGTTTTCCTGCAGAAATGGGGCATCGCAAATTCCTTCTCAATTCCCAAATCCTTCCCTGTCACTTCCCAGGAGATGGATTATACTGCCTAAACCTTCAGTGCTAAACGAGTAATGGATCCAAATGACAAATTTCCATCCTACTTGACAGGGCTGTGGTGGAGCAGATTTTGGATTGCACCGCTGCGAAGGATAACCATGGACTGTTTATCTCTGTCAACATGAACGATATGCCCATGTTGATGATGGCTCTATCCCTACCATGACGCATGTTCAAGGTTGATGCCTTATTAGACAAAAACAGGATATTGTGATGAAAGAGCCGCGTACTGTCACTGTTATCAACATGTTGCTTTTTACTTTTTTGATCATTGTTGATTGTTTGTAATAGAGTCCTTTCACTGAGCAGCCCTGAATTCAACAAGACGTGTGTGTTTGTGTGATTAGGGCTTTACGTCCTGTATTTCTGCACCAGTTGGGCTAATGAGGACAGGCAGAGACCATGGCAATGAGACGAAGGATGAAACAGCTATCCAACTTAGGCTCGACCGGGACCCAGCGGTTGGAAGCCCAGAGCGCTACCTCTGAGCCCCCGCCCTCTTCAAACAAGACATAAGTCTTTCTTTTCCTCCTATTACTCATTTTGCTTTTCAGACATAGTTAATCATAACTGACTGATTCCAGAAATAGGATTTTCTTAGGGAAATAACAGAAATCAATTGAATGATAAGATATCAAATATACATTAAAATGAACTAAAAATACTGCTGCTAGGGGGCACTTTGCTTAAGCCAATCACAATCAAGCGCGGAACTTTTTCAGCCAATAGAATTGCAGTATTCTGTCATAGCCAACTGGTGGAAATATAGCGAAACCCTTCCGTGAAAATCCACTATTAACGTAGAAGATTATAAATGTTGGAGCAATTACAGTAGAACTGCTATAAAGTACACTGTTACTTCACATATATGGCCCTAAAATTGTGATGGTCTTAGCTTTGAAGTACAATGTATTTTAAATAACTAAAGTTGTCTTAATACAGAGGTAAATTACAATGGTAGGATTACACTCCGGTCCCAAAATTGTTGGTTCTAATAGTGAGGGGTTTCAATAGTTAGGTGGCCCTAGAACGGGGTTCCAATTTAGACTTATAGTTCATGCAAGGGCAGTTACCATGGCAATGAGAGTTATTTGATCCTAGGCAGACCATTCAAACTTTTGGGGAAAATATAATTTTTCTTTTGTAAGTGCTTTCACTATAATTGTGGAAGAGTACCCTTTAAAATGATTTATACCCTTTTAAAACAAACTTAGGCTCCATGAGGCCATGTTTCTCAACATCTGAGACCAAAATAAATGTGATATTTGGCTTTTTGAGGTCCAAAAGCATGGACAACTGTACAGAAACACATGAAACTAAAAAGTTGCCAAATTTTGAATAGATCTACCCAAGCTTATAATGGAAATAATGAAATTAAACAATAGATACCCCTGTGGGTATTTAAGATATTGTACTGGGAATTGAACAAGAGATACTCAAGTTTGTAATTACGAAATTGTACATGTACTAGAATCAAGCATCATTCTTAAATAGACACCCACCCTTTCAGCTTTTCTATTTACATTTCTATTCCTGCTCTTCCCCTTTTTTGTTGCACAAAACAACTTCATTTCGTTTGACAAAAACCTTGATCGATTCACAGCTGAGGTTAGAAGCTGCACACCCTTTTTAATTTGTTGCTTAGGAACGCAATTTAAAGACAGGTCTGAGAAGCAGGTGGCAGAATTTGTCATTCCGTGATTAAACGAACCTCGACCTTTTGAGGGAGACCTGTGCTTTGAAGTTTAGAGAAAAAAAATCACCGTCTTCTCCAGCCTACGCAATGTGCCATGTGAGGAAACTTGTTAGAAATGCTTCGGTTCGACGTTATATTTATTTGGGCGTAAAGACAGTTTTGAAGTCAAATTCCAGTGTGTCTGTTTGGTTATAACTCTGGAGGTGGATTGTTATAATTTTCAATGTCTCATTTTACCAATGCTATTGAGTCTGAAGCTAGGCAAATGTAATGATGAGATGAAGCTCAGAGTCCACTCCGTGTTACACATTTACTCCATGGGTGGGACCTTTTACTTGCCTCGAGGTCATTGTTATAATTTTCTCTTTGTATCCATGCTACTGGGCCTGAAGCTTAGTCAGCTTATGACCAGCTGCCAGAGGCAGACGTAATGAAGAGATTAAACTTGGGAGTCCACTCCATGTTACACATTTACTCCATGGGTGGGATCTTTTACTTGCCTCGGCATAGTTGTTATTCTTTATGAGTAAATAATTAAATGTCTGCGTTTATTGTGCTAATGGAGCCATCCAGCAGCATGAGAAGTAGTTTATCAAGAGTACTTAGCTTGGATTGGAACCCAGAACCTTAATAGCTAGCTAGCAAGGACTTTCACCACTTGACCACTACCTATATTCAATATTCATTATATTCAATCTATTGATGACAATATTTGCTATATCGCCATATGATAGCATGATCTCATATTCTGTACAGCTCTGACACTGGCCTAAGGAGCCCATCGCATGCTCGGGACACTTCACATTAATTCCACAGGGGCTCGGCACCATAGGCTTCTACATATACATCAAAACTCACCCACATGCAAGTAATTAGTGGCAACATACTACATATGTCTTCAGTGTTTACTACACGGAGCATGGCCAGCATATTGTTTACATATATAATGCACAAGTTAAAATGGCCGCCGGCTATGCCATGTATGTAAACAAATTTAGCCAGTTCGTGGCCAATTTAGTTCTATGGATATGTGAAAGTATTTTATTAGTTGCTTTGCCAGATATCATAGCTTATGATATTGCTAGATATTGTCATAATTTTTACATTGGTATTTGGCATATATCTCGATTATTTATTTTTTATTAAAAAAATTTTTTATATAGTAAATTTGATTGGTTTTCAGCACAACAGAATTGTTTGTAACATTTCGCAGACGCCATATTATATTTTGTGGATACATGGTTTTTTAAGTTTAAATGAAATATCATATATTTTGCTAATCTCGAAATAATCTATGCTCGTGGATTTATTTTATTTATATTTTTGATACGACATTTATATCATTGGTAACAAAATACATTTCATAAAAAGGACTTTCTTAAAAATATCATTGACTAATCAAAATTGAAGAGAAAAATGGTGGAAGGCAATCTCTACAACATTAATAACTATATTATTATATTAAAATTTAATCCAAGTTTCTGTCTTTTTTACCCATGATACTCTTTAATGATTGTCAGCGACATAATTAAATCCTTTTTAATCCTGAGGCCCAGTCAAGTTTGGTGTATCCAATTACAGTGCATGTTTATTATATAAGATAAGCAATTATGGACAATGCGTGCCAATATGGTATTTCAATTGAGTCAACTGTTAGTATAGGTATCTCTAGCTTGGTTCAGCTTGTTATGGCTTCAAGTAGTTATTTCGGATGCAATTATTATATTATAGTTTGAACATTATTTCTGAGTAGCACTGTATTTCATACAGTTAGTTTCATTAAAACATGGCCTGTCAAATTGAACCTAGACAAAGCTAGACAACTTGTGCTATGCGATGCTACCTGCCACTTAACGGAACTGTCTGGCTATAGCTGGCTACTCAAAGCCGGATCTAAAAGTACATGCAGCACCATTTGGTGCAGAAGTTAAGAGTTATGCATATTTGTAATCCTTTGTTGTAAAGATGCATGTCTATTGTACATAATATCTATGATATATTAGATAAATTTCTTACATTTACCAAGGTTTATATTGTTTCAGTGGTGGTAGTTTAAACCAACTATAAGGTAGAAGTAGACAGAAGCGGTTGGCTTTAGCCAGTTACAGTTACAGCCAGGATTAGGTTGCTTCAACCATGGAGCCACATGGAGTTCTGGTGGCTCCATGCTTCAACTGTCTAAAGTCGACCATAGTAGGATATCACTCACAAACAAAAAACTCATTTTCATATAATTTTGTGGTGCAAAAATCAAGGTTATCCTGCACAGGCTATCCAATATGGTGGGTGCCCATGATGCACAGTAACTCATTTATGTTCTGGTGAATTGATTTTGCACAAAAACAGAGGGAAAAAGTCACACGAAAAAGATAAAAGAATGACCTACCCAAGGCCAAAAAGATTATCTTTTTTCACCAGGAAATTGGTTTATTTTGTGGACGAAAATTGTTTTTTTGCATAATAGATAGCTAGTAGATTGGATTTATTCATCTCTATATGTGTTTTAAATTGAATTTGTTGTGTGCTTCATTACGTACAAATAGATTAATTGCTTCCAATAAAAAAAATTATTCAAGGAAGTAATGCAACAAGGTTAAAAAACACACAAAGTAAATATTCTTCCCTCTCCGGTTTCTCTTTCTTTCTTTTTCTATCTTTTGTATCTATCTATCTTTCTTTTGTATCTATCTATCTTTCTTTTGTATCTATCTATCTTTCTTTTGTATCTATCTATCTTTGTTTCTTTCGTATCTATCTATCTTTGTTTCTTTCGTATCTATCTATCTTTCTTTCGTATCTATCTATCTTTCTTTCGTATCTATCTATCTTTCTTTCGTATCTATCTATCTTTCTTTCGTATCTATCTATCTTTCTTTCGTATCTATCTATCTTTCTTTCGTATCTATCTATCTTCCTTTCGTATCTATCTATCTTCCTTTCGTATCTATCTATCTTTGTTTCTTTCGTATCTATCTATCTTCCTTTCGTATCTATCTATCCTTCTTTCGTATCTATCTTTCTATCCTTTCGTATCTATCTATCCTTCTTTTGTATCTATCTTTCTATCCTTTTGTATCTATCTATCCTTCTTTCGTATCTATCTATCTATCCTTTCGTATCTATCTATCCTTCTTTCGTATCTATCTTTCTATCCTTTCGTATCTATTCTTCTTTCGTATTTATCTATCCTTTCGTATCTATCTTCCTTTCATATCTATCTATCCTTCTTTCGTATCTATCTATCTATCTTTCTTTCGTATCTATCTATCTTCCTTTCATATCTATCTTCCTTTCGTATTTATCTTTCTTTCTTTCGTATCTATCTATCTTTCTTTCGTATCTATCTATCTATCTTTCTTTTGTATTTATCTATCTACCTTTCGTATCTATCTATCTACCTTTTGTATCCATCTATCTTTCTTTCGTATCTATCTTCCATTCGTATCTATCTATTTTCCTTTCTTATCTGTTAATCTTCCTTTTGTATTTATCTTTCTTTCGTATCTATCTATCTATCTATCTATCTAACGTTTTACTTGGAATCTGGTTTTGCAGTCATTTCAACTTACTTTCAAGGTACAAGTGCTTACAACCAAACTAATCCAAAAGATAACTTCTCCCATTTTCCACGGCTCTATAAGTAACATCTTTCTCTCGGCTATCTCCGCCTATCTTGGTGCCAGCACAATCGTTGCCAAGTAGGTTGACCCGGGGTCAGGTCGAGGTCAGAGGTCAAACCGTTCACCTAAACTAATAAGACTTACAGCTAGTGGCATTTAAGGGAGACACGCTTCTCTGGAATGCTTCACTTTTAAGGCTAACTACTGAATTGAAGTGGCGAAACAGGGGGCTATCTATCTTCTTTGACTCAGTACCAGACTATAGGACAGCATAGCTGATAGAATTATACTAGCTCCAGAATAAAATATATATTATCATATTCTGTATTATATTTTTTGTTTTGTTTTTTTCCCCTACTTTTTTTACTTCTCTTTCAGCTGTACTTATCTTTTCTTTACTCTATGATGTACATTACAAACAAGCTTAGCTTTTAAGTGTATTCCTTTAGGTTTTGTTTTTAAGTTGACTTTTGGATTTATTTGATTCATTTGTAAATATTAAAACTTTAATAGGTCTGAAATATATGTATCACCTATGAAAATAAATCAATTCAATTCAATATTGTTTATATTTTGTACAATAGTTCAATTTACGATGTCACAATGCTACTGGGTCTGAAGCTTAGTCAGCTTATATGACCAGCTGCAAGAGGTGGACGTAATGATGAGATGTTAAGGCTTGGGAGTCCACACCATGTTACACACTTCCCCCTTTTTCTAAACCAGGTAGTCTAATTATCAAAGGAATATGCATTTTACATGGTTTTACATGTTTTATTATGAGAACAGCCGCATGTCAATATTGACAATTGAAGATTCTCACAATTAAACTAAAATTTAAGAACCGAAATACAGTGAACCACGATTTAAGAACACCTAACTATTAAGACCACCAATTTTGGGACCTAAGTGTTTTCTTACCATTGTATTTAACCTCTCTATTAAGAACACCTCACATTATATAATCAAGAACAGTAAATTTTATAACAACTTAATAAATGGCGAGGTCATATGCAAATAATCTAAAACATTATCCATGACTGCTTAGAGGAAGCACACATAATTTTTATAAAAATGTTTACATATATAATTTTTTTTTACATATATATATGTCAACACCGCAAGGCTTTGGCCTTTTTGACATCCTACTTTTTTTGTGAAATAAAAGTTGAATACATTTTTATATTAAGACCTGCAGCTTCTGTAAGCTTCCACGTGACCGGCACCAGAGACACCTACTGCAGTCTGCAGGTCTTTTTGGAGCCAAACCAATTCGTGTCTTGGCCATCCAAGTTGCATGAGCTAATCCTGGGAAAGCCCCTTTAAGTGTGACAGGCATGTAAACTCGCAGTCCTTCAATAATATATGCGAATGCTGTGTTGGCATGTTGTTAATTAAATGCTACAAACAAGCACAAGTAAATACAAGAAGGTGCAGATGTTGAAATTGAGAGGGGGTAATGGTAGATAAATTTATACGAAATTAGAGAAATTTCGCATACAATTTTTCTCATTGATTTTATGTTTTTGTTTTGTTTTTTGGTGAAATATGATTTAATCCTACATTTTGCAAGGGTAAAATTTGATGTATAGTAAAGAATGATTAGATTTTTTAAGATTTTATTTTGAATTTTGTAATAAATAATACTCCAATAAATTTTTTTATTACAAAACGTCAGTATATCGGCAGAAAATTACATTATTCATTATGTAAGCAAAAATACTTATCTTGATATTAAAATATTTATCTTGATATTAAAAAAATAATACCTATGTATGGTGTTAATTACTTAAAATTAGAAAAAATTATGAATTTCAAACAATTAAAATATATCAAAAATATAATTCAAATGGCATATTATAATTACATAAGCATCTATTATAAGTAAAGTAAAAAAAATTAACACAGAATGTTAGCATATAAATAAAAATAAAAAATTCCAGTAAGACATCATATAGTACCACAAAACCAGACTCTTTATCCCAACAACCCCCTTGAGGTACACCAATCTAATTTACCCTTTTTCTACTTGACCCCTTTGACCTTTGGGATTGACCTGAAAACCCCACTGACCCCGCAGCCCTGCATCAAACACTTAAACGCAGTCTGCATAGAACACAGTACTTTCAATTAGGCCAATAATAACATAGATATGTCATGCTGACAATGTGCGCAACATATGTGGGAATATATGGGCTGCAGATATATACTAGAACATGCACATGAATGTATGAATGTATGAATGTGTATATATGTGTGAAATGTATGTCTGGGCTACATCGTGTGTTTTGTGTTGTAGATGATATATTTTCCAAAGTATTAGGTAACAATATATGCTCATGATCTTTTAAGGCTCTCCCTAATTAAAGACTTAAGTCTTAATTGCAAGGTTGGTATAATATTAAGTGCTCCTTATTTTTAAGTGATCTTAACAGTGGACTTAAGAGTGGTTCCATTATATTAAGTATAAAGATATAATTAATATCATAACAAATACAATTTATAGAAAGTTAATATTACTTTTATGAGTAATTGGCAATGTAATTGTGACATATTTATAGAAATATTCAATCAATAAATTTCAAATTAAATTCGTTACTCAAAGTTTGACTTAGCATAATAATTATATAGCTGTAAGTAATCAAATATATTTTCCTTTTTTCTGATAATTCCCTAATTCTCTATTATGTACAGCTCAACTGCTGTGAATAGTGTGTTCTATCGAGGTCAATCATTTGTAGCTTAAATGTAATATGATATTTGTATCAGATATGATACAGTAATAAACAGAAGTTATGACATAAAATTATTTCTCCTGGTGACACAGCTGGGTAATATGAGCATATATGGAATATACTTTAAGTATAAATATTAACCAGTACCATAAAAATATACAGATATCAAAAAGTTCAGAAAAGTACCAGTTATAAAATTGCTACAAATTAATAATATTTGATGATTATTTCTTTATTCGGAGTAAGTGGATTTACTACAACTTAATACTAAATCCCTGCATTTTCTCTTTAATTATTGTGAATGCTCTTGGCAGGTAACCAGAATAATGATCTCAAACATCAGAGACATCCTGCATTACAAAACAAAGCTGGTTTCCTGGAATCTTCCACGAAAAATTGAACTAATCCCCACAGAAATACGAAACTTGCAAAGACATTCATGAAACATTAAACATCAGAGAATGTAATTATTTGCACGAAAAATTTCATCTGGTGTTTCATAACAGGAAAGGAAAGAAAAGGCCAAGGGAAAATGATTTTTTGTTGAAATTTTGTTTGAAGAAGAATAGGAGTTAGAGAGTGGAAAATCATAGATATGGCATGATATCATGCTGAAGGTATTTTTAAATTTCCTCTCTCTATTATAACTTTAATTGAAATCTTCAAATTGAAGTCAAATAAAATTCAACCAAAAATTCATTTAATTAGTTCATTATTTAATAAGACCACCTCACAATTAAGACCAATTTTAGACCAATACGTGTCCTTGCCTTTGCAGTTTACCTCTCTATTAAGACTACCTCGCCATTAAAAACAGTATTACTTTCACCAAGTGTCTTAATGGTAAGATTCCCTTAAATTGCATTGACAATTTGACATAGAGAGGAATCCGGGTGTAAGACAGCTTCTTAAATTTCCTAAATTACTGACACTTATTGAACTACCCTACAAAAATAGCATTAGATATTTCTAAAATATGATATTTATGATATTAAGCTCGTATGAGTTAATCAATCTTCCATACAAAATGAAGTTTGCGTTGATTTCCATGGCAATGAATTTTGTATTTATAAAATAACCGACATTTGATTAATGAAATAAGTAGTTTAGTTTCCACAGCAATTCAGTTCGAAAATAACTGTATTCTTTTCAATATAGTCTTTTCATTTAGCAGCCCTGAATTCAACAAGAAATAAGTCTTTCTTCTACACTTATTACTCCTTTTTGCTTTTCAGACAAAGTAGATCATTACTAACTGATTCCTTTAATATAATTCTTTCAGGGAAATGACAGAAATCAATCGAATAATAAGATGTCAAATATACATTAAAATGCACTAAAAATACTGCTGCTAGGATGCACTTTGCTTCAGCCAATCACAGCCAAGGGCGGGAACTTTTTCAGCCTATAGAATTGCAGTATTCTGTCATAGCCACCTGGTGGGAAATATGGAGAACCTTCCGTAAAAATCCACTATTTAATTGACCTTTCTATTAAGACAACCTAGCTATTAAGAACAGCAATCAACACAACACAGGGTGGTCTTCGAAACGAGGTTCTACAGTACACTAAGAAAAAGTAAAACTCACACAAAAAAAAGAAAGAATTACTACTTCACACCGTTTGCAAATGCTTTCATGGTGACACACAAGCAGCTATCTCTTGTATCTCAAAATACAAGATCTGGAGTGCCAGTTGCACAAAAAAAAAAAAACCTGTGAGCTGTCTACAGTTGGGAATACTTCTAATTGGATGATGGATGATGTGTGTATAGCAAATATACGGATGATATGAATTCCATTATTTTCTGTACCCCCACGTTGCTCCCAGGGCTAAAAGGTTGACAGTTATTAATACATAATTCCATGAAAACTGACAACAGTAAAGGTATTTCATGGTGTTGTTTCTAAAGGAGAGTGATAGTTCCTTACATTGTCGTAAGTTTGGTTTCCATAGCAATTAAGTTTGTGTTTCGGAAATAACTAATGTTTGTTTATCACACTATCATACAACATTTATCACATGTACACTAAAATAATATTTGTTTAATAGTCATTCATACAAAATGTTGTTTGGATTTTACAGCTATTAAGTTTGGATTTTTAATGTAATATCACACTTCCATACAAAATGGAGCTGTTTTGCTTTCCATGATAATCCAAAGTTTGTATTTGTAGGCTAAAATTTGTTCATTTAAATTCAGTAAAATATATAACTGACACTTTTTTATTGTACTGCCCTACAAACTTTAGTTTGTTTTCTTTACATATATATTCAGTTCATATCAGCCTATCTAATTAAAAATTATATTTGTTTATTGTACTTCTGTGCAAAACGTAGTTTCCACAGCTTTCAAGTTTGTATTTCCAAAATAACTGATATGTGTTTACCAAACCTTTCCATGGCAACATAGTTTGTATTTCTAAAATAACTGCCATCGGTGCTAAATTATTGCAATAAGTAGTTTGGCTTCCATAGCAATTAAGTTTGAAAACAATTGACATTAGTTTATCACACTTCCTTACAAAATGGAGTTCATTTGGTTTCCATGTTAATTAACGAACGGTAAGTTTTAAAAATAACCGATAATTAATCAATCGAACTTCTGTCCAAAAGGAAAGAGAGAAATAGGAAAAGAATAAAGTGAAAGAAGAAAAGATAGAAGTGTGTGTGTGATTAGGGCTTTATGTCCTGTATTTCTGCACCAGTTGGGCTAATTAGGACAGGCAGAGACCATGGCAATGAGACGAAGGATGAAACAGCCATCCAACTTAAGCTCGACCGGAAATCGAACCCGGGACCCAGCGGTCGGAAGCCCAGAGCGCTACCTCTGAACTAGGCCCCCGCCCTGAGAAAAGATAGAAAGAAAGAAAAAGAAAGAAATGCAAGAAGCTGGAAAGCTGCAGACTTGACTAGTCCATATTGCAGGCAGCAGATCAAACTTTTTCTACCATTCTGAAGGAGTAGGCTACTCAGGGGCTCTCTGGCTGCAGGACCTGTCTCCATAGCAGCTTGAAGGGCCTGCCCAGTTTGATTGGATTGACTGGGGACAATACCCTCTGCCCCAAAAGTGACCTGGTGTATTTCGGGGCAAAAAGTCAGTCCCAAAACAGTGCCAATCAGTGTTCATTGCTGTTTCTGGTCACAGGGTGCATCTCTGGGACCACATATATTGTATGTAACACAGCAGAATATAGTATATTAGGAACCAAATAGATACTAAATTTGCCAGCCTTCGTTTTGAGAAGGTCTTTATTGTTAAGTAGAATATGATGGCAAGTATACTATTTGTAGTAAATTACAATTAATTACCCTTAATTCTGATGTGTGCCGAATTGGAGGGGGGGGGGGGGCTATAGTGGTTTCCACTGTCCTTGTGTTAAATTTAAGATACAGGGAGTAAATGACTTTGCACTGATGGAAAAAGGTGCTTAATGTTAATATGCAGAGTATGGTGACTGTATTATAAACTTCCAATACATTTGAGAAATTATAATTCCTTGAATTGACCAACATTTAGAGTGATTGAATAATACACATCCTAATACTAAATTTGCCATGACTAC
Source organism: Alitta virens (assembly GCA_932294295.1). Lineage (NCBI taxonomy): Eukaryota > Metazoa > Annelida > Polychaeta > Phyllodocida > Nereididae > Alitta > Alitta virens. The sequence continues at coordinate 10,315,505 of OW028582.1, forward strand.
AAAATACGTCTAAAAAAATCCTCATCGTCTAAGCATTTTAGACTAAATTGACTTTCTGCAACTGCTGATGGCATTTTCCAACACAATTAACTTACATACCGCATTCTCGTATGCAAGCACACTGTCAATCAACCAACCAAGCAACACAGCCACCTACCAACCAGCCTCATAAGCTCTCTTTCCAATATTGGCCCTCTTCATCCATAGGGGAGCATTAGAGTGAGTCAATTTGGCTATCATGCCTGTCATGACACTTCAGTCTGTGCCTAGAGGTCAGTCCTGTCTTTCACTCTTTATTAAGCCTGAGCCTCAGTCTTGTGCTTTGCACGTCTCTTCTGTGTTCTCACCAACTTTATTGACTTACTTAGCTGTGAGCTCGACCAGTTCACTGGAGTGTAGTAATAGAAGCCGAGTGGTTAATATTATTCCGTTAGGTGATATTCACCCCATAAAGGTCCTTGGTTCGATTTCTGACACTTGTGTTATAATTGCCTTTATCAACTTTCATATTACCCATCTTTATGGACTTACTTTGCTGTGAGCCCTACCGGTTCACTGGAGTGTAGTAATAGAAGCCGAGTGGTTAATATTAGTCCGTTAGGTGATATTCACCCCATAAAGATCCCAGGTTCGATTTCTGGCACTTGGGGTTGAATTGTCTTTGTGGAGTGAGTGAGTGAGATAGATAGACAGATAGACAGACAGATAGATGGATAGATGGATAGATAGATATAGATAGATATAGATATAGCTAGATATAGCTAGATGGATAGATAATGGGAAGTGCAGCCCTCTAAGCAAAGTCCACCCATGTTACACATTTACCCCACGGGTGGGATCTTTTACTTGCCTCAGCATAGACACTGAGCACAAGGGAGTGTTGTGATTCCAGTTGATCCAGAGTGAACTGCCTTTTTAAGTTACAATGCAAATCTACCGTGCTACTTTTCTTTCCTTTTTCGTTGTCTTTTTCTTTTCTCACAACCTATGCTCTAACAATGTATTCGTCGTGTTTCGTCTTTCTATGGGTGTTTTGTTGTCACTTTGACAGTGCTGGAGTTGGTTCAAGTGGAAAATTCAGCACCTAGCTGAACATCATGGAAGGAACAATGAATATACATGAATAAACAGACTCCTTTAAATGCATTGCTTCTGCCTTCTTGTGTTTTTATGGCTCACTTCAGCACCCCATAAGTTTTTCTGTATATATGCACTGCTAAAAGCTCTCCCCACCAGGGTCGAATGCTGGCACCAAGCAGCCAACCACACTTAAGTATGCAGGTTCTGGCGTATTTGTCCATATATAGGGGTGTGAGTCATGAAGCCTTTATTAGTCATATAGAGATCTACAGCTGGTCTGCACTCAACCTTGTAGAGAATAATTCTCAGATGTTATGTAGAAAGGCACAGGGTTCACCAAATCATGACATATACATATATTCCATACATTTCAGTAATCAGGCAAGCACTCCCCACAGAGCTTTGACAGGTTTGAGCGCATGACCTCAGGTGATGATAATTAATTGTAACATATTTCTGTAATCAGTTCATGAAATAAAGAAAAATCCAAACACCACTCTTTTGTTCCTAAAAAGAACTTAGGTTTGTTACATAGCATGTAGTCTGGTCTGTTTTAAAGATGGGTTGGCCTCCATTTTGCCAGTGTGCGCATCTGCACAGAACATTAATGCCGGATTATCAGGAAGTCGAGCGAATTCATCTGGCAGCGATGGGAATTCTACTTAGTCGACAGCCATTTGGCTTTTGTCCCAGCACCATAGGGATGCTATTGAGGCCCCTCTACATTTCCTGCTTCCTCCATCCCTTAATGCTCATTCAAGTGACTGACAGCGTCTGATCCGAAATTACCCCCAGGTGCGACCGACACAATAACCCGCGGTGCCACCTCCGGGGTACGGCAACGACATCGCTTTGATTCCGCAGGCTTTTGCCGCTGTTCCAATTCCCCCCTTTCACTTAAATCTGCCATCCATCAAATGAAGTTTCCCGCAGAACGACTAAACAGTCAAACGTGACAAAGCGGCACTTCCGTCCCACTCCGGGGTCACCGAACCACTACCCACGAGAGCGAACCGAGGTTTTAGGACCCACCGCTTGAAGCGGTCAGCCAGCCCACTCCATCTGTCAGATTGGTTAATCATTAGATTGATCCCTTCCAGGAAAAAAAGATAAAAAGAGCTATAAAAAGACTACATCAAAACTGCAGCTCTCGTCCTCAGAAATATACAAAGCCTAGTTGGCCAACCTTTGTGGCGTGACAGATAACATACAAAAATCATATTCTGTGAGGTCATTCAGTTTGCTTAAACTGATAACAAATTGAACTGCACCTGCAGACCAGTGTGTGTCAGCAAAATGGTTTAAAAACGTGACAAAAAAGGAGACGAAAAACAAAGGTAAAATGAGCAAACAGGCAGACTGTTCATTGAAAAGAAGTTTTTCAAAACAAGCTAAATCCTCTTTCATTTCAAGCTATCACATAAACAAGAATAGCCCATTCACGAAATTTTGATATAGTGGCCGTTGGGTAACTGGGTTGATTCGAGTATCGAAAACAACTAAACATGCTTGGCTTTGAATCATGTCATTGACTGCTTTGTGTAACAGAACACAAAACAGGACACAAAACAGGACTTCTATTCTACTAGAAATATATACTTTGTGCCTGTTTCATCCTTGCAAAGCATTTCTGTTGGAATCCTATTCAAATCCCCGGGCCCTTTTTTGTCATATACATTATATATTTTTTATATTTTGCTTTGTGGCACATCCTATATCTCCTTGGCTCCCTCTATTTCACTATTTTCTCGTTAGTCAAAAGTATTGCCTTTTCTGATGTCCTTGTCATCTCCTCGGCACTTCTCTCCTCTACTCTATCTCTCTCCCCTGTTCTCCTTTCCTCTCCTCCCCTGCTACTCCATCTCCTCCAGTCGTTTGGTGTATACTCCTTCTCCTTCAAATCCAATCAAACCAAATGTGTCTGTCTGTCTATCTATCTCATCTATCTATCTCATCTATCTATCTCATCTATCTATCTATCTCTCCCATTCTCCTCTCCTCTCCCATTCTCCTCTCCTCTCCCATTCTCCTCTCCTCTCCCATTCTCCTCTCCCATTCTCCTCTCCCATTCTCCTCTCCCATTCTCCTCTCCCATTCTCCTCTCCCATTCTCCTCTCCCATTCTCCTCTCCCATTCTCCTCTCCCATTCTCCTCTCCCATTCTCCTCTCCCATTCTCCTCTCCCATTCTCCTCTCCCATTCTCCTCTCCTCTCCCATTCTCCTCTCCCATTCTCCTCTCCTCTCCCATTCTCCTCTCCCATTCTCCTCTCCTCTCCCATTCTCCTCTCCCATTCTCCTCTCCTCTCCCATTCTCCTCTCCTCTCCCATTCTCCTCTCCTCTCCCATTCTCCTCTCCTCTCCCATTCTCCTCTCCTCTCCCATTCTCCTCTCCTCTCCTCTCCTCTCCTCTCCTCTCCTCTCCTCTCCTCTCCTCTCCTCTCCTCTCCTCTCCTCTCCTCTCCTCTCCTCTCCTCTCCTCTCCTCTCCTCTCCTCTTCTCTCCTCTCCTCTCCTCTCCTCAATAACCCAAGAACACCCAAATAACAGGCAATATCTTGAGCATCTCCAGAACCAGCCACTTTCCTTTTATACCCCAAGCTTTTCCAGCTCCTTGCTTCTTTATTGAGCGAATACATTATCAATGTTGGGTCAAGCTACGAGGGCAACAATGGGGTCTTGTCCTGGGGGAAAACAATGACGCTCCATTAAGGGGTATTGTTCTTATCAGGCCACTTGCAAGAGGGGTGTGAAAAGGGTTGAAAAGGGTACAAAGGGCTATGAAAGGATTCTGTCAACATTTGGTGATATTGGAGAATTGCATTCCGGATGGTAGTGACAGTTTTTGGCTGCACTTGCTGCTGTTTCACAGAGTAAAAGCATTTCACACTTTTATTTATCTGAGCTTCCATAGCAGAAGCAGACATTGGTCTTTTATGTACAGCAGTTGTGCGGTCTAGTGGTTAAGACAGTGGTCAGGTTCTTTGTAGGTTCTGGGTTACATCCAGTGTTTTGGTGACTGAAAGACATCATAGCGAAGTTCACTCTACATGACTTTATAAATTGGCATTGCTTTGCATTTAAATGCATTCTAAATATTTTAACATAATGCAGACTCAGTGAATTCACACTAAACAGGCCTGGCATACAATATACAGTACTGAATGTAAGCTTTTAGTTGCGCTATTTTGGCCATACTCTGACACAGTCCTCAGACGAATACCTGAACTAATATGCCAATTTCATACTCACTAAGCTCCAAAGACATCATTAAATGAAGCACCGAAACAGCTGCCTCATATATTCCAGTTTCTTAGTCAAAGCTCCGAAGGCATCAGTGGTAAATTATGAACTGAAAACATCTGCCTTATATTCAGACAGTTTTAGTACCATTACACAGTCTAGGAGGCCTTCTTAAAAGGTTTCCAATTTGGTGTAGACAGCTCTTGAGTTTACTTGAGTGTGAGTCTATTTATCTACCTTCAACTCAATTAGGATAGATCCTTGAGGAACTCCGCTGCTTACAAGACTTAAGCTCTTGTAGTTCGCTGGGAAACTGAGAGGGTCAGCTTTCATTAGCAATTTCCAAGGTGTACCTGCCAAGACTACTTAATTGAGGGGCAGGCTGGCTGGAAACTTAAGTAAAAGTGGGAGAGGTAGATAGAAGGAAACCTGTCTTAGTGACTTCACTTCTAAAAGAGCTCTTTGCAACTTGCAACTTCCCCATCAATTTTTAACAGGAGATATAATTCAACAGGGGCAAGGAATGTGTTAAAAAGGTGAAGATAAGTACCAAAAAGGATCGGGCAGTACAGCGTTTATTTAAGACCACCTCACTAATAGAAGTTCTAGAAGTGAAATCAGATCTAGAAGTGAAGTCAGATCTAGAAGTCAGAAAATCTCTGTAAATATATACATATATACGTTCTGTTAATTAATATATATTTCGCTCTATTTTGAGGTAAAATCATTCTGTAAATAGTTATACCGTACACATTATATAAGGAATGTATTTTGTCGAACATGTTAATATGTATTATATATTATATGTAAAATATAACTGCGTTTATGATACAAGCTGTATGTATGAAAGATTCTGATTGGATTTTATGAGGAGTGGATAAACAGCTAAACTAATGTTAACTTCTATGTAAATACTTTAAATTGGTGGCTGGAACCATCTGTAACTATAGTCTTTGTTGTATTCCCTTTTTTTTTGGATTATTTTTTACTTTTATTTCTTTTTATCTTTTGTACTTGTGACATTTATGTCTTTTCTGACATCTTCCGTCAATAAAAACGATATACTAATAAGTCCGCCTCATCAATAGGAGCCTCCGTGTTTCAAAACAAAAAATTGATGTATTTAATCTCCCTGTTTAGAAGTGTATCTTTGTTTCATTATTTTACACAAGATGGTCTGAACCACGTCAGAATTTGTTCAATGCAGTATATGTCTGTCTGTCGCTCTATCTATCTGTCTGTCTGTCGCTCTATCCATCTGTCTGTATGTCACTCTATCTATCTATCTGTCTGTCGCTCTATCCATCTATCTATCTGTCTGTCGCTCTATCCATCTATCTATCTGTCTGTCTATTGCTCTATCTATCTGTCTATTGCTCTATCGATCTATCTGGCTGTCTGTCGCTCTATCCATCTATCTGTCTGTCGCTCTGTCGCTCTATCCATCTCTATCTCTCTATCATTACCCGATTGTCTATCTATCTGTCTGTCTGTCGCTCTATCCATCTATCTATCTGTCTGTCGCTCTATCCATCTATCTATCTGTCTGTCTATTGCTCTATCTATCTGTCTATTGCTCTATCGATCTATCTGGCTGTCTGTCGCTCTATCCATCTATCTGTCTGTCGCTCTGTCGCTCTATCCATCTCTTTCTCTCTATCATTACCCGATTGTCTATCTTATTCCAATGCCCCTTTTCCATAATTTTGTCTCATTCAGTTCCGTCTATTTCAAATTTCAACAACCCTTAATGTTTCCAATTTAGCATAGGATGACAATTCGATTCCCCGAAGAGTTTGGTAATCCCTGCTTAATGACAGAAGGGGTGATGTGATAATTATGTAATAATCGTCTACTCCGAATGTAGCCCAATTTAATTTTATCCCATTTCCCCTTCTGTCCTGATTTATTGGGGAGCTCTTGTTAATGTAAAAAGCCAACCTATTGAGGTACTCTTCTCTTAGAAAATGAAATAGTAAACAGCCTGCCAAATGACGTGAATATCTCTACTTAGATTGTTATATTTGAAATAATAGATTTCTGAGTTTTACTATTTGGAGTTATCATGTAGATGTAGAACGATGTGTTATAACGCAAGTTGTTCATATTAAAGAGAACCATACAACTATACATGGCCAAATGTGCCACGTGCGTTTTCCATGAGAAAGATAAACGCATGGAAAACGCATGGTTTTTAGCTAATTATAATGAGGCAAAAACCATGCGTTTTCCATGCGTTTATCCAAACGCATGGAAAACGCACGTAGCACAATTGGCCATGTATGATTACAGTATGATTGTATATGATCAGCATAATTATGTATCTTAGGAAAACTCATATATCTACTAGCTACATGAGACTGAAAAATATTATATTGATACACACTATTTTATGTATCAGTCTGGCTGTCAAAATGTATTACACTCAAAGTGTGCGTATAGATGAAAAAGCTGCAATATTATAGCTTGTGAATTGTATCTAAATTATTGGTAATGTGAGTGGTTGTTATGCAGTGGTTGCACTTAGGAATTCTCTAATTACTGGATGAAACGGAATGAAAAAGTTATGATACAGTAGCTTGTGAATCCCATCCAAATGCTTTCAGTTTTCATGATTTCATTGTCTTCATTACTATATATGTGTATGGACCGTTGATGTTGCACTGCTCATTCTGAAACACAGGGGGATGGCTCGCTAGCGACCCAGATAGGGTCTTAGAGCTATCCTCCTGGTCTGTTGTGATCATGTTGTTTATTAATGGGTTATTTATATTTATATAGGTTATTTTTATATGTATATATGTCACATAACAGATGAAAAAACTGTCTTGAGTCTTGAAATACTTAGGCCATAGATATATTCTTGATACAGAGTAACAATCATCTGCCCAATTAAACGAGTAGATTAATTATTTCTACATGGCCGAATGTGCTACGTGCGTTTTCCATGAGAAGGATAAACGCACGGAAAACGCATGGTTTTTGCCTCATTATAATTAGTTAAAAACCATGCGTTTTCCATGCATTTATCCTTCTCATGGAAACACACGTGGCACATTTGGCCATGTATGCTGAAAGCAAACTTATCGAAATCTTATTTCAGGACCAAAAGCAAGCATAAGGATAAATAGTGATAAAAAATACTTTAAATGTTGATATTACCTAGAGATCGTACTTGATCTAATGACAAGTTGGTGATGCAATCTCTAGCCCACCAACGCTCTGCAGCTGCAGCTCCCTTAAGTAATTAGCATTCAGGGCCATCCAACATCCTTAAGGGCTATGCATTCTGCACCCCTTAAGCCCGACATTAATGATTCACCCTGTAATGACTAATGGCTGACTGATGCTATGACTAATGTCTCTGAACAGACTAATGCTGTCCTTTGAATTGACTACTTGCATGCAAGTCAGCAGCAGGAGAAATGAAACATGCTTTTCTAGCCCCGAGGAGGATGTTGCTAAGAGATATGGGCATACGACGGATCCTTGTTTTAAACCTTCCCATATTAAATATTTATTGTAAAATCTATATCAACAGTTCAATAATGCAAAACGCAGTTAAATGCCAGTTATACTTTAAAATGAATTTGCCAAATACACACATGATATTGTCAAAGACACCTACAGTAGACCCGGCATTAAGGTCACTTCAATATACGACAATCTGACAAAATAACTGAAATAAATCATTTGACCTAAATGCACCCCAGGGGGGGGGGGCATTGATGGCGTATTTTGTCTTGTTTCTATATTAAGAAGAGTGACAAAAGATATTCCAATAATAAGAAAAACCACAATTTATCTTTTTAGAATGATCCTTGCTCTGGAAATGTCTCAGTAAACTGATATCCATCTTAGCATTATTTTACAATATATGTAGCTACATTCAGTGATGTTATCCTATCTCTATACATGATATAGCCATTTCAATGCCAATGTCACTGTCTCCCTCCTACTGGGTCTGAAGCTTAGTTGGCTTATATGACCAGCTTAGTCCGACCAAACTACCTTGCAAATGACAGCAATATTTCGGTCTATGACCAGCTGCCAGAGGTAGATGTAATGCTCTATCAGATTCATAAGGTATTGTTTTGCCTACCAAATTAAGACCTAGGAATATACCAGCTTTGCATATGAAAAGTCATATTGCCACATATAGCTACAATCGTATCCTCTAGATTTTTGATTGACTCGTGATGGCAGGAACTGCTGGACCTCTTGCAGTTATGAGGATGCTGCGATATGAGACATTTCAAGTTTCTCCCAGATATGTAGCCTAGGGCTGGCTGGGCTTGGATATTCTGAAGAGGGGTCCGTGTGAATCACTGCTTAAGCCTTGCCCCTGCTGTAAAATCCTGCAGCTAGCCCAGGGTCCTAGATGCTTGGGAAAGGGCCATAAAAAGGCAGCCAGGTCACATGATGTGGTGGTCACATGGCTACGTCTTGGGGCACGTGTAGGGTAGAGATAGGGCTGGAGGTAAATACCCCAGTCAGCAGACCCAGGTTGGTCATATCATAGAATTAGGTAAGACTCAACACAACTCCTGGGACTTGTAATATGGAAGTTGCAATTCTTGCACTTTTAAACAGGCACTTGTAAACAGCCACATGGGTAGCTGTTGATTGATTGATTGATCAACAGTTGACTGACTGACTGATTGATTGATTGATAGATCGATAGGTCGATAGATCAATAGATCGATAGATCATAGATAGATAGATCATAGATAGATCATAGATAGATAGATAGATAGATAGATTGATTAAATATATTTATTCCGGGTGCTTGATTGACTGACTGACTGATTGATTGATTTTGATTAAAATCACGATAAACCGGCTTAAAGACTTGATCATCAAAAAAAAAAAAAATAAATAAATAAAAATAAAATAAATAAATAAAAATAAAATAAACTAGAAATTGAACCCACAACTCTCATTCTATTGGTTTTGAAGCTTAACCACTGCCCATAATGCCGAATGTGCTCAATCTTGTTTGCATGGACTCATATTAAGGAATTCCAGGAATCTGTGAGGTCTATCTCTACCCAAGAATCGGCACTACTTTCTCAGCAACCTCATTACCCTCCTTTCACGGGAGTGATTCACATCAGGCGCAGTGATACACTCACAACCGTCACGTCACGCGTCACAATTGTCACGTGATCAGCCTCGGCCAATGGGAGCTCTTGGCCTTTCATTCTCGAACCCCTTCAGTGTCTCAGGTCAGAAACGGGGGGAGTCCATTACTGGTCATGAAATATTGATAACCGCAAGTTTCATCTTTTCTGTGAATGACCAGCGGTCAAGGAATGACAGATGATAGTGTGGTGGTCATTCCTGATGGTCAGTATGATGCATTGCATCGTTAGCGGATGAATTGAGGTGTCATTAGGCGGTGGGTGTGGAGGATGCTCGGAGCAGTCAGTTGATGAGTCTGATTGATAGTGTCATATTGGTGATGAAAGTTGGATGTACTTGGCAGGGTGATTTAGGTTTGGTCTGCAATGGATGTTTTCTATGTGTGTGCCTTTCATTCTTTCTCTAGTGACCCAAAAGCATGCATTATTAAAGGAATCGAGCCTTGGTTTATTTGACATCGTTACCTCCCTGCTTTCACCAAAGGAAAGTGATGACAGCACCAATGTTATTATATTAACGTGTTATTCGCACCAGAATTGGCTAAAACACGAAATGATAATAACTGGTTCATCTCATTTGGCGCTAACCACTGATATTAATAATTTAATGTCTCAATGCTACTTGGTTCTGAATCTGAGCCAACTTATATTTCCAGCTGCCAGACGCAGATGTAATGATGAGATGATAAAGCTTGGAGTCCACACCATGTTACACATTTACCTCATGGGTAGGGTCTTTTACTTGCCTCAGCATAAACACCGAGTACAAGGCACCTCCAAGTTAACATCTCATGCGATCGACATCCACCTGGGATGTAGCTCATGAAATTTGCCCGGGCTGGGGATCAAACCCGGGACCTTCAGCAAAGATGGCCTTTATACAATTAACGGATGCCTTAACCATCAGGCCACCCATATTAAAAGAAGAAACATCAACACGTAAATACTGAAATACAAGAAAGAAAGAAATTCAAAGAAAGACATATAGACAGACAGATACAAGCAACACTCTCCTTTTTTTTGTCCTGTTTACATATATTTAATCTATCTATTTTACTTTATTCTGTAATTTTTTACAATAGAGTCTTTTCACTGAACAGCTCTGTCTTTCATCTCATCTTATTACTCATTTTGCTTTTCAGACACAGTAGGTAATAACTAACTGATTCCATAAATATCACTTTCTCAGAAAAATAACAAACATCAACTAGATGATAAAGCGTCAAATATACATTAAAAAGCACTAAAAAATACTGCGGCTAGGATGCACGTTGCTTCAGCCAATCACAACCAAGGGCGGGAACTTCTTCAGCCAATAGAATTGCAATATTCTGATTTAGCCACCTGGTGGAAATACAGAGAACCTTCCGCGAAAATCCACTATTCTATGCTTGCAGGGGTTTCTTTTCCTTTATCATTTCCTTTATCATCTCTTAAAATAAGTGACTCCCTAGTAGCGACAAGTTTTTGTCTTTGGGGAGTCTCCTTATTCATATATTTTTTATATATACTGTAACTTTCACTAAGTCTTGCCATATCATCTGATCTCATTACATCAAGTATTCTAAATATCTATGTAATATGCATGAAATATAAGTGATTTGTCTGTCTGTGTCTGTCTGTGAGTTTACTAGAGCTACATTATGTCTGTCTGTGTCTGTCTGTGTCTTTCTGTGTCTGTCTGTGTCTGTCTGTGTCTGTCTGTGACTGTCTGTGACTGTCTGTGACTGTCTGTGTCTGTCTGTGTCTGTCTGTGTCTGTGTCTGTCTGTGTCTGTCTGTGTCTGTATGTGTCTGTCTGTGTCTGTCTGTGTCTGTCTGTGTCTGTATGTGTCTGTCTGTGTCTGTCTGTGTCTGTCTGTCTCCACATTGAGCAACAGATGGCTCTTCACCTTCCCAACAGCGAGTTCCCTTACTTTTTTTCTCTCTTATTTTCTTCCCAGAGATAATTAGCTGGGGATGAATCTACCCGATTGCCTGGCTCTGATTACTATTCCTTTGTCTCATGAGTGATGATTTTTTCATTGCTGTGGATAGACAGTGTGTTAGTCTTCTGATATGCTATAAAATGGGACACAAGAAATCATACAAAATTCATTTTTACTATGTAGTTGCACCTGGTACCAAGAAATTGCCAACAAAAAAAAGGAAAAAAGAAAATGAACAGGAAAACACGCAGGTATTCTTCTCCGATATCATTTGAATCCTTGATATGAATCTGTTCAGAAAGATTGCTTCAGATGGCCAGGGCAGGAGATTAAATTTGAATCAGACACCAAAGTTGCTTCTGAACCAAGTGCAGACATTGAAATTTGGATGGGAAAACCACTCATATGGCATACAGACTCAGTTGTATATCAACATCAGGAATATAGTATTAAATATTACCAGTGTGTGACAATCCTCAAAGGCTTCATTTACCAGAACTTTTCCCTCTCAAATATCAGCTATGCACCCATAAAGTCTTAAATACCAAAACACAAAGTGAAATGTGAAAGGCACCTGAGGGAATAGCGAACAATAAGAAAAAGAAGGGGGAAAGAAAAAAGAAGCATACTTTGTACAATTTACGAATACATAACTCAACTTTGCATGGCAGCCAACTTCCATTTAGTACAAAAAGCCCAAGAAGCTGCGGTGAACCCATGTTTGATATAGGCTTCAATGTTGGTCGTACAATGGCTCTATGTAGCGCCTTGTACTGCATTGATGTTTGGTATAGAACATCCGCGTAAGGTAGTTCTATGCGGTTTTGTTATGGCGCTCGTTGAAATTCAGTGTATAGTAAGTCATGGATAATGACCATGCAGAAAATAACCTGGTATGTAAAGTAGTAAATGCATTGAAACATTTTCTGCTGTATTTTACACACCTGGAAGAATATTCTCAACACTAGATAATCACCAATGATGTACGACAAAACTGCCTGACAGCAAACTCTACACAAAACCACTCCCCAGCGAGTTGAGAAAAGCTCAAGCTTGAACAGGCCTGCCAGCCAAGGGTGAGACTGCTTTGACGGTGATAACTCGGACTGTAAGCTCCATTTACATTTTACATTTACATAAAGCTACGCTAAGCGAATTTTTTATACCAACATCCAAGCCGTAGAAGACGCAGTGTAGAGGTGACGATTGGCCAACATTGAAGTGTTTACTACTTTACATACCAGGTTATTCTCTGCATGGTAATTATCTATGACTTACTATACACTGAATTTCAACGAGCGCCATAACAAAACCGCATAGAACTACCTTACACGGATGTTCTATACCAAACGTCGACGCAGTACAAGGCGCTACATAGAGCCGTCGTACGACCAACATTGAAGCCTTTACTTCGTTGGGTAGCATCCCTCCCATCCAATAATATATCAGAGAGCGTGTCTTGTCAGGTTTATTAAAGATCAGTATGTATCCTGTGTTGCGGCTATTGTCAAGGGACTGACTGATCATTGTCCAGGCAATATCAATGGACACAGTGCTGCGCCTTATATTACTCCTTTATGACACATTCCCTGGAGTCAACATTTCTTGTTTGAGATGGCCCCTGTCATATTTGACAAGACAACAGACCAGGGACTACAAACTCAAGACTGAATAGCAAATAAAGAAGCTAGAACGACGAGAAAAGCTTTGGTACAAGAGAAACTATTCGGTAGTAGTTATATAACGTTGCCTGGATAATTGGAATTGTAGGGCTTTAGTACTCAGAAAAATGTATTCAAATATCACACATTAAAATATGTACATTCGGGAGTGGCCCTCTAAGGCAGAAATTCTGCTGCTATCAAGGGCCACACCCCAGTGAAATAATATATAAACAAAATTTCAAAAAGTCAAACCATAATAATTTTAAAACTTTTAAGAAAGGACATTGCAGGTTATGAAGTTACAGTCACTAATGTAATGTCAGTGTTAATTAAAATGATGAGTTTGGAGAGAGATGGTGAATCATTGATGATGCTGGTGCACTTTCGCACTACGGATGCTTAGATATGGAAAACACCGAAAACTGAGTCCCTTTAAATGAAATTTACATGCTGTCAGAGCTTAGCATTCTCTACAGAGCCTCAGCAACTCAGTGATCCCCACACCCCAGGATGGAGGTATATGTATTCCGCAAGTTTATTTAAGCATGACAAAGACTAAATTAATTCCACATACCAGAGGAAAAAAAAAAGAAGAAGAATCCCAAAGGGAACCGATAGAAACAAAAGGAAAACTTTAAGACCCTGGGGCAAAGAGGAATCCCAGAGGGAACAGTGAAAAGAAGAGGATAGTCGTGGAAATTATCTGAGATACACATGAGCTGAAACAAATTGCACTTTTAAGCTTAATTACGACAAATAAAACAATTTTGTACAGGGCAAACAGAGTCATATAAATTGAGTCATATAAACCTTTAAACTGAGTGTAGGCCTATCTTTCTGACTTTCATACTTAAATTCTATATATTCTTACCTTAAAATAACAATGCAAATGTTACTAAGGCATTATAACTATCATCACTGTCTTCATTGGTTCACTAGAAAGGGTTTATCATACCTAAAATAACTTATCATTTCCATGATCACATAATCATTTGCTGAGGTCTCTCTGGAACCCAGGTGGGCACTCGCTAGCATTACCCTCTGGTTTCTTAGAGTGCTCTCCTGATCTGCCCATATATAATATATACATTTGTGAATTTTTTTGTTATATAATAGATCAATATGTTTGTTGAATAACATTAATTGCTTATGAAATATGTATTGTGCAGGAAATAAAGTGTCTTGAGTCTTTCTCATTCAGCTGGATCTATTCCCAGAAAGGTTTTCGCATATGTGAAATTCTGCAGATAAAGGTATGACATAAATATACTACTAGCTTTAAAAACCATGCCGGTCATGCATTTGTCATCAGATTCTGAGGTTTGTCTTTTGTCAGAATTGTTCTTTTTCGTGACGGTGTGATATTTTTTTCTCACGCTGCGGAAAGTAAAATGTAGAAATTGCAGATGATATTTCTGCCAAACCACATTGAATGGTTGACGTAAGGCATGGTACTTCCAACGTGACATTATGGAAACCTGAAACTAGATAGAGCCAGTTCGGTAACAAGCATAGAACACAATCCTCAGTTTAAACCCAGAAAGGCTGAGTTAAAACGATTCAAACATGAAAGGAGAGCAGCCTCCAAGGACTAATAACATCACGGGGTCTTTGATACCCTTGAAATGGGCTAACCCATGTGCTCGGATCCAATTTCGCCTAACCTCAAATCATGACCTGCAAATTTGGAGTCGACGATTCCCAGCGTAAATGTCTTAACATCAGGCATACGTGCATTTCTGTTGAGGATATCCGTGTTCACGATGGACATCAAACATAGACCGCAAGCTCGAGTCATACTTCAAACAAGACAGCGTCTTGGTCCTGGCATCATGTGACCAATAAACCACCAATAGGGAGAGCTCAAATTCTTCGCGACCTCTTTGCGCCACTTTTCGGATGCATGCGCTCAAGCGAATTGATGTATTGAGTGAAAATTGGGCCCAGTTAGCCCTCCGGACAAGACTAATTTCCTCCTGGGGCTGAGTTCATGAATTTCCAGGCCTTAAGCGGTCATTTCATGATTGCTCGATGTTTTACAGTTCAGCAGTTTCCATCGGAAGGCCACAAGGTCCCATTCGCTCTATATGTCAAGCCACTTGGGAAGGGCTTGATGGATCGTTTCGATGCTGGTGAAATTCTACTGAAACTGAACACTGTTGGTTGCAAAAGCTGTCTGAGAGTACTTTAATCCCAAACTAAGAAGATGATTGCATCTAGCAATGAAAGTAAGAACTGAGAATGCTACATGGCCAAATGTGCTACGTGCGTTTTCCATGCATTTGGATAAACGCATGGAAAACGCATGGTTTTTGCCTCATTAGCAAAAAACCATGCGTTTTCCAATGCGTTTTATCCTTCTTGCACATTTGGCCATGTATCATCCGCAATGAAACTATCGAGTGAAACAATGCCTGATACTTCAAGTAGAATAAACAAAATTTTCCATTCACTATATTGAATGTCAGTCATTTTTGCATGTCTTTATCCTATTTAGTTTCAATATGCTGGAGCTTAACTTACATATATCTACAAATTAAATCATTATGACTAACATTAACTTTTTTTTAATCCTTTCTGTCAGTTCTGCCTTTGAACTTTCCATTTAAGACTCAGTTCAGTGGGATTTCGGCAACTCTCAGTTGCAAGCCACAACACCACAGCTTTCTCAATAAGGTGAAAAATTGTCAGATGGATAGGGTGTGTTCACCATACCA
Source organism: Alitta virens (assembly GCA_932294295.1). NCBI lineage: Eukaryota > Metazoa > Annelida > Polychaeta > Phyllodocida > Nereididae > Alitta > Alitta virens. The sequence continues at coordinate 10,331,276 of OW028582.1, forward strand.
CTATATTTAAGGGGAAGTGCAGTATGGATAGGGTGGTACCCTCTAACGGTCAGATATAGTCATCATATGGCATTTTATTTATAGATTTTTTATTAATTAACTATTTTTATTACTTTTTTTTTATTATTATCCAATTTTTCCTTAAATTATTTAATGGCTTTTTTTTCTAATGTCCGAGTGTTTTTTTTTTTGTCGTTGCCGAATAAATGCAAGTCTGAGTCTCTGAGTCCGCTAGCAATCATAATGTCTTTCTGCATTTTGTGATGTCTACGGCAGTGAAATGGAAAACAAATGTGTGTACAGGGAGAACGCTTTTCACATTAGGTAATTTTACACTTTTAAGTTGCCAACTTTCTCTGGCTCTCAAGTCAGCAGGAGCCTTGAAATTTGGAGTATGCCTCTTTCTTTTTTTCCATTTGCTTCATTCCAGGGCTCCAGAATCACTCCACGCGTCTTTCTGTGACTCATTCTATGAGTCGTCGACTCCCCATTGAGTCATTTTCCTAAATGAGACAATATTGACTCGTTGCGGCATATATTCAGTGTCTATGATCAAGAAGAACTTGTATTTGCCCATGAACTCTGAAATTCAAAGCTACGAAATGGTTTGTTTGCTCCTTTCAAAATACACGGAATCAAAGAGTGCTCTGACGTTTCAATTGGAATTTCTCGAAACTTCTGACAATGGTAAATATAGCCTTTTGATATCGGAGGAAAAACAGTGTTTGATTAACGAGTTACAGTTGGAAAGTTTATGAGTAAATCTCTCGATGTTTACACACTCTGTTTACACAAATGTGAAACAGGGGTAATGGCAGAACTTGCACAATTCTTCATCTTTCACTAACATAAGCTGGAAGGTTTGCTTGCTTTCCATGCTAAATTAACATATTTCCTCAAATACCAAAACATTGTAAACACTGGAAGTGATGTTTTCTATACGATATTATATTTCAAATCGTTTCCTAAAGATAGAGGAACCAGGCTTGTGAGATTAATTAGAAAATTCTGTAGCTATGCCAATATTATATTTTGATAGGGAAACATTATTCATTGATTTAATAGGGTATGAAATTTACGACCCTGGCATCAGCATGAATTTCAATGCTTCCTGAAATAAGGAAACTTTCTGATTGAACACACTGCATGATGCATTAACTCATTGTAGTTAGGTTATTTATTTTCCTGATACCAACTGGTAAACATCGAGCCTCTGAAATCCTGTGTCTCCAAGTGTGGTAACACTGTGGGTGAAGACCTCAAACCCCAGTGGCTAACACAGGGCTCTGCAAGTTTCATCCTCCATAGCTTGGTCATGCAAACTCCTATCTGGCATAGACGTTAATGACCATGATATCGGTTAACGATATAAAAATGTTATAAATATAACTAACTGGTAAACTGTAATAGCTGGCTTCATTCAGTTAGGATACTGCCAACTTTGACATGTGGTTGCTTTTACTTCTTGCAGTACATATCTACATCTTTCTTTTCATTTCTTGTCCTGTCATTTCTTGTTTTGTGTTCCGAAATGGAAGACCACCCAGGGTCTTATCCGAGACTAGGAGCATACTCTTCTTATCAGCAGCAATTTCAGCATCCCCTGTTTTATATGCTGCATCCATGCTAGCATGTCATAGCATGTCAGTTCTGATCAGGACCCTAACTCTAAGGCAGAAATTGATTCCATAAACATTGATCGGTCACATGATCGCAACATGTCATATCGCGTGAGTGCAATCTCGTCTCGCGAGACGTTATCGCGCGAGACTCTCATGCAGACCGAGAAATGGTCGTCAATCAAATGCAACATGAACGACATCAAAGAGAGATACTGGAAGCAAGTCTGCACTCGGAGAAGGCTGCCAAGAAATACTAATTGGCCTTCAGGATTTTAGAAGAAAAACAGCAGCTCTAACCTTTAGGAAAAGCAGAATACTTTGAGGAGACCAAAGAAAACTTTTTGAGGACACCAAGGAAGACTTTAAGGACACTCTTTGATGCAGCTATGAGGACAAGCTTTAGATGTGCCAAGCTGCAAAAGGCCATGGGAAACCTACAGACTTCCAAGGCACTACACACAAATCAAAGTGCATGACATCAAAACGAAAAGTTGGCCTTGTCAACCATCACCTTGGAGGACTACTTGCGACCGATTACACCTTGATTAAACTCATCCAAATAGTATGATTATATACTACAAGTTAGTCATGTTCAAAAACAACACCTATGAGAGTGGTGGTGGTGGATTAGGGCTCTACGTCCGGTATTTCTGCACAAGCTGGGCTAAATAGGACAGGTAGGGACCATGGCAATGAGACGAAGGATGAAACAGCAATCCAACATAGGCTCGACCAGGAATTGAACCCGGGACCCAGAGGTTGGAAGCCCAGCGTGATACCACTGAGCTAGGACCCAACACCTAACACTGATGGGAGCAGTCTTTACACTTTCCTTATATAACGCAAAAGAATCTCTCTAGGTGGCCCCACGGTAGCGAAAACTCAAGTTGTGTTAGTGGGGTCTCCCACCTTGATGTAAAATTGTTGTTATTATAATGCTCATTTTAATGTAAATTGCAAATAAATGTATCTGTATCCGAATCTACAGTGTACAAGCTTTCCAATAACTTTGGGTGTGGTTTTACTTGATTCTATGAGTCGTATGTTTAAGCATCGTTTTGATGACCTACGATATGTCATACGTCTCCCACAAAACCTTCAGTGATTGCAATCCTTAATATCTCCATCTTACTCATCAGATTTCATATCTACACGTCATTATAATATTATGTTATTCCGTGTACATTAATTAATGCCACAGTTGTGCAGCACTATAAAATTGATATTAAACCTCTCTATGTATGTTGAGGAATCACCATGGCTCCACTCAAAACCTTTCACGTGAAACGTTGCCTTATTTATGAGCTTCAATCGAGATATAATCATGTAAAGTATGCAGTCAAAATAGATTTTCGACCATAGGACTAGGGCAGCTTATCTTTGTGTCGTTATTAGCATGGCCCATATGAGTCACACTGAAATTTGCACTATACTGATAATCTCCCAAATACATTCTTGTATGGCATCATTGACTCAAGTTGAGGCTTATTATAACAAACTGCCAGATATATTCCACAATTCAATCATGATTTTCATTTCCTATGCATTGAATGTATAATACAGCTCACTTTTAATGCTGCTCACTGAGCACATACAGAGCTCTATATTTATAGCCATAAATCTCGATACCTTCTAAAATTGCATTATATTTGCAAGGAAACAACTTCGAGGGATCAAATTTATTTGAAGGGACTTGCTTTATCATATTCAATCTCCATATTGTGATCATAATAGCATACCCCATACATTTAGAATACATTAATGCAGATTTATGGATTTTCCATAATTTTGCATAATCCTCTTGTTTATATACGAGATAATGCAAATAAACGTCTCCCACTAGATAAGACGGACAACCAGGCTTAACTAATTCAGAGACATGCTTGAGTTTGGCATTCAGATTTCACCACATTAATGTATTAGATTTAGGATGGTACCATTTAAATATTATTAAATACCATTTGTCTGTACTGTTTGTCTTACCAGGTTTCTCAGTTGCTTGTTTGTTTAGATATATGAAAACTCATACTGTTAACTGCATGTTTTAATAATCAAGTCATCATGATTATGTGAATATACAACGAAAACTCGCCATTAAGACCACCCTTGCTGCAAATTTGAGTGGACATCTTACACTATAGACCCCAAAAATGGGTGGTTTCAATATCTTATTTGTATTTTTGTTGTCTTATATGCCAAGATGGCATCTGGATAATATTGTATACCTTTTTTTTCTTTTGAATACAATAAAATAAAATAAACTCGAACTTGAACTTGAAATTTGAGTGGACATCTTACACCAAAGGCCCCAAGAATGGGCGGTTTCAATATATAGAATGGAACCACTTCACTACTAAGACTACCTCATAACTAATGACTGATCAGTTTTGGCATTATTTGTATTCAAGATTAGACCAGAATATTTTACATCATGCAATTCCAGTCGAGCCTATGTTGGATGGCTGTTTCATCCTTCGTCTCATTGCCATGGTCCCTACCTGTCCTAATTAGCCCATCAGGTGCAGAAATACAGGACGTAAAGCCCTAATCCACCACCGCCACCCCTCACTGATAAATACTGTTATTTAAAATCTTTTTCAACCAAAGGATACCTCAACGTAATTGTTATAGAATGCCCTAATATTATAAGAGAGGTTTCAATATCTTGAATTTCTGGCACACATTAATAGTTATTTCACTATGGGCAAAATTAGATGGACTGTTATATGGCTCTTGAAAAACTGTATTGAGTGAGCTCAGAACTCGTGCATCCAGAATCTACCCCCCCCCCCCCACCTTACATGTCACCAACCAATTAGCCATCCAGCTATCCAGCCAGCCAACCAGCCAGTCAGCCAGCCAATCAGTTAACCAGCCAGTCAGCCAGTCAGCCAGCCAATCAGTTAACCAGACAGCCAGCCAGCCAACCAGAATACCACATGCAACAGAGATCCATTTTAGAACCTCAATCCCACTCCTATGCTAATTCTAATAGCTGTGGACAGCCCAGATTACAGACATTACAAAACTGCAGGGGGGATCACATCACCTTGATTCGTTGCTTTCAGGGAAGCCCATTCAAATTAATGGCCCAGTGTCCCATTCCAAGCAATACTAATCTGTACTTTTGGTGATACAGCATTCAGGACCTGCTTGGAAAGACCTGTATTGGCTTAGGCAATTTTTGTAGATGGGGGAAAAGTGCAATTTCACATAATGCAGCATGAATCATGATTAGAAGGGTTGTAAATTACTTCCATCACAAGGGGGCGTGCTAGTCGTTACAACAAGATGGCGTCCTCAGTGTTTCTATTAGGACCCTGCCATTTAGGACCCTCCTGGGATTAGGGGTGTTGGGCAGATTTGCAATGTGTCAGGGGGTCTGCTTTCCTTTAGATGCAACTCATATATTCCTGTGCCCGTGTTAGGATTCCTATGCAGAGGCAAGGCAATTTTCTTCCTTTGCTCCTTTAGATATGCCAATAACCAGAGAATGCCTTCCGCTAATTCCACATTCAATCTGGCCAGCTCTGTTGAATGTCCCGGGTTTCGATCCCCGGCCCGGGCACTCTTCATGAGCTTCCCTCCCAGGTGGAATTTGGAGCGTGCTTGAGACGTAAAAATTGGAAGTGCCTTGTGTTCGGTGTCTATGCTGAGGCACGTAAAATACCCCCACCCATGGGATACATGTTTATCGTGGTGAGAGCTATGAGCCTTATCTCATCATTACATCTGCCTCTGGCAGCTGGTCATATGAGCTGACTAAGCTTCAGAGCATTGAGACATAGATAAACAAAAAGTACAACAATAAGGGTATTGTATTGTATGGTACTGTATTGTATTGTATTGCATTGTATTGCATTGTATCATCTGGAGCTCAGACACTTCTGCTGATGATTTTCATCTTCTCGCACTGTTTTCTCAAGCCACCTTAATCTACTAGTAGTCTAGTACATTAGTTCAATTAGGTCAGTTAATTCGGAGTCACAATCTATCTTCTTGAAGAAAACGGTTACCATGGCAACAGCATAGTGTTCAATCATACTACATCTAAGTATTTATACAGCTAAGATGCAAACATTTGGGACCAAGTGTCATGAGGCAGTAGATTAAATTCTCTGCTGAGGACCTGTCCTGAGCTGAGCAGGTGAATTGATTAATTGAAGTAATAACCGAGGGGCCTTTTATAAAATCTGGGAAAAAGTGCCAGACCTGTCTGTTTATACACCATAATTTGTCAACAATGTCAGGGTAGGTATAAAAACACTGTAAGAATCCATAAAAAAAATCTCTGCTTGTATTAATTTAAGTATTACGTTGAAGGACTCTGAGGTCCTTGGTTCGAGTTCCATTATCAACTGGAATTATTACAATACATCTTTAAGCTATAACACGTCAATTCCTCTACAGGCCTGAGCAAGATAGACCACTGCAGAACAGCAAAATTAACAGGCACTACTGAATTGATAAATTGCAGCATTATAGGAGCCAGGAAATTTCTCGAGAATTACCTAGAGAAACCTTAAATAATTTATACCACATAACATCTGAAATGTATTGCTTCTTGTTTAATTGATATGCTAAAGAATAGCCCAGGGGCATAAGAAAAAATAAAAACATAGAATAACAAAACAACACAAAAAAGAACATCAAACAATGACAGAAGAAATAACTTGTACTTTTCTTTTGTGCCATCTTACACGAACCTGCTATACTTGTAACAAGTAGCATGACATTGAAAGAATGCATCTAGGGGCTATTGGACTTTTTTTACATGCCTGAATGCTCCACTTGTAAGCAGCCACCTTTGTAGGCAAGTTGCTGCAGCCTCATTAGTGCAAAAGATAGCAGGAAAACAAAAGCCGTGGGAAGGTGTACATCTGGGAGACCCCTTGCCACCAATGCCTACAATGTTGTGGAATGGCTCAGCTGTGTTGGCTATGTTGGCGTGATGTCTGCGTGGATTTCTGCCAATATTAACACACTACAGCGTAAAAGTGGTCACAGTATTACAGAGAATATCTGTGTCATTGAGATTTTGGTATATTTTGCTGTTGTCTTGAATGAATGACTTCCTTTCGTCATTTTTATCGAAATACTTAGTTAAACCTCTTAAAATTCTTCGTTAATAATGTGTTTAATGTTGCATACTTTTGACTAAGATGTTATTCATTATGACAAATATACATGAGATTGACCAATTCTGACTTATATTTTAGATTTAAGAAGCAAGTAGTATATGATGAGGTATTCATTCTAAACATAATATTGTGTGTAGAAAAAAAGTCACATATTTCAACACACATTTACAAATTTTCTGGTCAAAATGTGCAGTAAACCTACTTTTTTATACTCCAGTATGTCTCTGTTTAAGCTATCTTATTACTTGAATCTAGAAAAGACTCTTGTCCTGTTCTTAAGCCATAATAATATCCAGACTACAGAACACAGTGTTCCAATCCTGTGTCATCCTCCAGCTATGTACAGAAGACTAAGATTTCAAAGGGTTACTTCCGATGAAAACAACAGCGCATGCTCCAAAAACATGGAATAAGCTCATAGACATGGGCAAAACAGCTGACCTTTATTTATAGACACGAACACATGGCATCAAAATTAATGTTCTCATGTTTCTGATGAAGCCAAGAAAGGCAACTGGATATTGCATACGTGCATACTCCAGCAGGACCAGCACATAATTAAACTTACCAGACTGCTACTACCATCAAGATCACAGTGTGACTACCAACATCATAAGCCTACTACTGTCAGGATCACACTGTTGCTACATGTGCTATGTGCATGGTTATTGCCTCATTATAATTAGCATTTATCCTTCTCATGGAAAACGCACATAGCACATTTGGCCATGTACGATCAGGATAACGCTACTACAGTAACCCTCGTTAATCCGGTATTCATAATACCGAATTCCGCTCTGTCTGAACAAATTTGCTTGGGAAGGGACAGTCACACTGCCAATTTGAATCGTTACAGCGAATTCCGCCGTTTCCAAATCCGAATGGTCTTTTTTTTTGGCACAGAATTGCATTGCACTGTTCTGTGCATAAACATTTCACTAATCTGAACGTTCGGTAGTTAAAGCAATTGACCCGTATCATTTTCTGTGTGTTTGATTTATCAACATCACAACACTGCTTCCCATAAAGATCATAGTTCAACTACTATTAACATCACTGCAGCTACTATCATCATGATAAAACAGCTACTACCAAGATAATATATTGTTACTACCAAGATAATATATCGTTACTACCAAGATAATATATTGTTACTACCAAGATAATATATTGTTACTACCAAGATAATATATTGTTACTACCAAGATAATATATTGTTACTACCAAGGTAATATATTGTTACTACCGCCAATATTACACTGCTACTACCGTTATCACAATGCTACTACATGGCCAAATGTGCCACGTGCATTTTCCATGAGAAGGATAAACGCATGGAAAACACATGGTTTTTTAGCTAATTATAATGAGGCAAAAACCATGCGTTTTCCATGCGTTTATCCAAATGCACGGAAAAGGCACGTGGCACAATTGGCCATATACTATCAAGATTACAAGGCTACTACCATCATGTTGACACTGTTACTACCGTCAGCATCACACTGCTGCTACCATCAAGATAATACTGCTTCGTGTACTATCAAGCTACCATGAAGACAATACAGCTACCATCAAAATGAAAATGCTGCTACCATCAAGATCACCGCTGCTACTACTATCAACATGTCTTTATTCATTGGCACAATGTATAATATTTAACATTTACTTATTGATAACAACGCAGCCACAGAATATATCAACATGGATAACAACATAACCACAAAATATTTTTTTAATGTATCAATCGACACCCACCACCAAACGCACAGCCTTATGGGTGCCTGTATTGATACTCAACACTAAGCACAAATCCCAACACAGAGCTTTCAGCCATTCTTCAATTTCAGAGACTTGGAGGGGGAGCTTCAGAAAGCCCCAATCACCATACAACATTAGCCCAATGTCTGATACTCCAGATTTCGGGGCTTTGCAGAGCTGTGAAGTGGGGTGCTTTTCACTTGCTGATAGATCTGCTCTGAGCGGTAAATGGGGGGAAATTTGCACCCTCCAAAATCGCTTTGAAAGGGATGGTGTCCCTTTATGAAGGTAGGGTGGTAATGTCATTTCAATTGAGAGTAGGATAAGGCTTTTGGAGCACTTATATCCTTTGTTGTTGCTGTTGTTGTGTGAGGTTTTGTTGTTGTTGTTGTGTGCAGGTTTTGTTGTTAATGTTGTGGCGTATTTTGTTTGTTGTTGTTGTTTAAGGTTTTGTTGTTGTTGTTGTGTGCAGGTTTTGTTGTTAATGTTGTGGCGTATTTTGTTTGTTGTTGTTGTGTAAGGTTTTGCTGTTGTTGTTGTTGTTGTTGTGTGCAGAATTTGTTGTTAATGTTGTCGCTTCTTTTGTTTGTTGTTTGTTGTTGTTGTTATATCATTATCGATGTTGCAATTCTCGTTGTTGCGTTGTTTTGTTGCCGATGTTTTGTTGTTGCTATCCTGTTGTTTGTTGTTGTTAGCTGTATCTTTTCTGTTGTTGTGGTTGTTGTCATGTTGTTGTTGTTGTGATTGACTGGTGTTGCTGTTGTCAGTTGTTGTTGTGATTGACTGCTGTTGCTGTTGCTAGTGTTGTGTTTGTTGATGCTGTTATACTTCAACATCAAGACCGACTGCCGGGTTATAACTGATACATCATTAACTATGTAAATACTTGGTGCCTTGTCCTTTATATCAAAACGGTATGACAATAATATATACCTTATCAGCTCTTCCTTACATCTGCCTTTCAAAGCTGATCATTAAAAAAAAAGTTTTTAAATAAACAGTAGCAACTTATAATAGTTTGTCTAAATGATATTGATCTTTAATTCAGTCAGTTAATACGACCGGGTTCCAGAGGCAGACGTAATGATGAGATACGGTTTAGAGTCCACAGCATATTACATATCTATCCCATGGATGGGGTATTATACTTGCTTCAGCATACAAATATATTGCAATGCTACAAAAACAGCAAAAGTGGTATAATGATATGAATATCTATCTTCTAAATTTATTTAACTGCAAAGCAATATTTCAGACAACTCATATTTCACCGTGGCTTTATCTCATTAGGTTTTTGCCATATTGATTTTAATTAATGCCAACTGTGAAATGTATGCATAGCGAATGTTCCTTTAAGCCTATGGATCAATAAATCTATGGGATAAATATTTATGTAAGAATTCCTGATGTTTTGGGAGGGCAACCAAGAATCAATCAAGTACCCCAGGGGTACTTCTTGCATGTAGAAAATGGGGGTAAAATGTAGGAAACGGGGGTAATAAAAGACATCGGTGCAAAACCGTTACAATATAGAGGGAATTACGATAACTTATCAATATGAAATATACATTATCATGAGTATGGCAGTTTCCTGTACAAAGTTGTGATATTTCATTATTACAAAATATATTGGCACACATATAAACCCAGCGATAACAATAATTATGGAACCACCTCACTATTAAGGCCACCTCACAATTAAGTGCACCAAATTAGCACTATTACCTATCACTGAAGTTTGCCTTAAGAGACAAATTTCTTTATCAATGTATTCTTATCAATTAAAAATATAATGAGTTCAATATATAGAGAACTGCACAGTTAAGACTACCTCAGTATTTCTACTCAGAGCTCCTAAAAAAAGTGGGTATACGACTCCACATGTCAGCCGATTAAAGACTATAGCTATTGAAGTATTCAAATGTATTCATAAATTAAATCCAGCATCCTTAAATGAAGTGTTTACTGTAAAGGAAGGTAATAGGAATCTAAGAGATCCATCAATATTGTTTGTACCAAGATTTAATAGGATCCAATATGGTAAAATACTTTTTCGTATTATGGCTCTCACTTATGGAATCTACTGCCTAATGAATTGAAAAGAAATGTAGATTTAGTAAGTTTTAAAAAGTTGTTACACACATGAGGGGCCTGCGTGCTCCTGTAGTATTTGCCATCTGTGATTGTTTTTATTTTGTCTTATTTGTTGTTTTATTATTGTTTTAGTCACATACTAGCCTTTGTGCTAGTGTTTATTGTTATTTTATAGTGACTTTAAATAAAGATTATTTTTATTATTAAGACCACTTTACTGGTACCAAAACCGATTTTAACATTACAACATTCCGTAATAACGACAACCTCTATATTAAGACCACTTCAGTGTGGTCTTCATTACATAGCACTACAGTTGAACCTCGCCTTTAAGACCAACCACCCTCGGTGTATAATATACTTAACCTTAATAGTGAAGTGGCCTTAATAGTGAGGTATAATACAACGATGATAATACAATTGAGTCCTAATTTCGGCGGTGTTCTTAACAGTGAGGTGATCGTAGGGGTGGGGTTTAACTGTAAATGTATAAACTTAATATTAAACCAACTTCCCATAGTAATATTAAAGATAAATATCCCACAGATCTGTTTTTCAGTCATACAAAATATATTTTTTCACAAATGGCACGGAACAGCCAACCTCAACTTTCTTACCCTTAAAAAGCCCCGTATGAAGCGATAATTTTTGCCATATAGAAGCAGCTAAAAATACAATGAATAATATAGCAAACTTGGAGTTATTTTCTTCCCAGAAGTGTTTTTATCAGCTAGAAAATTGGGATTTGACTTTTTGCTAACAATTCTGTCCATTTTGTGCTACTAAATTCCATTTATGGCAAAATATGACGAAAAAATAACTGGTGGATATTTCTTTTGAATCCTACTTACACAACATTAGTCGTAAGAGAGAGATTTTACTGTGTAGTACTCAGTATTTCAGTCAGCTACAACCTTCAGTACTAGATGCAACATATTGTAGCCTAGGGCGATACAAAATCCATCCATTCTACAGGGACTTTTTATATGTTGGGGGCCCATTCCCAAAATGCTCATCTTTCTAATACATGACTAATGTCGATACAATCAGTTAGACAGGAGAGATATGGTAGAAAATCCCAGTGCTGTAGTTTATCCTGTATATTTATGTTTTTGGTAAACATTGGTAATACCTAGCTGATGGCCCCACAATTGATTATATCTTCATTTTCTCTGAACTTATTCATTCTACACTATTATTGATGTTATATTTGGACTCCTTGATCTCAAAAACCTATGTTTAGACATATTAAACATTAACATACCATGAGTTGAAGAGAAGAAAATCTGTTTCACAGTTTACAGAGCCCTTTGGCGGCCATCTTGGAGGCCATCTTGAATTTCACCTTATGACGTCATAATAATGGCACTTAAGATATTTGCAATCTACAGGTCTCAAGGATTCAAATGATGTATGGTTCCAACCCCCTTCATTATCTTTTTTCAAAGCCCTGTTTGGCTACGCATAGCCCCCCCCCCCCCCCGGACACAGTTTACAGAGCCCTTTGGCAGCCATCTTGAATTTCACCTTCATGACGTCATCAGAAAAAATGGCACCAAAGACATTTATAATTTGCTATTTGTCTGGTCATAAGACGCAGTGTTTTACGTCACAGCAAGTTCTTATACAGTCAATTTTATAGACTTGGAAAGAAAACTCCAGAGGACGTCATGTGAATTAAGGACTCCTATTGGCTAAAAGCAATCATCCCTAATCCAATGAGAGTACTAGATTCACATGACGCCCTCTGGAGTTTAGTTTCCAAGTCTATGAATTCAGCTGTAAGTTACGGCCAATTTCACAGACTTGGAAATAAATCTCACAGAATTGGACACTAGATGTCAGAGGACGTCATGCGAGTCCAGGACTCTTATTGGTTGACGCACTGCCTTAACAACCAGTGGGATTCCTGGATTCACATGACGTCACCCTCTGGAGTTCAGTTTCCAAACCTATGAAATTAGCTGTTTAACATCTTATCATATTTCCATTTATTGCCATTTTTATCGTTTGTACATAACTTCATCTTGTTTTCTGTTATTTTATTGTCGGTAAAAAGCTTTATAGCTTATTTTATTGTAGTCAATCATCACCGACTTTAAATAAAGTTGTTATCTTATCTTATCTTGTAAACCATGAACAAATGTGGAGGTGTAAAATGTCATACTTCTGACTAAAATGTCAGTCACAAGGTACTCATATAAGACACAGAATTACCAACAAGTAGTCATACTGACTAGTAATTAGAGTACCATAAATGACTAACCCTAGTCAGTTTTGACGATCCTTCATTTAGAGTTCAGAAAAATAGTCATAATAAGTCATTTTTTCCTCATATTCTACACAGAAAAACGTGAAGCCAATCCTTTAGAAACTTTGTGATTGTAGACCTCTGAAACATACTGTACCAATGCTGATATCCATGACAACACTAAAATGGCCTGTTTCCTGAACCTATCAGTACAATGGCTCACACTAAAAGCCATAAAAGGAAATTGGCCCAAAAGTATTTGCCACAGAGATAGCAATGTTACCATGGTTATTCTAATGGAATGATTTTAAAGCCATGGTAACCATTCAGTTGCCTAGCAATGGAGCACACAGGAAGCCCAACTAAAGACATTTTCAAAGTAAGACTCCTCCCAAGCCTTATCTGTGTTAGGACCGAATCACAATGAAGACCTATAGGCTGAGATTTGGGACCATTTATTTTACTACAGACTAGAGACATATTGTACACTGTACAGATTAACTGTTAGTCTAAAGGAGACCATGTGTTGTATTTTTTACATGTTATTATTTACATATTATTTAAAACTCCAGCTATTGTTGGGAGACCCCTGTATCATTGCTCCCTCAACAAATTAATGTTCTACATACTGGGTTTGCTGTTGTTTTTTTCTTTATCTTTCTTTCTTCCGCTTCCTTATTTGAATCCATCTATCCATCTATATATCCATCCGTCCATCTATCCGTCTATCCATCTATCCATCTATCCGTCTGTCTGTCTGTCTATCTGTCTATCTATTCTATTCAACTATCTATCTGTCTATCTATCTATCTACCTATCTATCCATCTATCTATCTATCTATCTATCTACCTATCTATCCATCTATCTATCTATCTATCTATCTGTCTGTCTATATGTCTATCTATTCTATCCAACTATCCATCTGTCTATCTATCTATCTATCTATATATATATACATATATATCTTTCTATCTATCTATCTATCTGTCTATCTATTCCATCCAACTATCCATCCGTCTATCTGTCTATCTATCTATATATCTTTATATCTTTCTGTCTATCGATTTATCGATCAATCGATCTATCTTGCTTATTGAAACACTCTTTCTTTATTTCTTTCTTTCTTATTGGAAAATTCGGATGAAACTTTGTGGGCACATGCACAAACTTACACATGTAACTCCCTACAAATGTGAAATTAAGTTTCGGGACTGACCAATATAATGGATCTTGGATCATCCTTTGTATTATCCAAACAACTTTTCCAGTAAACACATAATTCAAAACACATTCAACCTTTTACGTTGGCTTCTCGCTAGCACAAGACTTCAAAGTTCCAGGAAACACAAATAGTTAAATTCATTAGGTCTTTATTTCTTCAGAGTCCAGACTGCCAAGATAAATTGCCTTTAACAGCCCGGCTTAAATCACAGTCCCACAGGAAGACAGAGGTTAACCATCAGTATGGATTTCAATGAACTGTAAAATGATTCGTTTCAGCAGCAAATTGGAAGTTCGCGTGACTTGTCAGAAGGCTTTGCCAACAGTCATGAAAGACCCGAGCAGGATTTAAGACTGGCTTTTTTGAAAACGGAAGACTGTTCTTCGGTCTTCTCCCAGTTTCTTTGTCTTGATTTGAAGCACGAATTCTTTGCACGTGAGCAAAAATAAACTGTTTAAAAACAAGACTACTAACTCCAAGCTTGATCAGCAGATTGACTTGAATCGAGTACAGAACCTAAACCATTTAGATCACATTTCGATTTGATTTTAATTAAAGATCAAGTTTATTTTAGCACAAAACTCATCCGATAGATTAAATCACAAAAGGAAGATATTAACGATAGTCTCAGCTTAATGACTCCTGGTGTATGTAGCTTTATATATTTAAATAATGCAATTTTATGTAACTTTTGTAAGAGCTAATTATAAGCCACTAAAGTACTTGTGACATATACCTTACTATTAATTTAGTTATTATTGAGTTAGATAGGTAGTTAGAGATAGATAGATAGATAGATAGATAGATAGATAGATAGATAGATAAATATAATTTAAATTTTTCATAGGGCCTCCCTGTTAGTTAAAGTTTAATACACTACTATGAAAACTATATACAATAAATAGATAAGAGATTAAAAAATATAATGCATGTAAGCATAGAAAATATACAGTATATATAGTCTTAATAGTGATGTGATATGTATTAATCAATAATTAATAACTAGTGTGGTTATCTTCATAATTAGATGTTTAGGCGAGTTCACTGCAGGATTTCATTGGAATATTTAATTTCCCTAATATGACTTTAATAATATGTGTTCCTAACTGTAATGAATCATTTTTCATATTTCAGTATTTCTTCATTTTGATAACTGCATATATTGAAATATTTTCATCATCTAAAATGACTAATAAGACATCACTTTTTCCCATAGCATAGTAACATGTCATCGCAACCAATTTTGATACGAATCCATGCAATATTAATGCTGACATGATCACACCTTGTAGAACACCTTTATTCATTATTAATAGCATCGTCTGTGCTGCATCTTCTGAGAATGCAGCAAACGAGTCTTCAATTAATAATTAATCCTGTATTCCGTTTGAAGCTGTGTCTATCAAAAAGAGGAAAAGATGGGTTCTGGGAATTATTAAATATATTGATCAGGAATTATGAATAATTTGGGGGTAAGATTTGTCACATGAACTAAATAAACAGATAAATGGTAAATACATATATGGTGAATTAAGTAAAGGTTATTTCTTGCATTAACATTAATTCATTGCTTTTTTTATATTCAGTCTTAGCACTACAGTGAAACTTCGCCATTAAGAACACCCTTGGTGCAAATTCGGTCTTAATAGTGAGATGATCTTAATATAGAGGTAAATTACAATGGCAAGAATACATGGCCCAAAATTGGGTGGTCTTAATGGCGTGGTGGTCTTAATATAGAGGTTAAATACAGTGACAAGAATGATCCAAAAATTTGTCTATATAGTGAGGTGGTCTTAATATTGAGGTGTTCTTAATAGTGAGGTGGTCTTATAGTGAAGTGGTCCTAATAGTGAGGTTTCTTAATAGTGATGTGGTGGTCTTAATAGTGAGGTGATCCTAATAGTAAGGGGGTCTTAATAGTGAGGGGGTCTAAATAGTGAGGGGGTCTAAATAGTGAGGTGGTCTTAATAGTGAGGTGGTCCTAATAGTAAGGGGGTCTTAATAGCGAGGGGGTCTAAATAGTGAGGTGGTCTTAATAGTGAGGTGGTCTTAAGAGTGAGGGGGTCTTAATAGTGAGGTGGTCCTAATAGTAAGGGGGTCTTAATAGCGAGGGGGTCTAAATAGTGAGGTGGTCTTAATAGTGAGGTGGTCTTAAGAGTGAGGGGGTTTTAATAGTGAGGGGGTCTTAATAGTGAGGGGGTCTTAATAATGAGGGTTCTTAATAGTGAGGTGGTCTTAATAGTTATGTGGCCTTAATAGTGAGGTGGTCCTATAAGGCAGGTTCCACTTTATTGGTATGTATGCAATTAAATCTACTTTCAAAATGTGTAGCACATCAGCACAAATGTATCTCTACCACTTAGTTGGTCAGAAAAGCTACGGTATATATGCGTAATACACTTTCTTGTGTGTGCACTTCATCTGTGGTACCTCATATACAGTGTGTGATGAAGTTGCTATAAATACACATCAGAGGTCGACTCTTGTTTGATATCGATATCAAAGAAATGACATATTCAAGACGACACTGTCATATATGGAAGACAGAAAAGGTGAAAAATACCAAGGGAGACTTTTCTTTTTCTTAGACAGAATTAGACTAGTTTTATCTCATACATCCAGTGGTAAGAAAAGGTTTTTTTTATAGAAAGATACATTTTTTTATTCTTCTAATTGTATTATATTTGTTTATTAATGTGAATAATTATGAAATAACTATGCTGAGACGATCAAAAGCATAGATAGATAGATAGCTAGATAGCTAGACAGCTAGACAGCTAGGTAGACAGATAGATAGCTAGATAGATACATACATACATACTTACATACATACATACGAATTTCAGCTTTTCAATACATTTATTTCCAATTTCAGTATTATAAGTTACGCTACAATTTACCAGGCTATGGTTTTTCTCTACCCGTAGCTTTTGCCAAGTCAATAAACTTAAGCTCCACTGAAACACTGAAAAAAAAAAGTCTGGTATAGGATCCACTTTCCAGCACTTTAAAGGCTATTCCGCGCATCTGCGAGCTTTTAGCCATATCGATTAAATAATGACCGCAGTGCAGCAAACCCTCAGCGTTCTCCGATTTCTGGGTATTAGCTGATTAGTGGGACTGTGACAATCTGTCAATCCAGCCCAGGTCGTCCTTACTTTGTAATTAAAATGTCAATACAGTCATGTTGAAAGGGAGCAAAGGGTAATCCCCTTTTTGATGACATGTTAACTGCCAATGCAGACACAGAAAATATGAGGTGGGGGGGGGGGAGCCTTGACATGTTCCACCTCAATATTTAGACTACCTCGCGCTATAAAAATCTCTGAATTGTGGAATAGAGCTCTTGTTCTGTACTTGCCAATAAAATTGTTCCATACCAACAATACCCCAATCGACATACCTTTATTATATTCTCAGTTTAATGATAGAGTTGGCATCAATTGTTTACAACTGCATCCGTAGAAACACTTTGTTGCTGTGCATTAACCCTGCGCTCCACTGGTGCATTATTTCAAAACTCTTGCGAGGGATAGAGGTATTTATTTCAAGTGGAAAGAGAACAGATATTGTTTCTCTCACAAAGATTCACAAAACAATCGCATGGAGCAAAGAGAAGCAGGATTATACAATATTATAGTTTTTCTGACTTTGGAATTAATTTGTGACTAATTTACTTGGTATGATTTTCTTTTAACATACTGAGATCTAAATAATCATTACTTATAGAGTCTTTTCACTGAACAGCCCTGAATTCAGCAAGACATAAGTCTTTCCACTCCTCTTATTACTCACTTTGCTTTTCAGACACAATAGGTAATAACTAACTGATTCCATAAATATAACTTTCTAAGAAAAATAACAAACATCAACTAAATGATAAAGTGTCAAATATACATTAAAAAGCACTAAAAATACTGCTGCTAGGATGCACTTTGCTTCAGTTAATCACAGTCAAGGGCGGGAACTTTTTTTTTCAGCCAATATAATTGCAGTATTCTGTTTTAGCCACCTGATGGAAATACAGAGAACCTTCCGTGAAAATCCACTATTGCACAGAAAACCTGTTAATTTGGATTAATTTATTAATATAAAATAGATTGGCCTATTGATTGGTATATTGTTTGGTCTACCCTGGGTTCCAACACTTTTTGAGAGAAATCCATATAATTAATGACATTAGCAGTGCCTCGTACTGCGGTCCTATGCTGTGACAAGTATTTGTAAAATGGTGTGGACTTCGAGCCTTATCATCCCTTCATTACGTCTGCCTGTGCCAGCTGGCCATATTAGCTAAGTTTTATACCAATTGCTGTACAATACAATACAACATTTAAACTACAAAAATGGTACACTAGAAACACTATAAGCTACAAACATTTAAAACTACAAAACAACTCCATATAATTTAAAACAAAAGACTTATTGAAAGGTGCACTCGTTAGCAAAGAGGGTAAACTATAATATTTCTTCATTTAACCTTGCCCCTTAAAACCCTAGGTGTATGTTAACCTCTTTTAAGTGTATTTTACAAGTTGCTCAAGTGTTAAAGATCATTAAATAGATGGCCTTGCCTAGAGAGTTTTTGACTCTCTGTTTTGTAAAGAAGTCCTTCGAAAAACGTGAAGTTAGTCAAATGTCTTTGCACTTAATATTTGATCATTAATTCTGCAATTCTTGTGTATGAGAGCTACTTTAATGTACATACCTTTTAATTTCTGTTGATCATGAAATTTTGTTTTCAAGAAAATATAAGAATAAACTGTATAATTCATAATGAAGATTATATCTGAATTTACTTACTTGCTACTGATTTACTTATATACATATGTACCTGATATGTACTTATTGACTTACTTACTTACTTGGTGAGATAAACTAAAATGCAAACTGATTTACTGATAAACTGACTGACTGACTGGTACTCTTTGACTGATAAACTGAATGACTGATACACTGACTGACTGGTACACTGACTGACTGACTGACTGACTGACTGACTGATACACTTTGACTGATACACTGACTGACTGACTGAATGATATACTTTGACTGATACACTGATTGACTGATACACTGACTGACTGATTGACTGATACACTTTGACTGATACACTGACTGACTGATACACTGTCTGACTGATTGACTGGTACACTGACTGACTGACTGACTGACTGGTACACTGACTGACTGACTGACTCACTCACTCACTGACTCACTCACTCACTCACTCCACCTTTACAAAGCTACAAAAAAAAATTAATTTCATTTGCACCATTTAAACTTCTATACCCAATCAATATTAAACTACAATATACTATACATTTTTGTATATCCTTTGACTAGACCACATAACATCGACAAAGAAATTAAACAAATACATTTCTGTGGTGTTTTTGCAACATAATGGCAATATAATATTGCATGTCATGACAAGTAAATATGGTAACTACAATCTGTGAACTTATAATATGGTAACTACAATCTGTGAACTTATATTTCATTGAAAGTAAATTGTGATTCTTTTCTATTCTATTCTATTTGAAAATCGTGTTCTTTTTTTCATTGCAGTCTAAATTCTAAAATGTATTGTATATTATATTATCAAATGTATACCATGGAGTATGAATAAACATAATAGTAATTATATTATGTTATATTATATCATTATATTATATTATATCATATTATATCATATTATATAATACTATATCATATTATATTATATTATATCATGTTATATCATGCTATACTATATTATACTATATTATACTATTTTATATCATTTTATATCATGTCATATTATATTATATTATATCATATTATATTATATCATATTATATTATATTATATTATATTATATATATTCTATTATATTATATCCAGGTGAAGTATTAAAAGACAAACCTTCTTGCACTTGTCTGCTAGTCTATTTTTATCTCTGTTTGAAATGCATAAAAAATCAATGTAACATAGACAACAATATATCCCTTTCAAGTAATATACCCACACAAAGACAGAAATACAACAATTGATAATTGGTGTTATGGAATGACACCGCAGTCATGCTATGATTCTGAGCCAAATCAGGGCTTGCAAATGACAATAATTCCTAGAATATTACCCTAGAATAATTCCTGGGATAATGCCCGGAACAATACCAGGCAGCTGGTTGCCATGGATGCTTTGCTAAAAAGGGGCAATTCTTGGCAATAAGGCCATCTGTGCTGCATTGACCAGTGGACATTGCTAATATTGAGTGGACAATGTCCAGTTCAGCCTATATATAAAGATCACCAATCTTATAAGATAACAGTAAATAGCTGTAAATACACACACTATTCAATATATATATTTCATATTGTAAATAATTAATTTCTTTGATAAATAATATATGAATCTGCTATATTTTGTGCATATAGTTTTTTTTCCCCCCGAATTTCATATAACATTCTGCTTACTTACTTATTACTTACTTACTTACTTTCTTACTTACTAACCACTTACTTACTTACTTTTTTACTTCATTTGTACTTAATCATTAACATTTTATTATTTTTTTCTTTTTTCTTTCTTACTTTCTCACTTATTAAATTAAATTTTTTTATTTCCTTATTTAGCTCACTTATTTATTTGATCTGATTAAATTGATAGAACATATGTCATTATTAGCTAGCTAATATTAGTATAATTTTACAAGCCCAAAAATGCCAAAAATTGCAAATTCAAGGATTAAAATCACCGTGATATTAATATTTACTTCAAATGATATTTAAAAAATATATAAAAAATTTAAAAACCACAAAAATGTTGAGGTTCTATCACCAACAAGTTTATGTTCTATCTTAATCCCCCCCCCCCCCCCTACATAAAGCTCTAATCTATATTTAAGTTTTGGGTGACACTTAAAAGCCCCTCTTAAGGACTATCCCATATTTCACCACCTGTCACTTAAGAGCTTCCTTATTATTGATCGGATTAGGAAAAATACTTAAGACTTATAGGAAAGATATTTTAAAGTAGGGGAAAAAATATTGACAGTAAAACTTTATTAGTTTAGCAGGTGGTCTGCAAAAAGCATGCATTAATGGATTAGTGAAATCTGGGAGATATATGTGAATTACATGAAAATGCTATTTACAGTTAGAGGTATTGGGCATAAAATTGATTTAAAAAAGTAAAACTCACTGAACATGTGATACTTAAAGATTTAATTAAGTCCTTCTAATACATTTTATTAAAAATCATTTTATAAATCTGTAATGCATTTTTGTCAATTCATTAGCTTTTTCCTGTGATTGCCTATACAATAAATCATTCATTCATTCTTTAATTTTTAAAATATGTACAGTTTTTATACATATTTACATGTGATGTTAAACTAACACAAAATCTCAAAAGCATGTAGAGCTTGAACGATTTTAAACAAAAAACATCTTCATCAAAATATTTTCATATTTTTCTTTCTATTTAATCCATGCATTTTGTATTGCTCCTAAAATTACCAGACTTCACCCGTAAAACAAACATTTTTTGTATTTCTCAATTTTTTCTTTACTCCGTGTATCTATTAATTGCCCATTCAAGATAAATGGCTTGCTTAAAAACTGCAATCACTGCCCCATAAATGACCAAAAATATCACAGATAAGTTGCTGCAATTTTCCCGCTTGCTGTGAGAATAGATTAGGTTCATTATCATACGAAATGACTTGATAAATACAGTATGCATGGATCGAGATAAAAGCATGAATAATTATGCATATATTTTGGATCCTTGGGATTCTAACTAGGTATTGGTCCATGTCTAAGTAATATATATTGATGTTGATTATATTTTTGGTGTGATTAATGCAATTTTACATGTTTTATGAATCATATATTAAATATATAGTACCACATATTGCTGATTTAAGATGGCGATTTTTATGTAGCTTAAAAACTGAAGTTTTAAAATACAACTTAAATATTATGATAGTTAGATCTACGGTTAAAATATGCCTCACTATTAAGTCCACTTCGCTATAAATACCAGTGATTAAAATATAGGAATCTTGTATTTATACAATTATAGCTGTTGCTGATTTATTTCTTGCATATACATAACTTCTTATTTTTTCACTTATATCATAATTTTTCCTAATAATTTTGTAGTCTTCATATAACATTATATTCATTATTAAAACTATTGCGCAATTTCCTAACTTTCATTGCAATTTAAATCAGTTTCATGATCGAGTCTAATTGCTCCTTATTCATTTAAGGCTCCTTAATAATTTAAGGCACCTTAAACGATTATAACAAACTTATATTCACACATTGTAAAGGAAAAATGTTTAAATCAATGTCACTAAACAATTTGTTTACAACATAAAATAACTGATTAATTTATTAAAAAAAAAAAGAAAATTGTCAAAATTATTTTCATTATAGAAAATGAGTGCTTCAAAAATGTCAGAATCTTCATGTCCTATTTATGAGGTGACCTTAATAGTGAAGTGATCTTGAAAGGGGGTAGAATTGTATCATAACCATCTTATTTTAGGATATCCCCAATGGGGGTTGCTGGAGCTTTATGCCCTATTACATAACACAGGTTCCAATAAACTTGAATATGATACAAGGCAGATATGCCAGATCACTGTTTATATAACCCAGAGGCTTGTGGTACGGCCATTATAGTGCTGTAGTAAATGTACTATATTTTATATTGCAGAAAAGAATATTTCCTAAAATATAAATTATTCCTTTAAAAGTAAATCAACTATTTACCAATTGGAATTTATCGCAATCATTTCTAGCAAAATATGTCAGAATTAATAGTTAAAATTTATTTAATTGCAATAATCTAGATAAATGATTTTTGTGTCTTTCTTTTGTGTGTTTTTTTTTTTAAACAAAATTCAAACTAATATTTTATCACTAAATTGTTACTTGTGAAATTCGTTCATCACCAAATTACAAACACTTTGACCTGTGCATGAACTCCTAACATATTGTTGAAAATATTTGCAAACTTGTTCGCTTTATATTTTTTACACAGATTAATTTACTTGCATTTATGTGCCTGTGCCAAGTATGAGCTCTTGAATTCTATGTAATTGAGTTAAGTATTTGTTAAGAGATAAAGTACTTAATTCAAGTGTGGGACTAAGTGGATGTTAAGGGTAGTACTTAAGGTATACAGAAACGGTTTTTGAGAAGGAAGGAAGGAAGGAAGGAAGGAAGGAAGGAAGGAAGGAAGGAAGGAAGGAAGGAAGGAAGGAAGATAGATAGATAATTAGATAGATAGACAGATAGATAAAATAGACAGATAGATAGATAGATAGATAGATAGATAGATAGATAGATAGATAGATAGATAGATAGATAGATAGATAGATAGATAGATAGATTGATTGATTGATTGATATCATAAATCATAAATTCATTACTATCTATATTCTAGTACATAACTTACTCATAAATAAACCTTTCTTTTACTTAAGAAGTTCATATAGTAATTACATTTTATATAATAAATATATATTTACTTTGTGTTACTTCATAAATTATTTATTCACATCAATAAAGCTGAATGAAGTTTCATTAAACTATGCAAATTACAAAATAAAGAACATGTTTAAAAAGGTCATTATAAAGAATTTCATTAAAAAGATGATATTAAGAAGTCTAATCCAGTAAAGTGTAGATTTTTTAATGTCAGTGAAAAATCAAACTTCAAAAGATGGGCAGAACACAATTAACTTCTGACGCCCCCTATAGTGAAACTTTTAAACTACTTTATTTATGCTAACTATTGGGTGTATATAAGTCTATGGACACCCTACTGATTGATGTATAATAGGGGTGGATATATGCCTTATGAGTTGCAAAAAAAAGGGGTAAAATTATACAAAGATTTTCTTCAAGGGTGAAATTTGTATTAGTTGCTCATGAGGTGGGCGAAAATGGGGGGAAAATCAGCCATCCAGAAAGATTGATAGTTTCCTTGACACCCGTTAGGGGGTAGGAGACATTAATAATGGCAAAACAAAGGCCCCACTGTGACGTCACGGATAGAATACTGAGAACAATGGATTGTATATTTGTTCTATTGTAAACTTACTATATAAGAAGTAAAGCTGAACTATATTACAAAGATGGTGGTCTTAATATTGAGGTGGTCTTAATATTGAGGTGGTCTTAATAGTGAGGTGGTCTTAATAGTTTAGGCTACATCACAATTAAGACCACCTCACTACTAGGACCACCTTACTATTAAGACCATCTCACCATTAAGACCACCTCACTATTAAGACCACCTCACCATTAAGCATTTGTGAAGATCACCTCACCATTAAAAACACCTCTCTATGTAGACCATATAACTATTAAGACCACCTCACTACTAATACCACCTCACTATTAAGACCACCTCAATATCAAGACCACCTCACCATTAAGCATTTGTGAAGACCACCTCACCATTAAAAACACCTCACTATGTAGACCATATAACTATTAAGACCACCTCACTATTAAGACCACCTCACTATTAAGACCACCTCAATATTAAGACCACCTCAATATTAAGACCATCCCACTATTAAGACCACCTCACTATTAAGACCACCTCAATGTTAATACCATCTCACTATAAACACCACCTCACTATTAAGACCACCTCACTATGTAGACCACCTCACTATTAAGAACACCTCACCATTAAGACCACCTCACTACAATATAAAGACTGTGTTAGCTTACACTTTTACAATTTGTCTTGAATGACATTTTTCACACTATGAATATCATATAACTATCTTGTATAAACTCCTTATATATCATTGCAATAAATTCATAGAAATAACATAAGAACGGAATAACACATTTTTCATAAAATTTCACAAAAATGGTGTCAGTCCTATTTGAAAGTAAGAAAACCTAATATACCACTAGACCTATGCGAAATATCATTAAACAGGAAAACTATTGTAAAAACAAAGTCTAAAAAATTTTCCTGCTGACAGCCAACAGCTAAAGGGGATAGAAAAAAAGCTACAAAAAGTGAGAACAAAAAAAGAAAAAAGTTGAGAATAATTTGTTGCAGTGTACAGACAGGAGCAATACATTACTAGCTACAGGAACCATTTTGTTTTTGCAACCCCTTTTACTCTAAATCAACTGGTTTTTTTTTTAAACAACACAAATTATAAGCTATAAGAAAGATGGTTTTGCCTACAGTGAGAAATTTCAAAAAATTTGTTACACAACTGAATTATGAAAATGTTTATATTAAATATATTTTCTCTCAAATTGCACTGACATATTCTGTGAGTAGACTATTGTTGAAATATATAGACATGCATTTTCACAAAATTTGAAGACATTTTAGGTAAATTTTAATACATTTTTGACTAAATTGTAGAATAATTGTACCAGCTTTGTAGACATTTTCACTAATTTGAGAAGATCATTTTAGACATTTTGTCTATACATTATTATATTACAAAAACTGACTTTGTCTAAATTCTTTATATAATCTTGCATTGACTAAGTTCTGACTCACAGAGGCTGACTAAGTTGTGAAATAAAACTGACTAATTTGTTAGTCAAAATGTCTTTAGGAGGTCGTGTTTTTGTGTTCTATTTGTGTCTTAATACAGTTACATATTTTTGCAATTTGCTTAGCTATGTAACTGTCCTAAATACTGGAAAATAGCCAAAGGTATTAAGATGCTAATCTCTGCAAAAACAGACAATTCCGGCAAACTGCAAAAAAAATTAAAAATCAAAGAAAACCCCCCCCCAAAAAAAAACCACAAAAAAATTGACTTATTGTCTTTCATCCCTAATTGAGTTTTTCTCAGTACTATTTTCTTTTCATTTATTCAGGATTGCTTCATTAGTATTCCTTTTAGCTTCGGAGAGGTTTTCCTTTACGTTTTTGTAAATAACCCCCATCTCACAATAGAGGAAGTCTACGTGTGGAGAATATTAAGAGAAAAAATTTATGTTTTAAGGATGCACAAATGTTTGGAGTTTTGCTGTACTACTGATTGAGTTTGTTTTAAAACTTAAGGATTTGTTTGTGATATAAGATACAAATTTCTAAACACGAAATCTGTATTTTGGACTCAGATAAGATAAATATATACTCTTGCAACATTATATAGAGATGAATTTAAAAGTTAAGTGTCTACGTATTAATTCTATCTATCTATCTATCTGTCTTTCTATCTTTCTGTCTGTCTAGCTGTCTAGCTGTCTGTCTGTCTGTCTATCTGTGTACCTATCTATCTATCTGTGTACCTATCTTTCTATCTATCTATCTATCTATCATCCATAAATTCCTTCTCAAACTCGTAAATTCATAAATCCATTTATTCATTCATTCATCCATCTCTCATTTTGATTACATGACTTCTATTATTTATTTCCATAATGTCATCCATTTATTTTACTAAATATATCACTTTACAAAACAAGCCTTACTCGCAATAACTCGAAATTACATATAACCAAAAAAAAATGTCATGAAAATTATACAAGCCACAAAAATTATGATATCACTTTACATTGTTTGTTTCTCAAGACATAGCAAAAAGTCACATTCTAACCTATTCTAACAATACATGATATCAGAGTGATGTATGAACTTGTAAGAGCCATTTTGACAGATTTACGAGTTCCTGTGACACAGTGATTTGTACAGAGGGGTAGGTCAGCTCACAGGGGTTAGGTCATAGGGGTAATAAGCAGGGTAAAAGAATTCACCCCCTGTGAGCTATCTTCACTAAGTGTTCTCAGCGAGTTGCAACTTGTCTCGACTTGTGTATTTGTTTTTAGTGCTTAGGTAAGACAGTTTTTGAGGGTCTTTGAAATTATGGAGACTGACTTTATTGTGATCGGATGTTTATCTATCTATCTATCTCACTATCTAACTCACTATCTATCTCACTATCTATCTATCTCACTATCTATCTCACTATCTATCTCACTATCTATCTCACTATCTATCTATCTAACTCACTATCTATCTATCTAACTCACTATCTATCTATCTATCTCACTATCTATCTATCTATCTAACTCACTATCTATCTATCTATCTATCTAACTCACTATCTATCTATCTATCTATCTCACTATCTATCTAACTATCTCAGTATCTATCTATCTATCTATCTAACTACCTATCTATCTATCTAACTATCTATCTAACTACCTATCTATCTATCTATCTATCTATCTAACTCACTATCTATCTAACTATGTATCTATGTATCTATCTATCTAATAGTATCGAATGTTGATCTCATTCATAAGACGTTAAATGGAAGGTGCCCTGTACTCGGAGTCTATGCTGGGGCAAGTAAAAAAAATACCTCACCCCATGGGTATATTTGTAACGCGGCGTGGACCCAAAGTCTTACCATCTCATCTTTTTATAAGCTGAAAAAGCTACAGGCTCAATAGCATTGGGATATATCTTCATCTTTAATTGGTGCCTGTGATATATGACAGGTTCATTTATTCATTCATTCATTCATTCAACACCCTTCATTCAGTAAGATCTCTCGTACATTATATTTTTCAACATCAATAGGCATCAACAAATAGTGTCAAAAGCTTTCATATCAGTCGACTTGTCAGCATAAGATTTAAAAATAAATTACTTTATGTCTCAATCTTCGACAAAGCCTGGCTGAAACCCTGCTATTGAAACTTTAAAGGGAGTTATTCCACACCACATGAGTAACTACAACCATTACGCCATTACGGCTAAGTACAAAATTACTATTCCACCCAAAATTGTGCACAATTCTGAACACGGAATAATTTTAAAGCGTAAACCCACAGCACATTTTGTAGCAATTTGACTTAAAAATGTCCAAAATGTTGAGTAATTTTGCATGTTTTCCAAAATCTCATGATTAGGGTAAGTTTTTTTTTCCAAAACATTAAGTCAAAGCTATGCATACAAATGGATACATAGGGTGAAATTATTTCATGGAATTTACCCTAAAAGTATGAGGAAACTATATTGTACAGGTAAAAGGGTATAATATCAGCAATATAGTAATAATACCGTTATATAATAATAGTATAATATCAGCAATATAGTATTCTATCAGCAATATAGTTATTATAACGCTATATATTAATAGTATAATATCAGAAATATAGTATAATATCAGCAATATAGTTATAATAACGTTATATAATAATTAGGTACAAATCATACTATTCCATAGTGCATCTATAGCATACACTGCATAATATCGTCGAAAGCTGTCCTGTTCAAGCTAAGCCTTTCTCAACACCTTGGGCAAGTTGGCCTAAATATAGAACCATATATAGCTAATTCAGCTATATCTATGATGTGCCATACATAATATCTTATTGTACAATGCAATATCATAATCTTTTCTTAGCATAGTTCTACTTTGTATATAATATCAAGTGTTAAAATAACCCACAATGATATTGTGAAATGTCTTAAATTATGATGTATCATTTTAATAAATGATAATTATGTTTATAATATCATTTCGTGTGTATGTATATTTAACCACACATTTGCAGATATAAACAGACTCATAATTAAATTTTTTTTCTTTAAACTAGTGATTTTGGTTCAACTAACTTGAAACAAAGACTAAATCATTTCTGTGTTCCTGCAAGTTCTTTATCAACAGCCCCAGGCTTCTATTCGAAGAAAATACAGTGTGTGTATATATAATATTTTAGCTCCATGCTATTAGAAAGGCCCCATGGACACCTTTTAGTTTTCTCACTCGGGTGCTAATTAACCCTATCAACAGAAAAGGGGTAAATACTGCAAAACTGTATGGAAGGTAGGTAAAATATATTTTCCTTCTGTGTGGGGTAGAGATAAAATGGGAAAAGTTCCGGGGTAAATAGGCTCACCCCCTGACTGCTAGGGGTATACAGCCTATAGGACAGCATACTGTATCCTAAGTGTTCACCAAAAATATATACATACAGACAAAAAAGAAAAAAAAAATTGCATGAATCTTACCTGAGTCTGTTGAGACAGTGGGCTGGATCAACTCCAAAATCACAGTAAAAAGCAAAAGTACCAAATTCCCTTGTTTATGAGCCATTGTGAGGCAGATTTTTGAGAGGTATAAGTGCGTTGCAATAGGTCAATTTCTCCTGTTTGTATAGATGATCGATGGTCAGTTACTTGGTAGTAATTTTTTCACAGGTAAACAGTGATATCCATTGGTGATTTTACGTCAACGAATATATTGGTGTAATGTAGAAGGATCCAAAAGTATGGGCCCGATCTGGAAAAGATAAAAATAAAGATATAAGAAATTTATTAGTACATTTGACTTGAACGATATCCTATTGATATTGGTTACATACAAACTTGCAAACAGTTTATTGACACTAATAATTTTCAGTAGAATAATCTATTTGCCAGTCAGATAGATAGATAGAGAGAGAGATAGAGAGAGAGAGTTAGAGAGAGAGAGAGAGAGATAGACAGATAGGTAGACAGATAAATAGATAGCTAGATAGCTAGCTAGATAGCTAGATAGCTAGACAACTAGACTAGATAGATAGATAGATAGATTTGCATTTTTCCCTATCCAGTAGTTATAACAGTTTGACTGACTGACTGACTGACTGACTGACTGACTGACTGACTGACTGACTGACTGACTGACTGACTGACTGACTGACTGACTGACTGAATGTCTGACTGACTGACGTGCTGACTGACACTTCCAGCATATATACACTTCAAAAACAAACATTCACACCTTGACACCTACCTATCATTTTGTAACAAATTCACCGATAACTTGACACCAAAAATACAAACATTTTCTACAGGCTACCCACTGTATCTAATGTTTACTATATGTCATGCTCCCATGCTTAAAAAAAATAAAAGAACTTTTTTGAGTGTCCACAACTGCAGGTGTATTGCAACTACCTGCAGTGGATGTCCGGGTTCGCACCAAGCTGTTAACATTAAAGTATATTTGCTCTGAAATCTTCAGCTTGATAACATGGGCATTACACATTCTGCTCTTTGCTTTTAAGATATGCTTTATTTGTACAAACTGCTTTTCTAGTATCAGGAATGTGTAGGTATGTATATATATGTTGTAGACAACCCGCTACACATAATTAAAATGCATGAAAAAGTTGGACCCGTTAGCGTATTTGTAACGAAGTAAAAAGTTGTATTTTTTTAAATGACTCAATGCTACTGGGTCTGAAGTTTAGTCAGATCATATGACCAGCTGTCAGAGGCAGACGTAATGATGAGATGATAAAGCTTGGAGTCCACGCCATGTTACACAATGCCATTTACCCCATGGGTGGGGTCGTTTACTTGTCTCAGCATAGACATCAAGTACAATGTTTACCTTAAAATCTGGGGGCATGGTCATCTCAAAGATGCATAGTAAAACCTCGCCATTTAGACCACCCCTGGGAATCACTGAAGTGGTCTTAATATCGAGGTGGTCTTAATTATGGAAATATTTTTTTTGCGGATCATATTTTGAAATACAGTAATATTGACTGTATGATGTATATAAATGAGGATGCAGTGTAATAAGTATTTTATGGAAATGTGGATAGATTTTAAAAGGTGTCAAACAAAGATAGAAAAATAGTATTAAGGTAATCTGGTAGACAGATAAATAAGATAGACAGAAAGATTATAATGTACAGAAAGACAGATGAGAAGACCATACAGAGAAAATAATCAAATAATACCGAAAAGGAACTGCTAAAATCTTAAAATGTCTAATCGCATCAACATAATTTTTTTAGTTTTTCAACAAGAAAGCTGTTTATAGGAGTAAATAGAACATAAGATGTCTCAGTTCAACTTCTCTTATATAAACATAGATAACATTCTCATCAGTTTCCATGGCAACCGGCTTATACACCGCATCATATAGCACACTGATGAGACTGAAACGTAATAATAATACTTTTGTGGCCATAGCAAGCTAATAGAATGCATGCGGTTAAAATAAAGAAATAATATCTATTTTTTCTTTATTGCATTGTACTCTGTGTCTATGCTGATATGCGGAGGCAAGTGAAAGACCCCACCCCTGGGGTAAGCGTGTTTACAACGTGGTGTGGACTCCAAGCAGCCTTATCATCTCATCATTACGTCTGCCTCTGGCAGCTGCATGGTCATATAAGCTAGCAGAGCTACAGACCCAGTAGCATTGAGACACTGACATAAGTACAAGTAATTCATGCGTTATATAAAACCTTTATAATAAAAACATTTTTAGCGAGATCTCTAAATGAATTGTTGTTGTGAAATAATAGATATCTTTCTTAGTACGCAAACTCACTGTCAGTAGTACCACAGCACAGCATTTTGCTTGGACGTGTCCAGTAACACCACGATAGAAAAATGTACACTCCTTATCTTGTTGTTATACCAGTCGAAGACCACGTGCCACAAATTTGTCTGTCAAACATCAAAGCGAGGCTATTTACTGTGCAGACGGGTTATCTCAAAGCGACTCGCTTATCTGTGTTTTCAGGCTGTAAGGGTGGCGACTTTTGTGTTTAAACGTTTCCTAAGTAAGTTGTTTTGTGACAGAATTCTAGTGTACAGTGTTTCTGAACAAGTTGAAACCAAGCTAAGGTAGATAACACGTTTTCAGTATGTATCAATGAGTAACTTATGTAATTTATTGATTTTTTATTTAAGTTATAACATAATGAATTGAATAAATTTGAGAATGCAAAATCTGTCTGTCTGTTTGTCTACCTATCTGCCTACCTACCTATCTACCTACCTATCTATCTACCTACCTATCTACCTACCTACCTATCCATCTACCTACCTACCAATCTACCAATCTATCTACCAATCTATCCATCTATCTATCTATCTACCGATCTATCTATCTAGCTACCTACCTATCTACCGATCTATCTAGCTATCTATCTGCAGGTCTTTCAATCTAACTGTCTATTCATCTGTCTATATCTATGCTATCTTATTCATTCATTCACAAATTCATTCATTCTCTAGTCATTAGATCATCACTCTTCCTAACTGTTTAGTGCAAGCTTTTCTTCTATTTCACTTTTTAAATTTTTTGGCAAATTCCAAAATATATGGAAACCACATACTTACCCTATATGGTTTTTGAAGTCTTTTTCGTCCCAAATATGTTAGTAATTTATGGAGTTTTGAAGTCACATGCATAACCTACATGTCAAAATGTACCATATGACTGGAATTCCATGCGAAATATGCCATAATATAGCTGTAAAATGTCCCTAATGTGACATACGCTATCTGTCAATATTGTTTATCCAGAATAATTGTTATTAATGACTCAGAATTGGGGTAACTCCTCCTTTGTGATTCATACTTTTGCCCTGGTGCAGTGTTTTCCCTAATAACTTGTTGCACTGCAAAAATATTATCTCGTTTCTTGTGTGTAGAATTGATGGTACATAGTCCGTATGAACAAAGAAATATATCTTTCACATACAAAGTTAATATTTTGAACAGTTCTTTTGCTGTGTTCGTTATGAAAAACTTATTAAAGAATTATAATATCGAACGCAATGCTATGAGTTGAGCTAGTCCAGAATCACAAGATGATGTCCTTAAAATTAGTCAAACACTGAGTACAAATCCTTTGATTGAAGTCCCAACAGTTGTCATCCAGTCTTAAGAGTTAAGTCACTGTTGCATTCCATCCAAAATTAGGTCACCGTTTGTTTGCAGTAATACTGCTATATATATAAAACTTAAGTTTTACAGCATGACATGACAAATATAATATGTCAGTAAATTGTTATGGCAGTAATATTACTTACAAAATCCAATACTTGCATAAGGTATCCAATGCTGTTATCACTTATAAAAAAAATGTAAACCATGGCACATGTATCATCCAATTTGACAAAAAATTATATAAGTCCATGTCAATCATATGCTCATTATTCCATGTCAATCACATGCATATTATGTACAATTCCATGCTAGTCCATAGAGTCCTATAGCTGTGGTCCATCACTGTAGCATCATGTGTAGTGTTGCTGAGGTAGCTGCTGAGGTGATGTAGTGATGTTGCTCAGCCCACTGGCTCATTGCAACTGCTCTGAGCAGCTCAGCCAGTTTCCTTCATAAGTGGCGCGGCTGGAGGCCCCCCCCCCCCTCTCCCCTCCCCAAGTTTTCTCCAGCAAGCCACTGACTGCCCAGCTATGCACTGTGCGGACACGGTTTTGTTTTGGCTAACTTATTAGACCTAAATAATGTTATTATATCGTGCTAATTCCATTATTTAGAGTTCTCAATTGTTTAATTTTATAGTTTGTTTATTTTAGGTGTTTTATATGTATGTTTAAGGCAAGGAAAAGACCCACCCATGGGGTAAAAGTGTAACATGGTATGGACTCCATCTCATCATTACGTCTGCCTCTGGCAGCTGATCATACAAGCTGACTAAGCTTCAGACCCAGTAGCATTGAGACATTAGTCTATTTATAAATTAGACATATTGCTCAGCTAATATGCAATTTTGGCTCCCTAAGAACTGTGCTGTCATGCATGGTAATTGTCGTAATGTAAAATTCTCAAATTAATGTTTTATTTAACTGTTTATTTTTGGTGATGTTTTCTGTTTTGGGTTAACTAAATAGACTTCAATTGTGCCAAAGAACTTATGATGGGTTGTCAATGGAGGCCTACACGGTAATTGCCTTAATGGAATTATTCATAATTTTTTGATTGTTTATTTATTTTTAGCCACTAAATGCTGGTTGCATAACTTTGCAAATGGTCTAGTTATAGAATATACTGAATGACTGATGAACTCACTGACTGACTTACTGAACGGCTGACTGACTGATTGGTTAATGTTCTGCTGACTGACTAGCTTACTAACTGACTGATTGAGTGACTGACTGACTGACTGCTTAGTGTTTTGGTCAAGTTTACTTCCAATGTGCAAATTATAGATATTTCCTTGGGTCAATGCATATATACACCCATGTAATTATGTAACATTTCTCTGAATGAAGAAATCTTTCATACAAGTTGTTCATTCAAGTTATGAAATCACTCATGAAGTTAACACAAAACTGTTGAAGCGAAAGTTTATAAATATTCAATCTACATATGTACTTTTATCTTGTTAAATAGAAGAAGTAAAGTAAAATCACATTGGTAGCAACAGTATTAAAAACGTTGAATTGAAAATAAATTCACCTTGAGAATCTTCACACGTCTGAGCCATGTTATATTTTACAGCTCCAGACAGATTGGGGCCGCTGGTTTGAAGATTATCAAATTCAAAGTGAAGGTCATTTACATAATCACCCCATTCAAACATCATGTTCTTTGCATAATCACACGCGCTTTACATAAATCCCAGCTTTTGTCAGAAGAAAATCTCAGACAAATGAATTTCATTATGACGGTCTCTTGGGTGAACTCGCTTGATTATCAAAATAAAAGAAAACAAACTTCCCGTTATTTTGACATCGTTTTCTAACAGATTTCAGAGGTTAATTATTTTGCTTAACTATCTATTGAATCAGATAAAATACAGAAATAAAGATTACTGATTATTCAACAGGGTAATTAAACACATACCTCTAAACAAAGCCAGTTCATCAAATTAGGGTTAAAACTATATTTTTTAGAATTTTTTCATAGAATCAAATTCAAATTATGTGAGCTGTTGAAATTTTTCAGAATCACAGCAACGTTATGGCACAGTACTTCAGTGGTATTTCACAAATAAATGTGTGAAACAGCATTTGTGTTTCATACGTTTAACGCAAGGTGGCGAACATACATTAATGCCCTCTGGTGTTAAAGTAAAACAACTCCCTGGTTCTGATTAACACTGCACACAATTTCTTCAACCAGTCCTTATCAATTTTACATAATGCAGTCAAATCAACATACACACAAACACAAGATACTACTTTATGGAGTATTGTTTATTTTGTACATCTTGAATCAGTAACAGTTTCACGTACTCAGAAATATATTCATCAAATTTACCATTCTTGTCAAATTGTCCGATTACAGTGGTGTAAAACACATTACATTTTGTATGCTGCGTATTAAATTTGTTTGTACGACATAAAGATGCACTAATTGTGCTGAGACAACGAAGGACATTGAATTCTTCACACATACATGTAGACAAGTACATACAAATTATAGGATTATTATATCACAAAACATCAAAGTCAATCCATCTAGTTGTGAAAGTTCACATTAACGAAATTGCTGTAAGGTATACCTCCAACTTTGCCAGTGACAAACGGTTTAGTTCGGTGGTATTGAAGAGCTGTGCGGTTATGTTGGGGCATGATAATTCCTGGTAGAACTTCGCTTCGGTGTGCCTTCCGGATTGTTTCGTTAGTATTCGTGTACTGCCGGGGACGCGAGGGAGGAATGTTGAGGTGATCGTAATACTCCGCGAAATTTGAATCGTTTACGTAGTCATCGTAACTGCCATTTATACCACGATTATAGTTGTCGAAATGTTCAGAATATGACGTCGAATACTGGTACGAGTAATTTGGATCGCCGGAAACCGGTGTCGCTAACGTCGTTCCCCACCGCCTGTTTTCGTAATTGTTGTCGATTCCACCACCATACATCGACGCCCTTATCGGTCCATCAGAAATATTCATTATTGCTGCCGGATGGATCATTTCTCTCTCGTTTGGCGACAACATCATGTGAGGTATGGCCGACTCCGATCGGCGGATGTACTTCTTCACTCCCGGTGGGACGAAAGTTCTCGGTGTCGATGGAGCCGAATAGATTCTCGGTGTTCTCGAAGTGTTGTCTTGATGATTTCTTGCTCCGCTGAAGTCGAACGGCCAAGGATTGTACTTCCGGTTCGTCTTATCCATGGCTTCGGTTTCGAGTCGCTCAGACACCCAATCGGGATGGATGCTGAAAGTGCCTCTTTTGCTCATTGGTTGCTGCAAGTAAACAGATGTCTATTTAATGATTACTTGCATACAAACACATGTATATCAATTCCAAACTTTTTATGATATCACTTATTTCTAGTTTTTGATTCAGTTCCTGACTTGCCAGAGTGCCCTGAGCTAATTTCATCAATCATGGTAATGGCAGTTCATACAATAATAACACATACAGTTTCAGAAATACCGTTAAGACCATTTTATTGGATCAATACAAACAAAGTCAAAATGAAGTTTTAAACTCCACTTAAGACTGTTTTCCTATCGTTCTAAGCAGGCAATAACCTACGAAAATGTTAGTTAACTCCCCCATGAGTGCAAATTGAACTTATCTTGCGTAATAAAGGCAGTAAAAACACACATACAAATGAGTAAATATGCCTAATGGAGTATAAGTTAGTTATATCTCTCATAGTCGAGTTAACAAAATATTAGTTAACTCTCGACTATGAGGGATATAACTATTACTGAAAAAATAATTAAAGCAATTTTGGTGATTCCCAAGGGTGTTTATAATTGTGTTATTCTAAATACTCCAATCCAATTAAGCTTTGATAAACCTACCAGATTTCTTCATGGTAAATATTTTGTTTGTGATTCTTAGGTTTCAAATGTAAAATATAGATATCACATTGGGTGTATGTCTGTATACGTGACATAAACCTTGAAACTAATTTACGAGTCAGTACAGTGGCCAATGGATTACAACTCTTCAATATTCATGACTTAAGTCATTGACTATGAACTACACAGGTTTATGTGCAAATATTTATGCATAAGCCACGTCGTCAATATATTTGGATCATAAAACCTATTATTATAGCTTATAGAGTGTAGAAATGAAATGAAACTGGGTCATCAGAAATATTTTATAATGTAAATTACA
This sequence comes from Alitta virens, assembly GCA_932294295.1. Lineage (NCBI taxonomy): Eukaryota > Metazoa > Annelida > Polychaeta > Phyllodocida > Nereididae > Alitta > Alitta virens. Next base: position 10,368,237 of record OW028582.1, read on the forward strand.
TGTATCTGTCAAGTATAAATGAATAAGTAAGTTATATTAGCATGAATTACACGTATATAACAATTATAAATTAATAACAAAGTTGCAAAGAGAAATATTTCATTATCATTTTTATGCTATTGGTTGAAGTGGATACTATTGTTGTTTTAATCTGTAAGTGAAATAAAAGGGAAATTCGTAAGATTGGTAGTATTTTGCCAAGGTATATTATGTAAAAATTTTATTTATGATAAAGTAAGAAACCAATAATATGGTAGTCCATCAGAGAGAGGTCACCAGAAGGTGAAATTGAAGACCCTGACCTCTGATCCGACTGACCACTGGTCATCTGGATGGTGAAATGTCCGCATATGTCATTAAACAAAACCATTGTTGGGAAATGAGTGACCAGTGCAGGTCAGGGCAAGAATATATACTGGTCAGTTTAACCGAAGATTAATACCATCCGAAATTAAGACCTTTAGGCTTCAGACCAATAACTCTGAGATATTAAGAAGTATTGCCCAGATAGCATTCCCAGTCAGGAGGCTTATATTGAAACGATGGCCCAATTTGGAATGCTATCTGGGTGAGATATATCAAGACATATTGAAACATATTTAGTGAGACATAATGAGAATACCGAGACATATTGAGACATATCGAGACAAAATAAGAATACTGAGACATATTGAGACATATCGAGCCATAATGAGAATACTGAGACATACTGAGACATATTGAGACATGATGAGAATACTAAGACACATTGAGACATATCGAGACATAAAGAGAATACTGAGACATATTGAGACATGTTGAGACATAATGAGATTACTAAGACATATTGAGACATATTGAGACATAATGAGAATACTGAGACATATTGAGACATGTTGAGACATAATGAGAATACTAAGACATATTGAGACATATCGAGACATAATGAGAATACTGAGACATAATGAGAATACTGAGACATATTGAGACATATTGTGACATGATGAAAATACTAAGACATATTGAGACATAATGAGACATATTGAGATACTGAGACATATTGAGACATGTTGAGACATAATGAGAACACTAAGAAATATTGAGACATGTTGAGACATAATGAGAATACTAAGACATATTGAGACATATTGAGACATATCGAGACATATCGAGACATAATGAGAATACTGAGACATATTGAGACATACTGAGATATATACTGAGACATATCGAGATATACAGAGATGTACCAAGACATACCGAGACGTATCGAGACGTATCGAGACATATGGAGACTTACTGAGACATACTGAGACATACTGAGACATAGACACATATTGAGACATATCAAGACATTTTGAGACACAGACAATTCCTTGAAACAATGTACCCACCTCTGTTGGTTGCCTCATGAGTGACCACATCATTCTCTTAAGTACTGATGCTGCATCCTAAGTAAGGCTGGACATGTTAACATCTACTTGACTACAACAAATGCTGGTTGTCATTGGCAACCATTGTTGCTATGGAGAAATCAATTGTTTGGCAGATAGGATGTAATAGACTCATTGTACTGCAGGCTGTTTGAATTAAAGATGAGTTAGTTTGGCCAAGACATCATGGACCCATGTAAAAGGGATCATCAATAGCACGCTCATGAAGTGTTGAAAAGTTAATTCAAAGTTTTCTAGTTTTCGTGTTACATTCTGCAATCTAATGTAACTTGCATGACAGAGACAATTTCAATAGATTAAGCACTGCTGTAAAATTGCAAGGCTCTTACACAATTACCATGTGAGTGGAGTTTATTACAGCCTGAGCAGAGTGACGAACTTACAGTGGGTTGGAAAAGTATTCATCCCCATTTATTCGGAGCTATTTTTGGGTTAGTGCAGGAGCATGATTGCTGGTACAAGAAAACCAATTAATCAATAAATGAAATATAATCAATCAATTGACCAATCAATCAATGGAAATTTAATTGCAATTTACATGTACACATGTGTATAATGAAAATGTAAAAATACAAAGTTCAAAATGAATCATCACTTTTAATAATTTAGGCAGTTGTTGAAAGGCCTACACACATTTCTCTCAAACATTAGTCAATCTGAGAGATCATTTTATACATGATAGAATGGTGCTGTCATTTCATTGACTTAATAGATGCTATCCACCAATGCGTTCATTTATACTTTATTTGGAAGATTCTCAATCCAATTGTTTTAGAATAGAATTTAGTGTCATAGAACCCAGATAGCATTCCAAACCGTTTCAACTTCGGCACAATGACGGCGATGTTGATACGATGTTGTATCGACAGTGGCCTATATGGAAACGATGTTGGGCCGATTTGGAATGTTATCTGGGAATGTGGTGTTATTCCTTAATTTGATAATCCAATAATTTCATTGACACTTTATTTGGGTGATTCTCGATTCAATTGCTTCATAGAAGTTTATAATAATAGTCAAGGCACATCCCAACAGTCTTTTTAATATCATATCGGCTTCATTTAAAACGTTAAATCCATTCAAGGATTTAAATTTTTCATTCCAACCCAAACTGTGACAAGTATGTCTTATAAACTTCACCAGTAACAATAGTCTGTATGACCTTCCCACCTAATGTTAGTTTTTCAATAGTTTTTATCCCATCATAATATTGCTGTCTTTCAACGAAAGGATAAATATTTTTCAAATCGTTACAGTCAACTTCTATTGAATCTCGTCTTTGCCATAGTATGTGGTTCCACGGAGACGGTTGACATAAGAATTCTTTGTACCTGGCGTTTAAGAATTTTCTACTTTGGTTAGGCGCTGGTAACCAGAGCGAACCCAATGGTCTCCTGTGTAAAGGATATGTTATGGATTTCTTATAAAATGTAATTTTTTGTGGTATGTCCATATTCCAAATATGTGTAGCATTTTGATCATAAAATATCAGATCAATAAAAGGCCAAGTCCATGGTAATGATTTCGTTTTCATCTGATGTAGACTATGGATTCTTTTCGGTTGATATTTTCCAACAGATATATCCAGTTCTCCTTTTAAAGAAACATCATCATCAGCTCCAAATAATGGGGCACTGGAGATGAATTTAGCCACACAGGGGTTATCCAAAATCTCTTCAACCTGCAATAAAGTGAAAATATGTTATACACATTAAAAATAATATCCAACCAATTCTTTTGGTCATTGTCTCCCATGAATGGCATAGATTAATGATGACAAGAAAGCATAAAAATCATCATTTATTAAAAGATAGGGAAACTTGTTTAATGGTGAAGATAGGGGCCTTTACGAGTTTGTATTACTCAAATTTTAAAACAATATGACTTTTCTTTCCTCCCCAGATAGCATTCCAAATTGGGCAAGCATCGTTTTTATGTCGGCCGCTGACGAACAACATCGTTTTGACATTGCCGACATCACGCCGATGTTGAAATGATTTGGAATGCTAGCGGGGTCCTTCCATATTCATAATTTCGTTGTAAAATATTTAGCACATTCCAGTTATAGCTAGACTTGCTTACATTATCTTGGTCAGAAATATCACTTAAATCCCATGAAATTGAATGACAATATTCCGAGTGTATAGCAATATAATTTTGACAGCAAATAGCAACAATCATGTACCAATGATAAAAAAACATAACATAAAAAGGCTTAAAACAAATGTCTGGAAATTGTTTTCATCGTTTCACCTACCAGCAAAAAATCTTGCCGATGAATAAGCAAATCCACATCATCATCCCACGGTAAGATATCATGAGCAAAATAAGATCCCAATAATGTTCCACCCGTCATGAAATATGTCACTTTATATTCATCCAACAACGATGTCACAAATTTCAAGAGAGCCATGATGTCATCATACTGTCGTTTTGACACCGCACGCGGCATTATCGGATCAGAAGTCCATTCGACGAGAGAAGTATTCAGCGCAGGGTAACCCATGTTCAGTAATGTCAAAGCTTGTTTGTTTGGTAAATTAAATATTTTGGAGCAGTCCTGCGGATGGATGTGGACAAAAGTGAAGACGATGGTGAAAATAATGATGGCGATTGTGATGGGTTTTCCGTAAGGCCATTGCGGGAAGAACATACCCCGCAGGACCATCCGAGAGAAGTAGGTTGGCCTCATCTTCCGATTTTCTGTCTCGAAAAGAATTAAAGAAGTGCATAAAAAGATTAAAAATCAATTTCATATCAATAATTATCAACTAACAATTAGCGTCATGTTAAACAGGCTCATGGTGGATATTTAAGATTATTTCTATACACATTAAAGCATTGCCATAATGGCTGTCCAAAAACTTTGTTTGGGACCACCATAAAAATGCAGTGTTACACAATAGCAATGATATAATGTGAATTGAATTAGAAATATTAATCAACCATTATTTGCTACAAGGCCAAATGTGCTACGTGCGTTTTCCATGCGTTTGGATAAACGCATGGTTTTCACCTCATTTTCATTGGGCGAAAACAGTGCATTTTCCATGCGTTTATCCTTCTCATGGAAAACGCACGTGGCACATTTGGCCATGTAATAGTCATGATAATGACAAAAATTAATGGACACTAAATACATTCTACCATCTCAAACAAGCACATGACTGTTTAAAATACGTTTATGTGGGAATAATCATCATTTATTATGCGCGTGTATGTAAATTATGCACGCAAATGTCTTATTCAGCAACTAAAAACATGACAACTTACCGAAATCAAGGTTTAGGCAGACCTATGTTATTTAATAAGTATGATAAGTTTACTAATACACACAAATGTATTTACTGAGGAGTATGACTGTTACACAGTGTTACACACTGCTTAAAATCAATGTATGAGCTACAATAGCAAAGAGTTTTAAGACCACCTCACCATAAAGACCAAATATATAATTATTCAGGCTATGGATTGAACCAAAACACTTCGTACTATTGTAATTTACCTCATTATCAAGACTACCTCACTATTAAGATTACCAGTAAAATGTGCACCAAGGGTGGTCTTGATAGTGAGATACTAAAGCCGCTGTAGCTCAAACTTAAAAATCAATTTACAGTTATGCGCACCTGGTTCAGTCATAAAATTTCAAATCTGACATTAAGTCAAATAGATTTTCGTCTATGCACCATCATGTTCAGCTACAATGCATGTTAATACTTGACATGCATACACATGCATGTAAATAACACAAAAATGATTGTGATACAACATCATTTGACTATTCCTATTATGTCTGAATGCTGCATGGCCAAATGTGCCACATGCGTTTGGATAAACGCATGGAAAACGCATGGTTTTTAGCTAATTATAATGAGGCAAAAACCATGCATTTTCCATGCGTTTATCCTTTGCATGGAAAACGCATGTGGCACATTTGGCCATGTATACCGTCCTGAAGTTCAGTCAGCTTATATATGACCTGCTGCCAGAGGCAGACGTAATGATGAATTGATAAAGCTAAGAGTCCACGCCATATTACGCGTCTACCCAATGGGTGGGGTATTTTACTTGCCTCAGCAAAGACACCCAGTTTAGGCAAAGACAAAATAATTCTAAAGTGTTACGTCAATATGTAAATATCAACTCTATATTCCAGCAAACAATTCATAGGTGCTACAAGATTGTTATGATAAATTTATGAGACAAACATGAGCAATTCTAGGAGATATTACATGGTATTAAATGAATATAAGCAGATAACTTGTGGAAATGGTAAGGGAATAATAGTTGGTAATTTTGGATTACATTGCACATAAAAGCAGATTTCTTTTGAGACTTATTACTAAATCGTTTTCAGTACTAATACTGGGTTGATTATAATATAATATTCCCAAAATTTCATGGATTACTGCCTTGTTTACACTCTACATAACTTTGTTACGGTTTGCTGCGAGCTTATAATGTACTATGAGAGCTCTTTAAGAATATGAAAACTTTATAAATAATTATCAAAAGTATATTATGTACTCACCACTGGATTTAGATTTTATGTTGGCAGATGTCACTTCTTCTACAAAGTACTGCAGTTCTTCAAATGGTAGATAACCTTGTAATGCAATGGTAGATAACCTTGTAATGCAATGGTAGATAACCTTGTAATGTAATGGTAGATAACCTTGTAATGTAATCCTTGTACGTCTGCAACTAGCAATGTAGTGTCTACATCTTGGACTAGGCTATTAAGGTGACCATCTAAAGATCATAAATATGCCACAATTAATTATATGGGTCAGGATTATGAACTCGAGACAATTAACAAGCTAGCTAGATCGTAACACGACTATGAATTTGCATAATTGTAATGTATTCACCTTTAAAACTAGACTACAGTTTAAATGACATTGTGTACAGTGAATAATGGTTATAACATTTTTTTTTGCAACAGGACCATTTTGTTAAAGAGTTTTCACTCCAAATGTTTTTCTCTGTATAAATATGATTTTGATATATTATAATGACTGCAGGGTTTTTAAGATAGCTAGATAGATACTTAGATTGATAGATACAAATGTAGATAGATAGATAGATTGATAGATATATAGATAGACAGATAGATAGATAGATAGATAGATAGATCGATAGACATATAGATAGATAGATAGACAGATAGACAGATACACAGATAGATTGATATATAGATAGATAGATAGATATCTTATATCAATAGTGAATGGTGAGGAGTTCAAGATGCAGTTTTACGGGATAAGGAAAGAGTATATTGCACGAGGCGAAACCGGCACCCCCGTGCAACATTATACAATTACTGCACAGTGGCGAGTGCAATATCTGTTTTTATGGAACCGAGACATCTGATATTGCACGAGGCGAAGCCAAGTACCATATCAGTTGTTGAGGTTCCATGAAAAAAGATATTGCACGAGACTGCAGTGATTGTTATATAAAGGGACTGTGTTTGGTACAATAGATATCAATTTGGCAGAAAAATTAAGGGCCTACCTTTTGTTTACATTTGAGATACGCAAACTTAATTGCCTATTACGCAAAATGTGGCAAAAAAAAAATTTGTTATTGTTAGTCTAATTGACCTTCATTCATTTAAGAAAGGTATAATGATTTGTTTATACTTAGAACCTTTTCCCTCACCAAAAATGTACTGTGCAATATAGCCGTGCAATATAGGAAAATATTGCACAACTCTCAACCAATCAGAAGTCCGGATTTCTGCAAGCCATATAATATAGCCGGATAATGACTGGTATTCCTGCAATCGGTCAGCAGCTGATCAGAGAATAGATATATTGTATATTATCTGAATTGATTAAAATGTGATAAAATATATTCATAAAATAAAGTTAAATAACAAAATGCAAAACCGTCAAAGTATAAGTGAAAGTTTAAACGATAAAAGAACATATTCGGACGACTGATATTTGTAAGCAACTCAATAAGAGAATTTTGAAATCTGTTTTTCTTAACATCTCAGACAATTCCTGGATCTCATTTGGTATTTGTTTATCTTGGGACAGAGGAAGCAGGAAGTTTATGACTAGGATCTTAAAGTTTTGAATAGTCTTGTGCATGCATTTTCATGTCTATCTTGCAGACTCAGATGTTGCATTTTTCCATGTTTTTGTTTGGAAATAATTTTCTTGATCTGAATTCCTACCATAGTATTCAAAAATATCTGTTTACAGCATGTTTCATCTCACTGACTACACTCAATACATGTCGGAGTGCATTAGGATTACCCAGTTGGACAGTCTAACCGTTTCCTGTGGAGTTAGCAGGCATCTCATTTGCAGCATATGAACCTTGTCAACCATTGATGATTGATAGGTATTATCCCTGTTTCATTACAGGAATGTTTGTCTATAATAAAAGCAACATACAGTTTCTCTCAAATAGCGGTGACACCCGATGAATGAGCATCGGCCTTTCTCATACGATTTGCCACTCCCCTGAAACCGGGGAAGGAAACACTTTTGTGTGTCGTCTGCATACGAAATTATAATGATTCTTTTGCACAGTTTCTTTAAAGCCAATGGAGACTGTTGCAACCTTTTCACTGTCCTGCTACAATGCATTGGATGAGTTATTGGACACCAAATTTCCACCAGAGGACACTTGCAGTTGCCTCTATTGCATACTGCTGCCACCTACCAACTTCAAATCTAGAAAGAACAGACGAAGGCATGGTTTACCATATACATTTACTTGATTCAATCCAATGACTTTGGTCATTCTGATTGTACAGTTGAATGAGCAACTGCCATAACTCTCAGTGAACATTGGCCAACACAGTTGTCAAGTTAAGAGGATACCACACAATTGCAGGATATTAATGTTGGTATACAGCATAGAGAAGATATACCCGGATGCGCCATTGAAACGGTGTAAGCCCGTTCAGGGTTGGTGAATGACAAGCCCGCAGTGACGGTTTCACATCAAAACAATGAAAGGACTTGTGCATTTAATACACAAATGAAAATCAAATAATTAATCTTATAGATTTATGAGGGAATCACATAATAGTGTTTCACATTTTAAGCTCGCAGCAGAAATATGACGTCACAATAGCAACAATTACAATGATGTAACTTGCCATTGTTATGATTATGACGTAATATAGCAAAGTACACTTATTTTCGCCCAAAACACACCCTAAAATGGCGGCTAATGGCTAATGCAAATGAAGAACTGGCCGCTCTTCGGTATACAGGCCTTCCCTGACTCCAACCAAATAACAGAGAATATACCCAGCCGTGGCAACTATGGGAATAATAATTTAGATACTTTAATTAAGTAATCTATTACAACTTACCATTTCATAAAACATATAGCCATGCTCAAAATGACCAAAAAACTAGAGGTCACCACCCAATGACATGCCACAAATTCAGTATCTTGACCCGAATTAAATGAAATACTGGAGTAGGGTAAGACAGGGCAATAGTGTAAGGTCATCACCAACAGGAGATTATTAAAAAAAACTCCAACAAATGGTATAATTGTATAACAGTATCCTATTTTTATTTACTTTCATGGTATATATACATAATGGCTACAACACTATGCATTTGTAAGGAACCGGGTGATAGTGGGAATTTATGACATAAAAATCTATGAGTAAACTTCATGATCGTTACCATTGAAAGATGTAAATAATGAGATACAGCACTTTTCCGAATCTAACACGCAACAGCTATCGATGTAGTTCATTGTATAAATAGCTCTCTACATTATATACAAAAAAGAATTAGCTGTTATTAATTGAACGTAACAAAGAGATCCTTTAAAACAACCACAGCAAGACGCAAATGGGTGGATCAAGTCGGTTATTAATGCAAGTACGTAACCCATTCACACGTTAAATTTGTTATAGGATTAATCAAACGATAAAATTCATGGGAGACATAGCGGTGAGAGCGAAAAACATGTCATGCGAAAATGCAGAATTTGTGAATGCATCAGCCCCACGCGTCTCCAGTAGCAACCAGTGACGTCACAAAACATTTTGCCGACGTCACATTAAAACGATCCTGTGACGACTGTACACAACGCTCATTATTCAATAGACGCCACAACAATTTTGATTATCAGTGGCATCGCCATGATAACAACACTTGTAACAAGGGTACAATGCGAAACTGCTCCACAGTGGATTATGACTTTATGACGTCACAGTATAATTTAAGCTCAAAATGAGCCTCTGAGTGATATTACAGTGAGATTCGCTGAAACAACTGGAGTGTAATTTGAATCAATTCCTCGTATATTTCAATAATTTTACTAACGATTCACTCGACACTTGTTTTAAACTAAACACTCAGGTTAATAATGGAAAACACGACCGAGTCGTAACAGTTGAAATGGACTTAAAGTTGGTTTTGTTTCTCAAGTTGGACCAGAACACCCATATTTACCCTACTACATGGCCAAATGTGCCACGAGCGTTTTCCATGAGAAGGATAAATGCATGGAAAACGCATGGTTTTTGCCTAATTAAAAATGAGGTGAAAACCATGCGTTTATTCGAACGCATGGAAAATGCACGTAGCACATTTGGTCATGTAAGATTTCAACAAAAAGTAATCAAGCCTAACATCAGTCTGCGAACATGTACATTGATTTTCATTTGGACATAAATAGTGCTGAAATTCAGAATAGCTCAGTGAATCAAATAGTACAGTTTATATTTGAAACTATTAAAATTTGTCAAACTATCCTAAGCTGACAATAATGTAAATCTCTAACTGCATAGAATTCTTGTTGTTGACAAGTATAATATATAACATTTACAAAAACTATTAATCAATGGTGGAAGTCAAATGATTATAATTGTCTGTGTTGCATTAAATGGTTTCTTTAAGTATAAAATCATTAGTGGATAATTCTGACAACAATATTGTGCTTTTCGTATATTATCGTGCTTAAAACTGTGAAATATGAATATTAAAACAACAGTCCTAATGTAACCAACAATATCATTGGGCATAATAAATACATTGAGTCAGTAATTGTTTTCATTTGTTATATTTTCTTGAATTGAACATTTGTTAAACCCTGTATAGTTGGTGCCTTTGACAAATGATAATTACATTAAATCCTGCTTCATTGTCTAATATTTACTTATTATATCACTATTTACCAAATTGTCATTATACTAATAATTAGCAAAAGTCTATTTTATAGTAAACTGTCAGTAATTATCTTCTGAATAACTTGTCAAAATGTAATCACTTCTTATTAAACGTTAACTATGTCTCTAAAATTGTATTTCTAATTTAAACTTAATAATTCTGCTTATTAAATATTTATATAAATCACAATAACCTCATTTTCCAAGTCCAAACAAAAAAATATATCATTCACATTAAAATAAAATAAAACAACTATCACAGTCTTTAATAATTAAATATAATATTACACGTCATTTCAATACATTCATAACAGAAACTACTTGATTATATATATAATAATAATAATGGAAAAAATCTACAACTCTAGTATGTACATTCAATAGGCAGTACACAAATATTAATGAATTACATTAGGTGTTTACGTAAAAATATTGAGTATTTTTATCATCGACATGTATGCATAAACATTTCCTATCAACGCATCAACATATATAATAGGCTGGGGAATAGTGACACCGCACAATAAGAGATTCATTAAAAGTAATAAATATAATATACGACTGTATTAATTATCAATTATGACATATTAGGACATCAACCTCATTTAACTTTATGATGTTAGTTATTTCCCAATTCTACATGGCCAAATGTGCCACGTGCGTTTTCCATGAGAAGGATAAACGCATGGAAAATGCATGGTTTTTAGCTAATTATAATGAGGCAAAAACCATGCGTTTTATTTTTCAAGGAGTAAAATATTCATGGTAAATGCACGTGGCACGATTGGCCATGATATGCCTTAAAGCTAAATTAGATACTAATATTAATTTTGCTATTTATTTCACACCAGTTCTAATCTATAAATATTTACTAGAAAAGTTTTTAAAATTTTCACCACCATTGTTTACCTTAATCGATCTAAATTTATGCACGATTCAAATGTCTTTTATCACAACTTCATTATTTTCTTAAAATTTCTGTTTAAAATGCAAGGTACAGACACCAGTGCAATGTCACAATATATGACATTAAAGTAATATAAGAGTCTATATGTAACATTAAATAACATTTGATACTCACATTTATAGAATACAAAGAGTGACGATTTCTGAATTCGGGACCTACGTCTAACTATGGTGTACAAATAATCGTGTTCATGAAAGACGCCTTATACAAATATTTCCCCATATTTTAATCATCATAATTATATTAAAATGCAGCAATCTGGGTTATCTTCAATATTAGCTAATATGATTAAATTAAAGAAATATTGACCGAAGATCATGAAAATTTCACTAATTTATAATACAATAATTCATAATTAATTTAAGTCAATAAAAAAAATTTTAAGAATTACTTGACCGAAGATCATAGAAATTTCACTAATTAATAATTAATAAAAAAACAAAAACAAAAACACATTATTGAGCATATTATTTTTCTTCAAAATACATAAAAAATATTTGATTTAATGCATTTAGTATTTCATATTGAAGACAACCTATGTTGTTACTGATATCTTTACAGTAAATAAAAAACAAAAATCTACTAGAGGTACTTATGTACATATTATGCTAAAAGATGATCATACTAAAGTACGGTTACCATGGAAACTGGGGTAAAACACACTCCTTGGAAACGTGTTCCTACGGAGATGATATTTATTTTACAATATCTTTGGAAACTGGGGAAACACAGTCTTATACATTTTTATCAAATAATATTGAAATTCATCTTATTCGATCTGTTTGGTATTATTCAAACATACCCGTGTGTGCTATGGTCTTCTTTTTGAAAAAGGACCCGACATGAATAATCCAAGCTTTGGTAAATTTCATAACCATGAACTATCAGTGACAATAAGTTTAGCCAAATGATCCTGATACATATTAAATACTGTCTTTAACAATTAAATTTAAACTTTTTCTCAAATTGAGTTGTGGAATCATGAATAGCCTTTGCTAATTTAGACAAAATTTCCGATGTCTGACTTCAGAGCTGATGCACATACTTGGCACTCATACCTAAATTGATAAATATCTTTTTACCATGAACTGTACATGCTCACTAAATAAATAACAGGCAGGTTATGTACATATTGCTGTGTACTACATGACATCATAACAATGCCATAATGTGTCAGAGCAATACAATTCAACGACGTCACATTCTATATATATAGTGATTTAGAGCTATAGATTACATTAACACACAATGCGATTAACAAAAAGGACCTATGTTGTGTGCATAGTTAGGCACTGCCGGCCTATATCTTTAGGCCCAAATGGATTAGGAAGCAATGCAATGTATTCGTTAAGGAATGCCAACATAATTTGTAAGAAGCGTATTCCACATTGCTAGCAAGAGGACTCCAGGAGATTGATAAAATGATCTAGATCATCTTTTGAGTAACTTCGAAGGTAACGAGGCTTGAAGGCCTCTTTCTCCTCATTTCCTTCAGCAATAGGTGATGGCGTTTTATCCCGGGATATGGTGCCGGGAGAGGTACCACCGGACCGTTCCAGCTTCGGTCGCTTTCTCAGACTCTTAGATTGCTCTGAAGTAGCATCCTTACTCGCGCCAGGCTTCTCACGTTTAGGTAAGGTATCCTCGTATCCATAATAAATTTTTTGGGGCACAATTTGTTCCTCGTCTATAGAACCCTCAGCACCAGAGGGTTCCAAGGTTTCTGGATTATCTCCGAGAATAAGAGAATCGCTCTCTGAAGGAGCTTTTGTACCACGTTTTGTTTCAACTTCAACAACATCTGGAGGGGTACATTTCCACGATAAGACCTTCTTCTGAGGCCCTGTGCTATCCGTTGCACTGCTCTGCCTACTAACAGCATACACTTCCCCTCCGTACTGCTGACCAGTGTAAAAATCCAACTTAGCAGATATTGCATTGATGCTTTCCTGTAAAGCTCGTGCCTGGGTATCCAAACGGTTCAACACCTCGAATCGGAAACTTGACAAATCTTGTTTTAACTCCTCGACTTCACCTTCAATTGGTGAAGAGTCATCCTTCTGGCTTTCAAATATATAGCGCTTAACGACACTCTTCATAACACTCTGGAATAAAAGAAAAATGCATTTTAGACAAATGAAGCATATGCTTAAAAAAATATTCATACTTGTCACAAGATGTCAGCTTTGCCTAATAATACGCGGTGTAATTGATGCATGGCCAATTAAAAGCGCTCAATTTCCTTAAACTATTCATTACCATTTTTAGAATAACATATGTGCTGCTTATGTTAAAGTAATAGGGGACTGGGATCATATAAGTGTTACACTTAATATGGACTGTAGGCTGTAATTGTATGGATTACTTCACCAGGGGTCAAATACAAATTTTCCCAACCATGTTGTGCCACCTATTGTTTTCACTCATTTAGTTAGAATGACTTTGCTTGCAATCAAACTTTAATAGCTGTGATGTCTGATTCAATGCACCAAATAGCCTTCACATTCAGAGTATAGTTAATCCAACAATAAGCTTGAGGACATGCATCAATGTTAGGACGTAATCATTTTCAAAACTTAGCTTATTTGACCTGTCAGTAGGCAAATATGATAGCAAATTCAAATTGTAATAAAATGAAATGAATTTATTTGACCCAAAAAATAAAATGCAATGAGGTTTTGGATTACATAAAAAAAAGAGAAATATAGAGAGTCAAGGGAGACCCATTTTGTCTCAATTAGGACGCTAGCATGGGTGCCCCTTGTACTGTTGCACAGCCTCATCAATTAGTCCTTTGTATTAGTAATTAGCATAATTGAAAAGGACATATGAACACATGATTCAACATAATTTCAACAGTATTAGTTGGATACATATCATGAATAAGATCACATGAACTTCATTCACACACAATCAGAGGTGGATCATACATTACGTTTCATTAGAGCAGCTTTAACTTGATAGATCAATGGACGAAATCACACTATCACAAAATAATCACTTCACATGTGGATGCCTCATAGATCTATGGAAGGGAGACTTTCTGCACAACATTCTACAATTGAGACTCAAGATTTGAAAGATTAATTGTTCGGTTCACACAATTTTGTGGCATTCGAGACAGATAACAGATTGAGTTCTCGGCTTACAGACTAACAAAGGGTCATGCCGTATGTATTTTTACCTGGTATGTGATCTTTTTATTCCTAGGAGTGACATAATTCTCCTGAAAGTCAGCCACAAAAATGAACAAATGGGCAAAAAGGAAACCAAACCACAAAATTATCAAAATTGCTTCAAAGATGGGAGCAGAGGTTTAAGCTCCTCATATTTCAAAAATATTGCAAACTTAACACTAAACAATTGAATATTATGTACAAAATGCAACCAAAATACCAAACCAATAAAAGGTTTAAGTGTATTTACTAAACGTTTCTTTACCAAACTACTCAAAAGTCAAAATGCCAGGGGGGTATTTGGGTATCACTGCAAAATTGCAATACATGTACTAGGAAAAATTCTAGCATCACCCTCTATTGCTTCTTGGACACAGAACGTGGGATGCAATGAAAGTAATACGCACCTGGTAAGTCGGTTTCGCTCTATTCAGATGTGCATGCATTTGCATGATTTTCTCAGGATCGTCGAGGTTGATGATTTGATCCATGTTAATTTCCTCCTCTGTATCATCATCTGTGTTTTCATGGTGATCGGGATTTGGGGGTGCTAGGTGGTGTTCCACTTGCAATGGACTTAGCTGTGAACACAGGAAACGTCAACATCTCTTTTATACAAGGATGTAAAGAACAAACATCGGAATAAATTAACATGCTAGATGAGAATGTGCATATATGAATGCAGTAATCAGTGATAATTGAACAGGCGTAAAAAATGGGTGCATTTCAGGAAAGAAGAGTGAATGTGTTACTGGAGTGCTTTATTGGTGTGGCATTAACAAAATTGGACATGTGATGGTTCGTGTTGGTAAACAATTAAAAGACATGGGTTGCAATTTTATTTCTGGATACAAGGAATGGTGGATTAATTGGTGTACTTCCACTAGGAAAACTTATGAAGTAGTCATCTGGCAGAGCATTTTTAACAAATTATTAACTGACCATTTCATCTCAAAGTGAGCAACTACCATACAGTTAAGCCATTTTGAAAATGCAATTATCTTTTTTCCCTGTGAAATCTATAAAATTCCCTGAGAAATATTGTCAGTTGAAGTTTGAGAACTTTCGAGGGCTTTGTTCTTCAGAGGGAAAAGTATTTGATGTTAGGTGCATACTATTTTCTCTGGTTTTCCCTGGTTTTCAGAACGGCTGGGAACCCTGAATATGTGTATCGAAATACTGAATATGTGTATCGCAATACTGAATATGTGTATCGAAATAGTTAATATGTTTATTGAAATACTTATTTCTTTTTAAACAATGCTCAAAAATGCTCTGTCAGTGGGGTGATTTCAAGTGTCATAGGTACTGGGGTCTGTGGCATAATGGGTTTCAAATGTACGTGTTCACCAGGATGGTTTTGGTGGGTTATGATTGAAAAGCAAGGTTATCACATCACTCCAGTCATTAACAGAGTAGGGTGTGTGGGCACTCTTAGAATAACACTGGAAACTTCAAACAGGTGGCACAGAATATGTGCCAAAATAAACTGCAGGTAGCTATGGTAAAATGTAAATATTGATGATGTTTCATTGGGAAAGTACAGTAATTATCGCCATATTGTAGAATGTTGACAATCATAATTACATCATTTGAGCCTTATGTACTATTTACAAAATATATATGATATCATTAATGGGTGATAAACAATATATTTCTTACATATAAGTGGCTTGTGTATCCCCCATTCTCTTGTGTTTTTATTGTGTATTAATATTCAATTTCAGAGAGCCTTTTGGCATTATTTAATATCTATAAATTTCTACTAAGGCTTATAACTACTCATTCCACTGTATACAATCTTAATCTACATAATATTTCATTCTTCAATTTGATATATATATTGTCATTGGATATGGCTTTTTGTATAAACTTACCGCAGCATACACTTCACTTTTTGCCTTTAGCCATGAAATTCATGCAAAATGTGAGATAAAACAAACGAAATAAGGAATCAAGGGATCATTCATTTACAATGTAGCAACTAAGGTTGTTACTAATTAGCTAGGAAAATACTCGTTTTCGAAATCATTCATTATGATATGAGGACTTAGTCCTGTTATGCAATCATGACTATTACTACAGATTGTACCAAGCAGTATTTATACAGTGTTCATAGACATAATGATAATTTGTTGCTGATTTTTTTGTGCCAGATGTATGCTGTTACAGTTCTGCATCGAATAAGTATACATTAATAGAAAGGAACGGTCGAAGATCCTCGAAATAGTCCATAACATAATAATTAAGCTTTATAACATCTTTACATTTACTTCTTCACGTATGCAACATACTTCTGGCAACATCGTGTAAATATTGAAGGAATCACCACCTGACATATTGATACTTTTAATGGTGTCTGATGGTTTCATCCAGTTTGTGATAGTTTAATTCCACCACCTCTAGAAAGACTTGTCTATTGTTTCTAGCTACACTATTAAGCCTCAAGCACAACGCTACAGGAATTAAGTTCAATCATAAACCATAAAATGAAGAACTCAAAAGTCAAATGAAACTTGACAGAAACTACCAACTGACAACCATGCATAGATGCAAAAGAATTACCAAAAGCTTCTTCAAAAAGAGGAGAGAAGAGTGAAAAAGTGTTTCAGTATCTCCATAAAGTCATCAAGATTCATGATTTTTACCTTTTTTTTTGTGTAACGGATTGTAATAATACTTAATATCAAACGAAAGAGGCAAAACACTTCGGGACACATTGGGTTTAACCGTTCGAGTTAGTGCGGACCAGGTGTGGCAATGTGAGCATTGGATAATATTACGTTTCCTACATTTTCCTCATCCCTTTCCTGTATAATTTCAGCACTGAAGGCACCCAATGGTGTATGGTAGTGTTGCAGATCTCACAAAAAGGAATCTGATCTGTGTGGGCCCAATTAACGGTAATTGGGCAACGTCTCCTAGATTAGCCCAAAATATATTTAGAAATATCTGCATATTAGAACTTCTCAAGGTATAAAAGTATTGCTATGTACACTGTTGTCATTTTGAATACCATTACTTGATTTTCACAGTTGTATTAAATTGGTTTCTAGTCCAATTTTCTTCAGTTTTAGTGTAATCATCAGTGCAAAATCAAGTTGCAATTAATTTCTGTTAAATATTAATGTAATTCAGCATAAAGCATAAAAAACCATGCCTTTCCAAGCAAATTTACTATTTACAACTGCGCAATAGATGAACTTAAGTTTAACTGATAGGACCTTCAACATTGGACAGACTAAATCCATAGAAGTCTTTTCTAGTCTTCAAGCACATCTGCAATTTACCACTGTTTAAATCTAGCAGACACAAAAAAGCTTTATTCTGCTACACCCTTTTACCATTTGGAGTTTAGAAATTGCAAAGACTAAATACACCCTTTTACCATTTGGAGTTTGGAAATTGTTAACACCAAAGGGGTTTTCACACTGTCAAGGAGAAGACCTACGTATGACCAAGGACGTGAAAAATGGGCTATACGTGCTCACTCTTAGCTCTTTTAATCACAAATAAATTCTTTCCACGAGCGTACGTGAGGCAATCGTAGATTGCTCGCCGGACGTCCGTCAAACACCCGCTAAACGTCCATCGCCAAGCATCCATCTTGCACTCGTCTGTGTGAGTAGTTCAAGGATGGGCAAGGATGAGCATGGAAGACGACGGGCGGGCGACTGACGTACGCCAAGTGTTTTACGAGAGTTCTACGAGTGGATGGCGAGTATATACAGATGGACAGTGGCTACGTTTGGCCATGGATTATACATCCATGGTATGGCCAAGGATGGCCATGGACATACGTAAAACATACGTAGAACTACGTAGAATGTGCGTGAATGTATGTAGAACACTCGCCAACTGACCTCCGAGTGAGTTACGTAAATAATATATCAATTAACTTGTAGAACGTCCGCTAAAGTTTTAAACATGCTAAAAACTTTTTCCTCTCCACAGATGGATGGTCACATATGATTTGGAGGGACTACGACCATGTTACGGATTAGCAGGAGTATCCGTAGAATGCTTGGCGAGTGAATCACGTATGGCCAAGGATGCGCAAGAGTAAAACACATTTTTCATAAGTATCCGTGACACCGTGTAGCCCCTTACGACTGTATCTTTTAAATGTTACATATATGGTGTCAATTTATAGCTTCATTAATTTACTGATTTAGACTCTTTCATCCAACACCCAACAGAAAATGCAGCCACATAGCTGTTCTAAAGAAACCAGCTTCATCCTGCATGTTCATCACACCGAGAATACACCATGCTCAAATCATTCCACCTGAGCAATTACTCACTCCGACAACATTTGCATTAGGTTAAACCCAGCGTGTCATCCATGATGACTTTCTTCGTTTTATCTCATGCCCACAGGACTTAGGTGCAACTGTAGTTTCCCTGCCCCGAGACACGAGAAGCCCTGGAGCCCTAAATATAGAACACCCAGAAGAGGGTGCCAGTGAGAGGAACAGGAAGTGAGACACAGAGCAGCGTCACGTGACTATCGAGTGCACACAAATATGGGCGCTCGATTACTAAGCCATTGTCTTTGAACAAATGACACCAAAAGTATGTCCATATTATCAAAGGGAATGTTTATACACAGAATGACGTTCTAACCTTACTTTTCCATAAAAATCCCACAAAATACTTTTTATTTTCTAAATTCAAAAGACTAGAAGTTTGCAACTTCTGCAGATTGTAGCCACTCTTGATTACTTTTGATTGAAATTATCCAGAAAAACATTATCAATTTGCATTGATTGCATTTAAAAATAACAACAAAAGTGTTACGCTCCAGAGCAATTTTTTTTTCTAGATTTTCAAAGATTTCAGGACAGCCAAAAGAAAATGACCAGATAATCGAGCAAGTGTTGCACTATATATATTCTCCAGGGCGGCAGGATATTACAGTAGCACCTACCTGGTGTGTTATTTGGCCTGATGCATGATTTAGAACATCATAGTGTAAATTATTTACATTGTGGGGACTGTTCAACCTGACGGTGCGTCTTCGGATGTCTCTCCGCTGTTTTCTCTGCTCCCGGAACATGTGCTTCTTTATCCAAGTTAGGAGTGGCTCTAAAAGCCTCATAATACTCTTGGGACTGGGGACTATGTTCAGCGGCGGAGGTAGTGTTGAACCCTCCACGATGTAGTCCATGTATAACTGAGCACGAGCGAATTTCCATTCGACATATTCATCACTCTGTAAAGTAAACACAATCATCATTACAGACCACTCACAATACACACATCAATTATTCATGGATTATTATAAAATAATAATGAAAATTTATAAATTACTATCATTTGAAGATATCTACCTTATTGCTTATTCTGTAACAGTACTACAAACAACTACAATTGTTATCTGCATTACTATCTATCCAATAAAACTTCTGTTTCCTCAATAATGTTATTATTATTTTTTATTATTATCATGTTTATTTGGTACTAGTAAGTACAATTAAGGAAAAAACATTCCACAGAATAAATAAGGATATACATAAATTGTTACAGATTATTGTTACTGTTTTATTTGTAAACGCTCAGGTGGAATGATGTGTATTGTGCAAATTATTAACACATTATCTATATTTTTAATTTGTTCCGACTTCCTATGTTGTCTATTTTGAGTTTTTATATCTTAGTTTCTGTGTCTATGCAGGGGGAAAATCTGTCAAAAACATAAGCTAAGAATTTAATCTTTATTTACCAAATTACAATTCAAGATGGAAATATACATTTGTGAATGTGAATAACCGCTCTTTGCTGAATGTAAGTCCTTAAACGGTCTATTTCAGCATACGATTACATGAACATCAATGCATTACATGACTAATAAAATACCTGAATGACGTCAAAAGATCTTGACATCATAGCAATAAGCATGTTGAGCAGGACGATGGAAGCAGTGATGTTGTACGCTCCGAATACAATGTAACCAACTCGTTCAGTGAACTCTTTGCTGTACGCTTGGCCCAACTCCACATCTTCCGGAGCACCCATTCCGAACAGGGCCCAGAACACGGTTCGGAATGTCAGCTCAATACTGCAATGACAGTTTAAATATGACAATTAGCAGGGGTAAAACTGACTGTAACGTGTTACAGCCATTCGATCTTGGAGAGACGCCAGATACCACTTGTCAAGAATGTTCAATGGTAGACTCTTAAGTAGTTCCATAACAACTTGCAGATCACCGACTTCTTCTGGAAAACTGATTTCATAGTAAATACACCAGAGACACATCCTAATTTGTGTTACCATATGGAGTGTATTCCTGTCTTATCTTGTCTCATCTCATTGAGATATTGTAAAATATAACAGCATAATGCTAAAGATATTGCAATTGAGAGGGAAAACAAGTATTTTATGCCCAATTCTCTCAATGCACCGCGTTGTGTGTGAGACAATTTAATTGATACATTTCTTAAGCAGTGAAGACATTATGGCCATCTGAAAAGAAGGGGTGGGGGGCGGGGCCTAGCTCAGTTGTAGCGCTCTGGGCTTTCAACCGCTGGGTCCAGGGTTCAATTCCTGGTTGAGCCTAAGTTGGATAGCTGTTTCATCCTTCATCTCATTGTCATGGTCCCTGCCTGTCCTAATTAGCCCATCAGGTGCAGAAATACAGGAAATAAAGCCCTAATCCACCCACCACCGCCATCTGTAAAGATGATTTATTTCCATAAAGTTTTGGAAAGTCTACGAGCTTGATAATACTTACGTTCCAAAGGCTTTCTCAGCGTCTGTCTCGTAATGCTTCTTTGTGACAGGAGAGGACTTTATGACCTGCACAGATTCCCTCATGTCTCTTTCATAATACCAATACAAGTTGTTTAACCCAACCATGAAAGCCAGCACAACAATGGTGAAAATAGCAAAGAACCTCGATATGTCCTGAAATAAACAAAATTTGCATAATTAAAACCATGATGGGGGAGAGTTGCAGCACTCCTAAAGACAGTTATTGTCTCATGTTAATCCTTAATGTTATTAGTGGCATAACAATATATATATATAGATTAAAAAAATAAGGCAATTTTTTTTAGTAATGAATGAAATCATGACCCTCTGTGTGTTGAATGAAATGATTGAACGTACCAGAAATACCCTAGGGAAGTAAACACTAACATTGGGAATTCAACATAAAAAGTCCACCTGGTATATGAATTTAGCATACAGTTGCATATCAACCTGTTTCACAGCCATGTTTGTTAACAAATACTCAGGTAGGGTATCAATTAATAGTGGGATGGTCGAAATTCCTAAACATATATAAAAATATTGTAACATACTCCAGTGATCCTGCGCAGTGATATCTGTAATGGACCTAATTGCTCATTCGCAGCCAACAAGTAAAAAAGCCTTGAGAAACTGAGTACATTCGCCACAGAAAACAGTCCCTCACAAACATTTAAAGGGTCCCATGGATCCCATAATGAACGATCTGAAATAGAATTTTGAAATGATTAAAAACATTTGATTACAATAATTATAGGCCAGTTTCAACTAAACTGTAGAGGCTGGCGAGTGACCATGAATTATTATAAATCTGAGTATATAATTTATCTCTGATAAATATAACAGATTCCCACAGGCATCAGGGAATGGAAGCCCTATTAAATATCAGAGACCTCAGGTTTTACCCAACACAATGCATGTTGCACATTATAGTAACATTTAAATCATAGAGAAGATGTTGTTGTCCGTTTTCTTTTCTGTTACTATTTTTAAATATATTGTAAAAAATCAACAATACCTGCAAAAAGCCAGTACACTCTATGTTTTGCATAAGAGTCCCATTGTAACAACTTCTCCCAGGATTCACGTTTATTAAAATATGATAATGATTGGTATGTCTGAAAGGAAAGAAAAATGATGAGATGGCCATAATATTTATATTAACATAATTATATATACATATTGAAGTTATTCATAAAAACAAATACATTGATGTATCGGACCAAGTGGTCACTAGATTTAATATGTGCCAATTCATCAATTATATATTGTATCGTATTTGTTATTCACGAGTGGGTTGGAGTGCACAATAATAGCTAAGCAATGCGCTGTGTGCCGTCACCTGACAGCCCAGCAACCTAATTACATACAGGTTTTGCTCATTTACTCATCTAAAGTAAATGAATTAATTTCTCTTATAGTCTATAGGCTGGCTTATGGTATTAAAGGTCTAACAATGAAATTACAGAATAATTAGATGTTCATGTGCTGAGTTTACCCTTGTTCTGACAAGCAGGCAATTCAGAAAACTTGCCTTTCCTATAATAATATGAATCCCTTTCCTCCTGCATTGTTAAGAGAAGATTTCTGAAATCTGTACTCAGCCTATCGGCTACATAGTTTAACCAATCTTTTTGTTTAAACTAGGTTAACTAGCAAAGAATGTCCATAATTAGGTCGCTGGGCTGTGAGGTGACGGCACACAGTATCAAAATCAGTATCATAGAAATCCAATTGTGCTAACCGCTCCACCGAGCTTCTCATATTTTATAGAAACCAGCTACATCTTTCTTACCTTAATGTAAGTCAATATTCTGAGCGTGAATGAGGCTATGTACAGCTTGAGTGAGCCAAAGTCTATGAAGTTGAAGAGAGAAGAGAAGTACCCCTCCACTCCCTCAGTATACAGCTGCTTACACTCTTGCCACAGCAGACCTGAAAATGCACAAGATTTGGAGGTGGTCCAGACGGATCAATTTTATGTCGAAATCAGATATAGATGTAATTTATTAGCCATCTATCTACTTATGTTGTTAATGCTCAATAACAAAATAAACAATAATAATGCATATGACATCAGATTGATCAATTTGATATGTTGAAATCAGTTATAAATTGCATTTATTAGATATGTATTTATTCATGATTATAATGTTCAATGACAAAATAAACATTGATAAAGTACATCTTATCTCATCTTACCTTATCTTATCTAATCTAATCTTATCTTATCAGTGCACCATAGTCACTAACTGAACAAGTTCCTTCTGTTCAAACTTCATTATTACCATTTAACATATTTAAATAAATGTAAACTTTGCAGACATAAAATACTTACATAACTTCAGCAAAAGCAGTTATAGTAATTCTAACCAACACTTACCTACGATCCAAAGGCAAATAAGCAGCTGATATATACCAGGGATAAACTCCCTTAAATAGATTTCGTCCCATTTGGCCAGGGGACCAGTTAAGTTTTGACGGAATTCCTCAAAATTTGATTGGAACCCCTGAAATTTTCCAGGAAAAAAAGTTTTGATATATATATATATATATATAAACAATGCATGTGAAATATTAAATTTTTTAAGACGTGTTGAGAATATGTTGAAAATATGCAGATTAAATTGAAGTTATTCTACAAAATGCTTCTTAATTTATTTACTTTAAAATACAGTGAGTGAGATTCCTGTGAGAATCTTAGCAACCATGCCTATGAATGTTAGGTTAAATGTATAATAAAAGTCTAACATCTAATTCTAAGTCAGTAGAGTAAAATACACTTATTTATGCCACACCAGCCTGTAATTTATTTACTTTAAAATACAGTGAGTGAGATTCCTGCGAGAATCTTATCAACCATGCCTATGAATGTTAGGTTAAATGTATAATAAAAGTCTAACATCTAATTCTAAGTCAGTAGAGTAAAATACACTTATTTATGCCACACCAGCCTGTATCAAGTCTGCAAGCCTAGTAGTTTTTCTACAAGCAAATCTTCTAATTCTATATTAAACAATCTCTACGAATAAAAGTAATCTTAACATCGTAAAGTAGTCTTGCGATTCAGATATTATAACAGAAGACTTTTGTTGAAGTCGAGATTTATTAGGAAACTCTCTTGGCAAATTGGAAGTTTGCAGGAGAATTCTCTCTTGGTAAATCAGAGATTGTGCCAGGAAACTCTCTTGGAAAACTAAAGATTGGAATAGGAGACTTTTTTTTTTGGAAATGGCAGATGTACCACCAAACTCTCTTGGTATATCAGAGATTGTGCTACACAACTATATCTTCGAGTGGAGATTGTGCAACTGGAAACTCCCCTGGTA
This sequence comes from Alitta virens, assembly GCA_932294295.1. Classification (NCBI taxonomy): domain Eukaryota; kingdom Metazoa; phylum Annelida; class Polychaeta; order Phyllodocida; family Nereididae; genus Alitta; species Alitta virens. Next base: position 10,393,058 of record OW028582.1, read on the forward strand.
GACTGGGAAGTTGGGAAGTATACAATGTACTGTTGCATATATAACATTTAAGGAAACCATCTTTGTTGATATGAGATTGTACAGGAAGCTTTGTAGGTTAACATAAGATCATGATAGAAAACTTTCTTGGCAGATAGGAGATAATACTCTCAGAAAATTGACGCTTAGACCAGGAAACTCACTGTTAGGTGAGATGATGGTAGAGAGTACTCTCGGGGAATAAGAGATTATATCATAAAACTCTCTTGGTAAAATGGAGATTATAGAGAAACTCGCTTGCTTGGTTAAAGGTGCACTGTCTGTCAAATTTGCACATTAAAATAATGATATAAATCAATTCTGCCTTCTTGTCTCATGATATTTTTCACCATTACATACCCACTTTTGCACAACAATTCAGTTTTAATTTACAATAAATAATATAAATATTAGTTTTTCATATCATTAAAAACTCAATATGTAAACAAACCCAGTGATGACATCACAATACTAAACAATGGTGATGATGTCATTTCCATCGTATTTCCAATGTTTTGATCTGGATTTTCTCTCAATGTATAATTAATTTTTTAGTAATTAATGTCTGATGAAATCATAAGATCACACAAATGTAGTGTGCCTTGATTAATAAAGGTTACTTATGAACTATTTGATTGAGTCTTACAAAATCGCAAATTTTACAGACAGTGCAGCTTTAAATTTGGTTAAATCAAAGATTCAACTGGAATGTCTCATGACAAATAGCAGATTTATTGGGAAATATTCTTGTTGTTGTGGAGGAGTCAATATATTACCGGAATTTCTTTTAACCCGATACTATTATGACATCGTATCTGAGCCACTTTGAGGGTTGGCTACATTATATCATATAGTGAAGTTGGTTTTAGATAATTGTGATGAAAGAAATCTTGATATTGTAAAGTTATAAATATTGGAAACACTTAAATCACACTTTTTCTTTATTTTGAAAATTTTCAAAGTTTGCTGGAAAAGCAAATTAGTTTTTTTTCCTCAAATACAAAATTACTTCATGACTTGTGGTTCCATATAAGAAGATGCCTTTCTGCCAGTGTTATCTTTTAGTACATAGTATTTTGTGTATTGAACAAAATCAATATGCAGTGGTTGGAGATGAGAGCGGTTATATATCTTAATACTAGATTATCAATTTTGTCTACAAGTACCTGTTCGAGAATCAAAATTTTTCTAAGTTAATGATAACACCATTTTTTCTCCCAGTATCATATAATTTTCCAAAAAAAACGCTACACTAGCCTCATGCCAATGCCATTTTATCCATACAGGTTACTTTAGAACTATAGTAAAGTACGTAAAACAAATTACAAGCAAACGAGTATATTTGTATTGTATTTGGAAATCAATATGCATCAGGGCATTTCCTTTTGCTTTGACTGGGCAGAAAATATATCATAATTGAGGCATTTTCAAAACACATGTTTCACCCATTGAAAAGAATATGTCTTGATCAGGTGACCATGATTCTTTAAGAAACAGATTTTAATTCAGTTATATTATTATGGATTATTTTTATTTCATAGACACCCAATCACTTCTGTAGAAAATACCCGGATATGCATACCATAACAAGCAGGTGTAGCAAGTAAACACGAAAGACAAAAGCTGTGTTTCCAGAGTGCATGAAAATTAGGTTGATTATCTTTGTCAGAAGTTTAAACTCCATGTAAATGTACTTTTCTGTGTTATCTTTTTTGTTTAAAATGGCACCCTTGAAATATGTATTCAAATTCTGGTCTTGAAATGTGAGAATCTTTTTGGAAAGTTTGTATAATAATCTAATCTAGCATTCACAAATGACATGTTATAACAATGCTAAGCCATCTAACTTAGGCTCGATTGGGAATCGAACCCGGAACCCAGTGGTTGATAGTTGTAACGTATGACTAACATCTACGTTTATTTGGGGTGAAGGGGGGGGGGGGATAAGTAATACACTATTGAAGTATATTAGTAGTATTTTCCACAGGGACCTTTGATAAGTACCATCACATTAAATTGCTGTTTTTTTTGTTGTAAATTTGTATAATCAACCCAATTTGCATGCACACATAGCACAGGAAATGTTAAATGATAAAAACCAAACCTGGAAAACCTCCAGGCTAGATCGTTGCCAGAACCATAGCGATCCCTGTCAGTCATCAAATAATGTTAATTAAGCTGCTATTCATTAATAATAATGCAATTTAAATTTGGCGCCTAGTTTAATGCCATGCACAAGGCGCCCTCTTGTGAGATATATGAGAACCAGAGTGCCATCTGGTGAATTGTATGAGAAATATATTAACAGAATATTTACAATGTATTAAGAGGCATTTTATGAGAAAATCGACCCAGGGTGGGAATGTGACATGTCACCAATTCCATTGGTACTTTGTGGATCAATGTACTTGGTAAAATAACCTCACTGATAAAAGTTTAGACCCCTAGACGTATTGGTTGCTAATTATCATAGCTCAAAAAAAAAAACAATGTTATTTCCGCTGGTGATTTGAATATAATGTCTGGGAGAGCATCTCGATAAGAAATATTCAACTGTCAAGTTGACTATTTTCAGACCAAAACAATGCTGAAAGATAGGAATTGGTGAAACTGCCCAAATATTTTAAACGTGGCTACCATGGCAACGGCTAGCTCCCGAGCCCTAATATTCTAGGAATAGCGTTTGGCACCATAAAACTACATATTCTGATAATTTGATCAAAATCCATGATCTGTCACATTCCAAATATTTTTCATATTGGATCGATTTTCTCAGAAAATGCCTCTTAAGTTGTACGATTGCATGAAGGGTATTGTTGGAAGAGCGGAAAGTTGTTAAATGCCTCAATGAAAATGGATATTCAAAACATGAAGGGTTTTTTGTAAGACTAAGAAACCAATATATATTTAGAGGTGCATAAGGGTTTGCATGGGACAATGTACAGGGCTTGTAAACATGCCTCAATTATATAAATTAACAATGTCCACAAATGTCACTGACTTCATTGAAAATACAATTTCTAGTTCTGACATGTATTTAATGTTACAAACACGATGGAGATTGAGCATATATAGGGGGAAATGCATATTTGTATTTGGCAACCACCAGCGCATGAAGAAAAACTTGCGAAAAGAGGTAACTAACCAACTAAGACAGAAATACTTACGCGTACATCAATTATATCCAGATAGTCTTTGTGAATATGTCGTATCGTGCCGGACGAAGGTTTTTCAGTGAACGAGAATGTAACAATGAGTGCCAAAAACACGAGGAATGAAACGGACTGGGAAACGAACTTGACAAATGGTGTCCGGAGTATTTCGCCAACCTGGAAAAAAGGAAACGAATTAGTTTTCTTACATTTAAAGATGTTCAAATTTTTTGATCTATCAACATTAGCAGTGTCCATTATCCAGCAGCAGTGAGTACACCTGCATATAGGGCTGTACACCTGTATCTGTAATACGATATGACACGTATCACAATATAGTAAAACCAAAACGATATGTATCATGATACATATCATTAAGTAATATCAATAGGAGAATAAACAAAGCCTACAATATTGACAATTCACAATGAATTATAATTAAAAAAATCTTTATCAAATAATTCCATACTGTTGCTTAATGTCATTGCAATTAAAGTGGGTTGATATTTTTCTTCAAAAGCACTAGAACATCGAAGTAGCTGGTGTCTTGATTGCAAAAAAAAACCACTCTGCATGTTGTTTAAGTGTATCATTATTATGAATAATGATCATCAATACCCGTATCGTTATCCTTGTACTGGTACGAACGGTATATCGAGAACCGGTGTACAGCCCTACCTACATTCAGTATTAATATCACCAAAATGTTGAGTGGTTTTACGATTGTCTCATAATATTATGTTGTAATACCTTTCTTGTACATCATGCTTGAGATAATATTTACTGAAGCTGGCCATACAAACAATCCTACCACTGAGGGGCACAATTTGGGCTTATACCCCATAAGATATGTCTATGTTTATGTCCTCAATGCTACTGGGTCTGAAGCTGAGTCTGCTTTTATGACCAGCTACCAGAGGCAGACGTTATGATGAAATGATAAGGCTTGGAGTCCACACCATGTTTCAAATTTACCCCAGGGGTGGGATCTTTTACTTGCCTCAGCATAGACACTGCGTACAAGGCACCTGCAATTTAATGTCTCATGCGATCGACATCCAGCTGGGATGTTGCTCATGAAGAGTGCCCGGGCCGGGGATTGAACCCGGGACCTTCAGCAGAGCTGGCCAATATAGAATTGGCGGATGCCTTAACCATTAGGCCACCCAACTGTTGATCAATGATCTCATGACAATGTATTATGCTATTTCAATCTACATTGGTGTCTGTGGAAACTGGCAACTTTGGCCAAATCGCTACAGATTTATAAAAATAAAATGTCATAATGGCAAGCTGCTGTTGTTCTGAAATATGTGACGGTATTATACTCCACAATTTTATCAAATTTGGTTTCAACATCACCAAAACTAAGTATAACTGACCAGGAAGCTGATAGAACAGAATAGTAAGTTTTATCTGTGAGACTAATTGATTGGCCATCCACACTAGGGTTATCTTAAATTCCACACTTGTCATGGTCAGAGTAGGCGGGCAGAAATGCAGCAAAAATTGTGGAAAAGGTTTCCATAGAAACACACGTTCCAGCTGCTCTGAGTTTGCTTACAACAGTCAGGCAGTTTTGGTGGTGCCTTAGCAAACTACAGAAGTGGCCATTAGACTATTTCTAGGATAGTTGGTAAAAAGACTGTTTGTGACTATATGTGATGGATTGCAAAATGGGTATAATTGTGCAAAAATACTTTATTATGGAAGGTTAAATAATGAGTACACATGGGAAAGGGAACCTATCAGGCTATGGCATGTTAGACATGTTTCTCACTGACAAGCAGCTAAAGTGTTAAGTGATCATGATTGCCTTGTTAATAAGACAGTGCATCTTTAATTCTACAAACCAAATAGGTCCTTAATTATTCCAGGTTGTCTATCCAGGTCCAAATAGATCTATATCATCAAATAAGTTTCGACAGAAGTTGGCACTATCATGCAACCATATATAAATCTCATGTGAATTATGTTCATGAACTACAATTAGTTTCATAAAATATGGTCGACTGTAGCCACCTTATCCTGGCTGTAGCTATAACTGGCTAAAGCCAGCTACTTCTGTCTATTCCTAGCTATTCAACTGAACAATATAAACATCATTAAATGTATTAAACTTAGCTAATATATCATACATTTGTACTTTTAGATCCACCTTTGAATAGCCAGCTATAGCCAGACAGTTCCGTTCAGTGGCAGGAAGCATCGTATAGCATCGTATAGCAGAAGTGGTATAGCTTTGTCTAGGTTTAATTTGACAGGCCGTTTTTAATGGAACTAACTGTACATCTAGGTGCCTTCCATAAACCTAACATTCTAATTACCAACCAATAAAAATCTAGGATATGAATTTGGTATACTGATTCATTCATCGGACCCAGGACTGGTAGAAAACAATACTAAGAACTCTAACCACTGCACCAAGAGCTCTATTTCCCTCTACTTTGTTTTACAAATCACACTTGAGAAAAACCCCAAACAACAGACACCAAATTTACCTTCCTCCTTGTCTCTCTAACTGTGGAGAAGCCATCATAAAAGTGGGGATGAAAAGGCAAAAGTGGCAGTTGGAATTACATCTTATCTAAGATGGCCACATGAAGGGGTGGCCTAGCTCCAAGAATAGCAGTCATAATATCAGAGAAAGTAGTAAGAACATCAAGGAAAGAGCTTAAACATCAGGGCATCAAAATGCCAGAAAAATGTCACCCACTAAAAAGGCTCTGCACAATCCCATAAAAACGACTAAAGAAACTATGGTCCTATTCAGGTGAACCATCACTAACAAGTACAAAGGATTGTCCCTTTTTTTCCTCCTACTTTTTCCTCATTTTCATTCTGACAGTTCAGGCACGTCCAGCCATATGAAGTCACGCTTCTTCTAAGTCTGAAGATGTGGGGAACCATACACTTGATTGTTTTCTATCTTGCGATGGACTTTGAGAGCGATTGTCACTCAGACAAATTAGCTGGGTCTTTAGCACAGCTAGGGTGACCAGTTCAAGTCTAACGTAATGATGAGATGATAATGACCTAAACGCTGTTCAATGAATGTGGTAAGATAAGACTCCTTTTCATTGTACAGTAGAAACTATGGTGGGTGCTGCTGTAGCCTAGTCATTAAGGCATTGGACTCGTACACACAAGGTCGTGGGTTCAATCCCAGCCACGGCATGGAGGAACTGAGCAGATCCTCCTTATACCATTGCTTCATTCCAACCAGGTGTGAATGGGTACTTGGCTATAGGCAGTGATGGTAATTGTTGAGTGCATTGACCCTAAGTGGGGCGTATACTCCCGGGGGAGTTGAGAAAGATTCATGCTTTAACAAGCCTGCCAAGGTTGTAAATTGTGAGGTTGGAAGAGCTCGATATACATCGAGATGGCAGACAGAAAACCCACACACATTTACATTTACATAGAAATTGGTCATTACGACCACCCTTAGGCCAAATTTCACCCCAGGTCTTAACGGTGAGGTGGTCTTAACAGAAAGGTAAAAAACCTTGGTACTCTTCAGCCAGTGCACTTTTTAAAAGTGAGGCAAGGTTTCACTGTACCTGCCTTGGCATATCATAAACCAGGCACAAAGAACATCTAATTAGGAAAAGAAAACTTTCTGTCGAAATTGTAGCTCATCAAAATTACAAGAGCCTGGGTTAGAATTCGTGATCTTCAAAACTATCTCATGCAGCACCCTAACCACTTGATCATCAGCTAACCATCATTATGTCACAAATGAATATATAGGTATAAATAATTCAGGAATATGCTCCACCATATGGCGTTTGCTTTCGACATTTTTATGCAGCACGGTGAGAGTGCCCTGCCTTCTTTTTTTTCCTGCACTGAGGATCTCAAAATATACAGTGCGTGACAACACGGTTTCAGAGTGAAAGATTGCAAAAACTTGATCATGCCTGACATAGCTCTGCGTTCTGGCCATGGTATGTAAGCACTTCAGTTTCTCACAAGTCCTGCTTGCAAGGCTGCAGGTCGAGATGAGTCTACTTGATAGGAGGTCTAATTAATATTTAATGTAATGACAGCAGAATTTCAATTTCAGTGATAAGGGTAATTAAGTAATTTTTCATAGACTATTATATCTCTTTCCCGCAAATTATAACAGTTGATAGTCTCGGTCAAATTTCTCATATCTAGTAGAACTTAATATGCAGTATCCAGAAATTATTTATAAAGACCATTAAATATTAAATAAACAAAGTTTGGGATATTCGATTTATAAGAATTATGCAAATTGTATAAAGTACAAACAATGGTTAACTTAAAGCTAGATCTTCAACACTTTGCAAAGTAATGCTTTTTAGTATTAACGTGAATTTTTCAAATCAACATTCAGGTGATCATGGTAAAAGATTAGCCAATTGTGCCACGTGCGTGGTTTTTCCCCTTTTTATAATTAGCAAAAAACCATGCGTTTTCCATGCGTTTATCCTTCTCATGGAAAACGCATGTGGCATATTTGGCCATGTAGGCCTACTAACAATTGTTGGATACTACTTATATTTACCAAATTAATTGTACTTACTCCAAATTAAATTATATTAAAATTACACTTACTTTGGAATTGGGAAAGACCCAGAAGATGAGTGCTAAGAAGGGGAAGAATATGGTGAATGCGATTATGGTGATGGGACGAATGAGTAAGGGCAGCCGCTGAATGGACACTTGACCGTACCAGATAGTGGTCAGCTTCTTCTGGCAACTGGGGTGAGCCACAAACTGAAAAAGATGGAATTGTAAATCATTATTCTGGCCACATACTGAAAAAAAGATTAAAATCAGAAAAGTATGCTTTATCTTAAATTAAGCTTTTAAGTCATTATAAAGTTGAATAGATAGACTTTTTTTTCAAGGGTGTCTCATGGGAAGATCGTGTGTCCACATCAAGTTGCTGATGTGACCACACAAATGTTAGAAATTGGGATAATTAAAAATGACAACCATATAAAAAAGACTTTAACAGATTGCTTATTAAATACACTGCCCTCTAAAAAAAATATGAGCTCTTGAGTATGTAGACAGTGGTCAAAATGGTCTAATATATCGGAGGTGTATAACAAATGCATTTTGCAGTTAGTAACAATGTGGTGTGCTTCCTCAGATTATGTTTCAAGCCTCCACAGAACTTGATAATTGCATTCAGTCGCTTGACAAATACATAAGTAACATGTAAATTAAAATTATGTTTCTCTATTATCCATTATTGGATTGCATAAAAAAGTTTAAATATGGAATGCATTTAATTAACGAGTTCACATACAGTGGTGGATATACACACAGAATTTTCACACACAAAATGTATTTTTGCATATTCCTGGATGTTTCAGATTATTCATATGACAGAAAATGTAATAGCTGAGACAATCAAAGATTAATCTATTGGTTTTCATTATCAAGTGCACTGGCAAAATTGTCCGCACATTTTTCCATCGTTGTATGAGCGCAAGATCTTTCATTACTCAAAGAGCTCAGCGGAGTAAAGCACCCGCTGGATATTGAACACGATAAAGATGACACCAAACAATATCCATATTGCGCCTGTTTATTGCACCTACACATTGTTTACGAAACGCCTATGATTATTCCTTCCGATTGGAATTTTTGGGTTGAGGTTCCTCCCCCGTGTTTATCGATCGGATCCTTGTGCGCTTGATTTGAAGCAGACGGAAGACGATTCCTTCTTAAATAAAACATTCCGTCTCAAAAAACACTGGATCTGTGATGTTCTGCATTCAATATTTCCAACTGACTTAAGATTTGTTTGTTTTCGCTCAGATTTTTTGGTCCCGTTTTAAAAAGCGATGAAGAAAATGAAAGTTCCCGCTATGCCTAATCACGCTTTCAATTTCCCAAGATTAAGTCCCATTGCGCTTTATGAGATATTGGCTCTTTGTTTGCATCTTGTCTTTTTTCTTCTTATCGAACTACTTCTTTTCTCATCTTTTGTTCCAACTATGGGCCATTAAGGACGTATTCAGTGACATTTTTAGTCCCAGACGATGGAGTGTACGAAGAGGTATTGATTTGCACCTTGGGGTACCCCCTTGGGCTGCATTTGAGAGGATACCATCACAACATGTTCCTCTTCCTTGCCAGCAATCAGTATCACTTGTGTACACAGTGCATCTAAGTATGTTTCTATTGATCATATCATTGACATACATATTCAAGCTCTATTAGTTGATTGATATTGACAAGATCAATATGCCAATGATAGATTTAGAAAGAGTAAAAAAAAATGGCCGGTACATCAAACAGTATTGGTTGGTGAATATAGATACAGGCAGACCTAATCTATATAATTACCAGACGCTAAAAACCGAGTGGTGTGAGACTTGGGACTCAGAAGTCAGTTTATCGTGTTCTATAAAGTTTGAAAAAAAAATGAACATATTAAAAAAAGAAAAGAAAAAGAAATGGTCAGTTAGGCAGGATTTTCAATTTGAGCAGCAATGTATTGGATTTTATACTCTGCTCTTCTCGCTTCTCTGTGCAAGCAATTGAGCAGTGTACATCATACTGTCACTATATTGATTTATTACTTGAAGGACCTGCCAAGGGAGGAAATCTGCATCTGACATAGGATATGTCTTCTTCATGATCAAAGATCTTGCTTGTCCAAATGTTGAAGATTACAATTTTTTTTTTAGGAAAAATTAAACTTTCTTATTCTATTTCTCAAACTTTATAATCACAAATATGATGGGCTTTCTTTGTGCGCCAAACCTTATTGACATATTAAGAAAAGTTATCTTGCGAGACTGATATACAGACATTCGCTATAATGTATCCTGAGGCTCGTGGCTTTGGGCTCTTCCGCCATTGATGAGTCAACTCCTTCGGTTTACGCTGTGGCTTAGCCTTGAAGCCAAAGCATCTACTGTCATTCAATTGCCTAGGAAGAGGAACTGGTCCTTTTACAAATATACGTAGTGGTCCGTTTCATACTTCTCTGTTGTGGAAGTATGTCCTAATAGTACCCGCCCCCGACGGATATCCGAGACCCACATCGCGGAACACCGAACAAAGAGCAGCAAAAAAATCAATTTACCATCTTGAGTCTGTGACAGATATTTTGCAAAAAATCCACCATTGAAGAGAAGGTTAATCTGCATATTCATGGTTTGTTCTCTTGCGATCGGCTGCTCGATGGAATTGGAGGGCACGAGCCAACGAAGAACGGTCACAATGTCCTCGGACATCAATGGGTGTGAGTAAACAAAGGCAATTTCTTTGAGTAGTGTGAATTGCATTGCGTTTTTGACAGTTGGATACTTCATATTGACAGATTTCGGTAAATCTGCATTTTTGGGGCTTGCTACCCACCCTTTTCAACCCGCTTTTTAAGCTCTATGTAAATCGAATGTTTTTCAATCCCACGCTTCGGTATGACATTGTTTAATTTTGAAATCAAATCAAAGACATGTTATTGACAGGTTGAAAAAAAAATTCACGTGATTCAAAGCTGTATTTTATGTATGAACGCTTTATAAAATAAATTATTATTATTTTGTTTCTATCGTAAAATTCGACACGCAAAGGTATAGTTCTGTTCACTTTAATTAAAAAGGCCCTACATATTTATTCAATACTATATGCACCTGATTGGCTTAAGTCATACTAACAAAGTTTAAGGACTAAAATCTTTTTCTAAATTTAAAAGAAAAATTCAATAAATACTGAAGGATATGATGAAATCCTGGGACGATTCAGGCTTTTAATCAGACAGTTAGATGAAATGTGCCTGAAAACACAATCATCTATTGGTGTGTTTTGTCATTGTTCTTTTGCCAAAAGTAGTTTTTTGTGTTTGTCAATAGAAAAAGAAAGAATAAAAGCAGCCAGGAAAATATATTGTTTCCTTTAGAAATAAGAGCTTAAGAAAAAACAGTAGAAATTTCATTGAAGTCAGAATTCAATGATATCTTTCACTGTAGGGACACTATAGATTCATTCATCCTCGTGGAAATCTATATGAACATTTTATCTTTCAGCAGTCAAGATATAAAACTAAGTTCGTTGTAATTTTGTTATGGAAATATTCAAGGAAATCCTTTGTTTCTACACCACAATTTATGGGATAAAGAATTTCACAGGTGCACATGAAGCTAATAATAGAATGCTGCTTTGATGAGGTAATCAGTTTTCATCTATTCAATTCATTTCCAATTTCCAACTTCTAGGTTTTATTTCATCTAGCAATGTCAGATTAATTACAATGGAATGAATTTACTTTGAAAATGTCAGAGTGAAAATCTACTCTGTTCTCTGAATATTGCTTTAATCGAACCAATGAAACAAGTCAATATTATTTTGTAAAATGTATGAGGTTCGATACACCTATTTTAATTACATTTCCAGTATTCATGCAGGTTATGATATAAATTCTATTTGGTCAATACAGATTGCTTTCTTTTCCCAAGGTTGCATTCTGAATTATATGGAATGTTTCACTTGAAAATTTATTTCTGTTCATTTTATTTAAAAAGGGTGCCATAGATATATTCAATATTTTAATTGTATTGCCCAAGATTGTCCAAATATCATGTGTTAATATAGAAAAAAACAAAACATAGGTACATCATTCATTTGATGCATCATGTGACTTTTGTATAGTTCATTAATCTTTGGTAAGAGCTCAAACATTTCAATGGGTTTCATTTTGCAGGTTTTAAAACGAAAAGTCACTCTCGAAGAAAGCAAGTTTCCGCTGTAAAAACAATTATATCACCAATAAGGCCACGGTTTTTTGATCTTATGTTTCTCGGAACTTTCTCGGACTGTCGGTCGAAAAATAAAAAAAATACCCAGAAAGTGCTTTTTTCCATAAATTGACACAGGTGATGTGATACTTTGGGATGCAATACACATATTTGCCCAGACAATTGTTGATTTATTAATTGAGCGGCACTTCAAAAGTTGGCCGGCAGTGTCGAGAAACGAAAGTTAAAAAAACCATCGCCTAATGGAAAATTATATATGAGTTCTCTTACCTGTTTTTCGTTGAACTTGATAGCAAGCTTGAGCCTGGCTAGTTTTCCATGGCACTCCGGTCCATATCGGTCGACCTCCTCATTCAGTATTACGTCCAGTTCATCATTTCCCCGGACATGGTCCAACAGCTTCACCACATACTCCCGCAGTTTCTTTGCTAACGATTCATATTCATACTGGAAAGAAATATAAAGCAAATCATTGTAGTAACCTATTAACATAAATCTGAGTAATTGGGTCTTTCTAGCCTCCAGGGGAGTATGCAGCCTAGTGAGTTTAACAGCAAGGACGTAAGAGCTCACACCAGTGCCATCACTGTGGGTGCCTCATGCCAAGTTCCCATTGCACCTGGGTGGGGTGTTGCAATGATTGAAGGATCTGAGTTTAACTGCAAGGGCCTAAGAACTCACACCAGTGCCATCATTGTGGGTGCCTCATGCCAAGTTCCCATTGCACCCGAGTGGGGTGTTGCAAGGGTTGAACGATCTGCCCAACTCCTCGTTGCCATGGTGGGGGTTCGACCCCACCACCTTGCGGATAGCGGGCAAACACCTAAGTTAACTAATTGAACACGGCATCCTAAATAGTATTGTATTACAGTGGGTATTAAAAAATGACAATGCAAAAAGCACTGGCCATTAGATGGTGGGTGTACTAGTGAGGCAGAATACAATGGCAATGATACAGTTATGCACAGAGAGTCAGAGATTTGTCTTGACCATTGGGATTTGAGGTCTTCATATCCACAGTGTTACCACCCTTGCCACGAGGAAACACTGGACTTTCAAGAGTGTTTGGTGGTACATTTTGGTCCCAAAAGATTTGGTTTTAATTTCGAGGTTGTATTAATTGTCATCAGGGGAATATATTGGACTTGACTTTGGGTAGAGATATTTTTAATGTAAAATGTTAGTGTCAAACACTAGTCACACCAGAGCCCTTCCAACATGGCATTTCACATTGAGACAACATCGCTTCGAGACCAAACATCGGCTGACGCTATCCCGATGTCCAGCGAGTTATCCGGGTCACTGTTCTGGTAGTCTTTCTGACTAGTTATTTAGCAAAAATCATCCGTATCTCCACTGTCATCCGAAAAAACATCACTTATAGTCTAATGGCAAAGGAAAACCCATTTGTATGCTTCCACAATGTCAAGCTCTTTCAACAGAAAGATATCAGGAACACCTGCTAGCAGCTAACTACTGCTTAAACATATCATCACAAAGCAAACGATGTTGGAAACCACCTGTTCCTAGTCTGACATAAAAAAAATTACTCTGGCATTTCCTGAATGCTATCAATATTATACAAATGTAATTTGCTAACAGTATAACTGGAATTTATCATTGCATATTGTAAATTAAACTGAGTGATAACTCGGTGACAAGGTGTTTTCTTTCTCGAATTAAAGAATAACTTATACTAAAAATCATGTTTCTTGCAATGGTAGGGTGGGTGGGTGATTAGGGCTTTACGTCCTGTATTTCTGCACCTGATGGGCTGATTAGGACAGGCAGGGACCATGACAATGAGATGAAGGAAGAAACAGCCATCCAACATAGGCTTGACCGGGAATTGAACCTGGGACCCAGTGGTTGGAAGCTCAGAGTGCTACCTCTGAGCTAGGTTCTTGCAATGATAAAGACCAACTCCTTTATTTAGACACTAAATTGGTGCTACCTTATTACACGGTATCTGTGCTAAGCCAAATGAAAGGCCTCACCCATAGGGTAAATGTGCAACATTGTGTGGACTCCCAGATAGCATTTCAAATCGGGACAATATAACAACATTCTAAAATTGAAACTATTTTTTTACCACACAAATTCACAATAAAGTTCCAAATTTAACCTACTTTTTACTACAACAATTCATCTTCAATTGATGACAATACCATATCTTTCAGTCATCATTTAAGGCGTTTTTAAACATAAAGTTGCAATATTGATGTAAAATGTCATTAAGGGGGAGCAGCCCTTAACAGCGACTTTTAATTAGTCTTAGTCATGACGCTGGCGCGATTTTGGAATACTATCTGGAGCGGAGCCTAAGCATCTCATCATTACATCTGCCAAACAATAAGATCACAACAGTATATAAATATCACTTTGTCTGTGTGTCTGTCTATGTTAGTATTTCCAACAAATCCATCTGTCTGACTGTCCATCATTCTGATTCAAAATGTAGCTACATACAGCTAAGCGGAATTAATTTCACTTATCGTTACAAATGCTTATTAGCTTTGATGTCATTGTTATTGATCTTATTGCACTGACTAATTGCAAACTGTTGCTGCCAGGTAAACAAGTGGTTTCCTTATCATTGATAACACGTCGATTTATTATGTGAATTCATTCATGGAACTTGTTATCTTACTAGATCAGCCCATACCGTGATTTACTGACTGATAATTAACTGTTATATGCGGACCTGGGTTTTTTTTTTATTAAAAGATAGGTACAAAAAACATTCCATAACAATGACCTCGTCATGACCACTTTAGTTTTAAGCATACCTAATTGTTATCAATTTACCCGATTGTACAAAACAAGATATTTTGGAATTAGCATCTCGTCATTATTTCTGCCTCTAGTAGTTGATTAAACGAACCCATTGGCTGCAGTAGCAAAGACTTTGTTCGGTTTCAAACAATGCATGACAGGCCAGGGAACAAACTATCATTATTTCATGGTATTAAGTAAGAATGATGGCATACTTCTAATATTCATGGAAAAGACGTGAAGAAAATCCTGAAGATCTAAGCAGTTAAATTATACATTTTGAAATATGTCTACCTTTATAACCTCCAATGGTCTTCATAAGATTCTGAACAATACTCACGCAGGCTATACGTCTTATCAATGGCATCATTACTTACAAGGCTTTTGGATTATATTAATGGAAAGTATGCCAGATGGGCTGGCTAATTTCATTAATTAGTTAATCATAAGTGTAGGTTCATCATTTGTATCGCAAATGTATGATATTATTGAAGATTTATGACGTAGTCATGCACATTTGAAACTATATATCTTCATTGATCAGCTGACCGTGGCATGTAATGATGATATAGTAATATGCTGTCAGTCCACGCATTTACTGTAACAGACATTACCTGGATTGGTGGAACACATTATCTGTCATATCACAGACATCAGATACAATAGATATAGATAGATATATAGATAGAATGATAGATAGAAGGATAGATAGAATGATAGAAGGATAGATAGATAGATAGATGGATAGATAGATAGATAGATAGATAGATTGATAGATAGAAGGATAGAAGGCTAGACAGAATGAAGGATAGATAGATAGATAGATAGATAGATAGAAGGACAGATAGATAGATGGATAGATGGATAGAAGGATAGATAGAAGGATAGAAGGCTAGACAGAAAGATGGATAGATAGATAGATCGATAGAAGGATAGATAGATAGATAGATAGATAGATAGATAGATGGATAGAAGGATAGAAGGATAGATAGATAGATAGATGGGCAGATGGATGGATGGATAGATGGAAGGATAGAAGGATAGATTGACAGATGGATAGATGAATAGATGGATAGATAGGAGCCCAATGTGGCATCCACTGATCAACCATTTCAAAAATCTAACTCTAGACTTTCATAAGTTCTAAATCTTTAGCCATTTGACTTATACCGTATAACATTCATACAGTCGAACCTAGACCTATATATTCTTCTATACCTCGCCTGCCTTAATAGAGAGGTAAATACGATAAAAAGAAAATACATGGCTCTCAATATTGGTGGTGGTTAAGTGCTCAATGGTGAGGTTGTGTTAATAGAAAGTTGGTTTTAAAGAGGGTTCCACTGTAGTTTCCATGAAGATTATAAATTTGACTTTAACATTACATTTCGGATGATTTTTAAAACAATTTGGGAACAATGAATTTGAGAGCTTATCAAGTGGATCACTCTAAGATAAAGAGCACACAAATAATTCTGCCAAACATTCGAAGCATTCCACATCTGTGGTTGAAAGTCAGTGGGCTAAATTGGAGTCCCAGAGCTTTGGCAGCATCAAAAACACTAATAAAGACATATCCATCTTCAACAATACCCTTCTAAAATTACTTATATACATGGTTTATGTGGGTCCTGTTTATTCAAGGGGGTTCCGAGGCAAGCTGTAATGCGATTATGGGATGTCTGTGCATTTCCAATAAATATGCAATGGCCTGTAAGCAAGGAAGAAACTCATACCGGCAGTCTGGCTCACGAGCGAGCTGCTTTCTAGGTCATGGGGTCAAATGAGGTCAGAGGTCAAATTGGGGTCGCGGGTCAAAATGGGGTTATGTCACTAAAGCCTTGGACCAATAAGTTGGTGAATATTGAGGAGGAATAGGATCTAAAAAGTGGATCTTAGGGGAGAGTGTGAAAAGATGGTCTAGTCAACCATATTCAAAAGCTCCCTGAAGAGTTATTGCCACAGGCCATGCAAGATATGGGAACTTTGGTAGTTTTCGGTTCATGGGACATTCCATGTAAGATGGACAGGCATGGGGGCCTAGCTCAGTGGTAGCGCTCTGGGCTTCCAACCGCTGGGTCCCCGGTTGGATTTCCGGTCGAGCCAAAGTTGGATGGCTGTTTCATCCTTCGTCTCATTGCCATGGTCTCTGCCTGTCCTAATTAGCCCATCCGGTGCAGAAATACAGGACATAAAGCCCTAATCCAACCACCACCCATGTAAGACAGATAGAAGGCAATATATCCAAGCGTTCATGTTCAACTTTAAGCCGGCCTCGCACTATGTAATTTGGAGGCCGATTCCATGTCAACCGAAAAAATCGCACAATGTGAGGCCGGCTCTAAAAGCACCAACAACTTTCTAGATAATGCTGGCCTGGCTTTGCAATTTATCAGGATGAATAAGTTTAAAAATCTGAATCAGTATATTGTGTTTTTAAGTATGAAATACCTAGATATGATTAAATAACGGTATAAAATTTCCAACTGAGGTGATAACTCTTCTCAAAAATATAAAAACTCAGGCCCAATAAACTAAGACCAAGGTTCGATTCCTGTTCAACACATTAGATGAGTAAACCTTGATTTCTTTCATAAACTTATGTTTAAAATATTGAAGGCATTATCTACATTGTAGGCCAAGGCCAGTCTAAGATAAAATTCACATTGGCACGACATCAGTCTGGCGTTGCTACATCGGATCGACACCCGACCAACGTCGAACCGACCTGACATGCTGTTTGGTGCACGTTATATCAATTTGAATAGGGTGCTGACTAAGTCATGTCATATCATCATGATGCTTGCCTCTAACGTCGAATACTACTAGGTCCCAGCTCACGCAGACATATTACGGAATATATCGACCCGTGTAGATCTCATTACTATGTGAACAGTAATACTAGAACTATGATGCCATCCCAATCCATACTAATTTACTAGATACAGCTTTGTCATGACATTCATAGCAGAAAAAGTATATCAGAAATGGGATCAACATGGGATATACACTACGCCCATTAATATAGTGTACATCATTTTCTCTTGGATCAGTGTGTAACTTGAGATAGTGGAAACAGTAGCTTAGTTCATTAGATTAGTAATGAAGTGTAATGGTTAGGTATTAGTATAGTGTATTTGACTCAATGAAACTTATATAAAGCCTAATCAGCAACAGCAAGGGTTGGAGTCAATTCCATGTTATATATACTTATGCACTAGGTGGGGTCTTATACTTACCCCCAGCAAAGACTCTGAGTGCTACATACAATTTACCACCTATTCGACTTCTCATGTAAACTACATTCAGTGGACATAAATAACCATGCTCATGAAGGCTGGACAAAAAAAAAAAGGTAAGATATCAATATTCTGAGAATCTACTTTCAGGAGGTTTGGAACTTTTAGGAACTTATCCTGGCTTTAAAGTTTTCATTACAGACCACAAAAAGGTTGAAACCCCCAAAAGGGTTTTATTTTGGGGGGAGGAATAGAGGGGCGTAGCCTAGTAGAAAAAAACAAACAAAAAACAACTGACCGAATATTGGATTCTTTCCGCTATACCAATGTCACATATCCAGTGAGGATGCCATTGTGATAGTACATGTACTAATTTTACTTTACATTTTGCCAAGCTACAATTACACTACTCCTATTATCCCTATAACAGTAGTTACACGAGAAACAAACAGTCGCTCTATGAACTATTGATTTATTGGAAGGATAAGCATATTGCAGAGCTAACCTAATAAGTGATAGTGACCACACAATTACTGGGAGGAAATGACCAGTGTGACCAAGCCAAAATCAATAGATCCGAGAAAAAGAATTATCAGGACATAAGGACAGTCAGAGATTCTTATTGATCATCATAACTTAATAAAATACTGGGTATTTTGAGGTCATTTTCTACAAGAACTAGGTGCCAATTGACTTATTTGTGGACTGACCTAACCTACAGATGATGGTGTTATTTTGGTCACCGTAGTGTCAGTTCTAGTATCTGTCTCTACCAAAGTGGCCCTGTTGTAAAGGACGATGGAATCTCAGATTCAGATATGTTTATTCAGGTTTCCTTACATTATAAACCATAGATAGATAGATGGATTGATAAATAGATAGATAAATAGATAGATAGATAGATAGATAGATAGATAGATATATAGATATATAGACATTACCTTGATGGGTGGAGTACTTTATCTGTCATATCACAGTCATCAGGTACAATAGATAGATATATAGATATATGGATCGATAGATAGATAGAGAGATAGAGAGATAAATAGATAGATAGATAGATAGGTATGGATGGGAAGTGCAGCCCTCTAAGGCAAGTTATTGCCACTATCGAGGAAGGTGAACGACAATAAAGACTACTTTCTCTTAGGTAATGCTCAACTTTCAGTTCTTATATCATAAATCTACACTTGCCTATAAAGATAGTTGCGTGCCTCTAGTACACTTTGTAAAAAGCTCAGGTTCTGTCTGTTTGTCAGACGGATTGTTGACGGTCTATCTATTTTTGTCTCTGTACACTCTCTATAGCACAAAAATGAATGTTCTTATCTTTATAGAATAGCAATCTGCCATTTTTTATGTACCGTTGCATTTCCTTAATACAGTTTGAAAATGGCTGAGGTTCTGTCTGTCTGTCTGTCTAGCTGTCTGTCTAGCTGGGTGTCTATCTGTCTGTCGGTCTGTCTGGCTGTCTAGCTGTTTAGCTATCTGTCTGTCTGTTTGGCTGTCTGTCTGTCCAGCTGTCGCGCTGTTCTGCTAACTGTCTAGCTGTCTGGCTGTCTCTCGTGCTGTCCAGTTGTCTGTCTATGTCTGATGTCTATATATATATATATATATATATATATATATATTTTATTATTATTATTATTTTGTCTCTGTATATGCTCTTCAGAACAAAAAGAAAATGGCGGAATAGCCCGGCGGAATAGCCCGTTCTCTCCGATTTCAAGCCATTTCACTTTCTTGGCTCATTTGGCCATTCAGCCCTGTCACCGAATCAATCAACATACGCAAGATCAAGCAAGAACAGTGCTTGGGTTTTGTGTGTCTATGCTAAATGCTCACAGGACTGAACGTGAGCAAAATTCGTTTCTCCTTCTCCGATCAAGATCACAAGAACAGCTCAGAGTGGAACATGGAGGACTAAGAAAGCAGGAGGGTGGGAAATGACACAGAAATGGGTATGAATGCGCTGGATATTATTGTCGGTCACAAGTGCATTGGGCTTATGTTACAATCAGAAAGAAACAGAGTAGGCCAATAAAATTACTCCTTTTGTGAGAAAATTTAAACTGAACAGGGAGTAACGTTACTCCCTCTGTTCCATAAGAGAGTAACTTTACTAACTTTAAAATAGAGAGGAACTTTGCTCCTTTGTGAAATTTAAATTTACTCTCTCGACTCATTTATCAGAAGGGTCGGAAATTACAGAGAAATAGGTTCCAAATTGCACTGGATATCATGTTATTGTCGGTAACAAGCACACTGCCATGTCATGGGTGGAACCTCAGTAGCGATATATATTTATCTTGGAGGTGTCACCCTTATTACATATATATGTAAGGTTCATGCACCATGTGTGTCGTAATGATATCTGTACAACTAAATGCACATATATATGTAATATGAATAAAATGATTCTGAGTTCTGAGTTCATGTCAAAAATGACTCCTATCAAAAATAATTTATTTCCTGTAAGGCTGTAGACAAGGGCCCTTCAAAAATGTTTTCTCCGTCGTTTCCCCGTACGTAAAGCAAGCACTGTCTCAGTCACCCAAAAATTCCACAACACATTGGTTTTTACCAAACTAACCTCAGCGTTTCATTTCCTACACTATCAAAAACTAAAATTTAATAACAAATCCCTTTCTGAAAGATCTATGATGCCATTTTGGATTTCGCTTTCATAATAAAATGATGATAGAGTTTTGTTAACACCTTTTAAATCAATGTATTAAATTGGACCTTGTATATAACCAAGTACTACCCAAAGAACAGGCAAATACCTAACCACTGGGCCACCGAGCTTAACATGGAACAATATCAAAGTTGAGTTCAATTGTTCCACCCCTTCATTCACCAAGTCAACAATTAATAAAACTTCACAAAATTGCATCACATGCAACTAACATCTACTCCCAATATCTATAGGAATCTGAAATCTAAATTGCTTCTATTACAGAAACTATATTGAAAAGTCATACCACTATACTCCATGGAGATAAGAGCAAATATAGCCCACTTAGGCTCTCTGTAAATAAAGCCTTGGCGAGAGAAGAAATTTCTAGGCAAGGAGCAAAGAATTACTTTACAGCAACTTGCGAGTGAAAAATCAATAAGACATTGCAATACAACCCTTGCATCTATCAAATTTAATTCGAGTACAGCCGATGTAAAAAGTAGTTCAGAAAGAATGTGTTGTAATTACTTGTGATTATTTTGCCAAAAATAGAACTTGACAACTTCCGGGTTCACTGTACCAAGAAACCGACTGGTTTTACCACAGGAAACCAATATAATAGAATAGAATAGAATGTGTCAGCTTCTGGGTTTACTGTACTACGAAGCGGAATAGAATAGTATAGATTAGTATAGAATAGTTTAGAATAGTATAGGATAGAATATAATAATTATTTGTCGTGCTAAAAGCTGCAAAAATACGAATTTTTTCTTGAAAGCTCAGATTTATCATATTCCAAAGCGACAAAAGATATGAAGTGAATTTGGCCTTGAAATCTTGAAATAAAAGATTCATCATATTTCAGAATAGAATAGAATAGAATAGAACAGAATATAATAGAATAGAACAAATTGTGCATCGTACTGAAAGCAATAAAAGATATAGAGTGAATGTGGCCTTGAAATCTTGAAATAAAAAATTCATCACATTTCAGAATAGAATAGAATAGAATAGAATAGAATAGAATAGAACAGAATATAATAGAATAGAACAAATTGTGCATCGTACTGAAAGCTATAAAAGATATAGAGTGAATGTGGCCTTGAAATCTTGAAATAACCGATTCATCACATTTCAGAATAGAATAGAATAGAATAGAATAGAATAGAATAGAACAGAATATAATAGAACAGAATAGAATAGAACAAATTGTGCGTCGTACTGAAAGCTAAAACAGATATGAAGTGAATTTGGCCTTGAAATCATGAAATAACCGATTCATCACATTTCAGAATAGAATAGAATAGAATAGAATAGAATAAAATAGAATAGAATAGAATAGAATAGAACAGAATAGAATAGAACAAATTGTGCGTCGTACTGAAAGCTACAAAAGATATGAAGTGAATGTGGCCTTGCAATAACAGACCAAACAGAATACAATCATTGAAAATGACTGATATGACGAATTCAAAGCTACAAGAAATTTTCAGTGAATTTGGGCTTAAAAGCTGAAAGATTTATCAAATTTTACAGTTGTCTGGTCGTATTGACTTTCTTTTATTGGACCCATCTGAAAACACACACTCTGTAACTTTAGGCAATCTTGTTATCCCAGTCTATTCCATATTTTTGCCAAATTAGAGAAAGGCCGTGAAACATGGTAACTCAACTGTCATGGGGAATCGCAGAAGTAAAAGAAACCTCTGCTATTGAAGACCACCTCATCATAAAGTGGTTAGGAGGGTGGATTAGGGCTTTACGTCCTGTATTTCTGCACCTATATGGGCTATTCAGGACAGGCAGGGACCATGGCAATGAGACGAAGGATGAAACAGCCATTCAACATAGGCTCGACCGGGAATTGAACCCGGGACCTAGTGGTTGGAAGCCCAGCGAGCTACCACTGAGCTAGGTCCCCACCATCCTCATCAGAAAGACCTCACCACAATTACGTACAATATAAGTATGTAAGACAATAATTGAGACAAATTATTGGACACATTATATATTATGTACTCTAGCCATTGTACTTTGCCTCTCTATTAAAACCACCTGGTTGTTAAGGCCAGTAAACGTGAATTTTTGCACAATTTTAATGCTTAATGCAAGTTCCAATGTAGACTTGGTCTCTATATGGGTTTACATCACAACTAGGCTACATAGAGCTTCTACTACAAAGTCATTGCTATATTAGGAAGAATACTATTTACATGGTGTATCCCCCTAAGTTTAGTCCTTGCATGAGACTCTTCATTATGTTTCACATCTACCACATAAATGGGACCTTTTACTTGCCATTTTTTAGACACTGCAACTTGCACACCCACACAAACACTTTTTTCCATGTTCATTATAAGAGAAAACCCAGAAATTACTATGTCACTTACGAGTATGTTGCCTTTCTAGCTTGCCATCTAAATCCAGTTCTCCACCACATCATTGGGTGACAATTACAGCCCAAATGTCCTTAGACCTGTGAGCTATTTTTCACACCAGCCTTCGGAGACTGAGTTGGCATATGAGAAAATGAAGAAGATATCTAGGGAAATAAAGTTCTGCTAGTCTAAATGTAATGGTCATGAAAGGCGATTCAGTGTGTTACCACTATAATGCAGACTACCCCACTGTTGGTAGAGCTCTCTTAAATTGAGTTGGAAAGGGTAAAATATGATATGGGGCAGTTTGGCAATTGTTCATGGCAGTAAATGGTCCCTATTATACTTCTAATTCACAATTTAACACACCATGGAGTGTAAGGTAGAATCTGGCTTTAAGATAGCCTCACCATTAGGACCACTTCGCCATTTATGCACCAAAGATCTTATCTAACCTCACTATTAAGACTACCTTATCACTTTGCCAGTTAGTATTGCAGCATTAATGCAGTTGTTGTACTGGCAAGGTTTTTTTTTGTTTTTATTTCTTGTTTTTTGCACACTTGTATTGAGGATTATAAGCTTATCTAAGTGGATCTTGCTGTCCAAATGTATTCATTTCACATGACAAATACCTTGTTAGAAGATGACACGAATATGAAATCTGCATAAATTGGATGGTCATCAAAAAGCCATTCTTGGTGACAAATTGTTTAGGGGTAAAACATATTTAGCAATAGTGTGTACTCCTCATGGAACTGAGAAAGACGCATTCTTGAACAGGCCTTCAGTATATATAATAGTCCACCTCGAGGATAACAGACCCAATACATTTATATCTACATTTAATTAGACAATGTTCAATGTTATCATAGCTAAATGGTCTTAATAGTATGTGTCAAAGAAACTTTCTAGTGAAATGGAAACATTCTACTTACCCTATAATGCTTTTCTTTGGAGGCAACATGCTGCAATTCTTGGGCTAGTTGGAAGGATGTGAGTATAGGATCATCACTGGCCAGTGAAATGTAAGCTTCACTGGCAAGTCCTTTGTAAGCATTCAGTCTTGATTTGGCATAACGTAATTCATCCAAAGTCACTTTTGCTTTACAATGAGGACATTCACAGTTATGGACATGAGGCTTTTCTATCCTTTGTCCGCGTCGGATTAGAAGCGAGACGATTTCGAAGCGATTTCGTTGGGCAGCAAGAATCAAGGGTGTTGTCTCCGCGGTAAATTGGGAATCGTCACCAACTAAAGTCAGGTAGAAGTTGTTTCCAGAGTAAATCGACTCCTGCTTTTCAAGTTTCTCGTATATCGGGTGCTTCAAGATGCATTCGGCGATTTCGTCGTGGTCGAGACTAATCGCGAGAAGGAGTGCCTCATACAGTTTCCGTGGCTCCGATCTGTCGACCAGTAATTCCACAATCTGAAATGAAATACAAAAGTTTCACCATTTGTTTTTCAGAATCAAATTCAATATTTATTGACAACATGTGTATGCATGAACATTAAAATCAAAGTTACATACTGCCCTACAAGTCAAGTGACCAACTAATTTCACCAAAGAATATTTGGCCTTCAATTTCCACAGACTTATTATATTTTCCGAAGAATCAATTATATTTTTTAATAAAAATTTTTATATTTGCTATATTTGCATATCTCTAGATGGAAAGCATGCACCTATAGTGCTTTATACATCTTATGACCTAAACAAAGCTTTAATTACATATAAGATGATTTGATGATTAGGCGCATCTTAAAGTAATATTACACATACTTTCAAATTGTAAGTTATGGTGGTGGCTGGATAAAGCGGGCTTTAAGTCGCATATTTTTGCACCAGATAGGACTGATCAGAACAGGCAGGTGCCAAGGTAATGATGCGAATGATGAAGCAACTTCCCAACATTGGCTGGATTCTAACCCAGGACCCAGTGGTTGGCAGCCCAACGCGCACCAATGAGCTAGGCCCCTGCTGTGTCAGTTATTATTATCATTAGTTTGGTAAACTTAACTACATGTGTGTGTGTGCGATTAGGGCTTTACGTCCTGTATTTCTGCACCAGTTGGGCTAATTAGGACAGGCAGAGACCATGGCAATGAGACGAAGGATGAAACAGCCATCCAACTTAGGCTCGACCGGGAATCGAACCCGGGACCCAGCAGTTGGAAGCCCAGAGCGCTACCTCTGAGCTAGGCCCCCGCCTTAAACTTAACTACATCAACCTGTTAAACAACAAAGACCTTTTAGCACATAACCTGCAAATTCTTGGCTGAGAAACTCATTTAAAAGCTATTATCCTGTTAAGATCGAAGTCATCATATTTTTAAGCAACTTTTGGATCATGCAAAGAAAGTTTCTACTTTTGAAGTAAATTGCTCTTGAATAATTGTATAATGTATGGCATTTTATATTTATAAGATGGAATTTAGAGTCTTGATCATAATTGCCTTGCCAACTGCTCTAGAGCTTCAGCAATACCACATGTTAGTTCAATTTTCCTTTTAATCCTTAGTGTTGGATAATCATATATATGGACATCATAAGAACTTTGTTTCACAGGTCAACATAATTAAAAAATAAACATGGATGAACGTCACTCAACCAGTTTTTTCAATTGTGCCTCCCTTTCTGTGATCATCCCAATGCCATTCCATGATGTAATAGTTATATCCCTCATAGTCGGGAGTTAACTAACATTTTTGTTGGTTATATCCCTCCGCCGAAACTAACTTATACTCCACTAAACATATTTGCTAAATGGTTTGATTTGTTTAACTGCTGTTATTAATAGTTAAAGTTCAATTTGCACTCAGGAGGGAGTTAACTAGACAATTATTATGTTTATTATATGAGCTATATTTGCCACTTGGCATCAGCTTATGTTGTTTTTTTTTCGTGTACCTGTATTCAACTGATATGAATCAATGATAAGAATCAATAAAGCAACAAATATCCACCTCAATATCCACCTCAAACTAAAATTTTCGTTGGTTATATCCTGACGCCGAAGACATATTTGCTAATTGGTTCGATTACTTGTTTTTTTTAACCGCTGTTATTGAGCAATTGAAGTACAGTTTGCACTCAGGAGGGTGGTGGTGGTGGATTAGGGCTTTACGTCCTGTATTTCTGCACCAATTGGGCTAATTAGGACAGGTGGGGACCATGGCAATGAGACGAAGGATGAAACAGCCATCCAACATAGGCTCGACCGGGAATTGAACCCGGGACCAGTGGTTGGAAGCCCAGCGCGCTACCACTGAGCTAGGCCCCCACCCCTCACTCAGGAGGGAGTTAACTAAAATTTTCGTTGGTTATATCCCTCCTGAGAATAGAAAATAGAAAAGGTCACGTGGTTGAGTATAAAATAGCTTATTTATGCTACCATACCTGCATACGTGGACATGTTACAATAATCTGGTAAATCTTTGCAACAAATCTGGCCTTCATATTGAAAAAGCTAACTTTAATAATGTGAAATATTTTTTAAATGATTTGAATGTGCTCGAACTTGGCACATATGCTGAGTCACTTATACAACATATTGATGTCATCTGTGATAGAGTCTGTAAGCCAGGGACTACAAAATGTGATGGACTTGCTATAAAAGAGCTATGTGCCACCAGAGATGGTCTTATGACAACTGTTTTAAATGTAAATGAACTATATTATATAATTGAATTCATCAGCATTTCTTAATTAAAATGTAACAGGATCAATGTTTTACATGTGCGCTTGGAGCGTGAATAAAGATGTTAACAATAATATTAAGTGCCCTATATACCAGGTTTCGTCATAAAATTGTGGAATAATGTACTGTATCAATCACATCTTTTATCTCTGCCAGACCAAAAACACACACAGCAGTTAGCGCACAGTGTATTATTCCTGCAGCAATATTCACTATCTATGTACACTAAAAGCCTATGTAAATGATGGATATTTCTTGGATTAATGACAAGCCAAATAATCAGCCATGACAATAACTACTGCCAGGATTACTAGCTACTCTGTCTGCTTGTGGACCAATAATGGTCGATTAGACCTAAGCCTGTTGACATGTACTTTTGGCTGATGATTTATGGTCTGATGATATGTTCTACAAAACCTTTGTACACTTACTGAAGCTCAATGGCATTTCTGCACCACATTAGGGATTGATTGCAGTGACTGGGATTTGTTATGTTACTTTGTAAGTTGTGCTGCACCATATGAACTATCAGATATGAGATAGATATATATATATGGAAAGTGCTGCCCACTAAGGCAAGTTTTTGCTGCCAGCGAGAGTTGATTGATGAGGTGAGAGAGAGGAGGAGTCCGCCCATGTTACACATTTACCCCATGGGTGGGGTCTTTCACTTACCTCAGCATAGACACTGAGTACAAGGGACCGCCAATTTAACATCCCAACCGAACGACATCCAACTGGGATGTTGCCCATGAAGAGTGCCTGGGCCTGGGATTGAACCAAGGTCCTTCAGAGTCGCAGGTGAGTGTATATAATATTCATTAGACTGGGAATCTAACCCATGACTGCTGGAGGATTTGTGGTGGTGCATTAGGGCTTTATGTCCTGTATTTCTGCACCTGATGGGCTAATTAGGACAGGTAGGGACCATGGCAATGAGACGAAGGATGAAACAGCCATCCAACAGGAATTGAACTCGGGACTCAGTGGTTGGAAGCCCAGCACGCTACCGCTGACCTAGGCCCCCACCCCTATGACTGCTGGAGGAAGTAGCTACACTAAACACCAAGGGATTCCTATCTATCATTAGCAACATAACTGTGCACATTCTGCAAAAGCAGGCCAACTCTTTATACCAATTATTCAACATAGTCTGCCAAACCTAGTACCATAGAGAATCACTCAGATAATTCCTTTTCAAGCAGTCTGACAAGCCAAACCCCCTGCCCAATTGGTTAGTGACCCACGAATAGGGAGCTATCCAATTTTCTTACATCACATGGAGCATTTGACCCTGTCCTATCTCATCCTGGGCAACTGTTTAGAAAGACCAACAGCACTGAGGAGCTGGGGCCCTGGAAGTAATCCATTTGGGGCCAAGAACTTGTCCAATTGTGCCTCAACCATGGCACCATTGGAGCGTGAAGAGTCCTTTCAGTGCACTCAAAATGGACCATATTTCTGTGCCACTTCTGCAGGGCCCTAAATGATGGTTCTTTATACGCACAAGCTATGCTGTCAGGGTTAATATAATGATTTTACACCCTAATACTATTAGCTACGAAAGCATGCAAGGGACTTCTTAGTTGTTACTTCTTAGTTGTTACTTCTTAGTTGTTACTTCTTAGTTCTTAGGTCTTTTCACTTCTTAACAAAACGAATGAGGTGACCTTTTCATTGCTTTTAAGAGAAAATATAGAGGAACCAAGAAGTAAGAACTAAGAAGTAAGAAGTAAGAACCAAGAAGTAAGAACTAATAACAAGTAGTCCCTTCCAGGCTTTCGTAATAAGCAGTTATACTAATGTTAGGACTGTATATTTCCTGCCATTCAAGTCTTCTTAAATTTACATCACAATAAATCGACTTGAAATTTCTAAAAACACAGATTATTTTTCAGGCAGATAAACTTCATCCCTTCATCACAAACATGTCTTTATATCAAATATTATATTTATTATTGTAAACTTTGGTAAAGGGGGCCCTTGGTCAGCCAAAGCAGATCTGTCTTAGTAAGGCCTTCCTGATCTTGTATATTTTTATACTGTTCAAATAAGCTTGTTCTGAGTTCTTAGGATTGGTCTATAGCAGAATGTGATGCCTTAATGTGGGTCTCCGTGAACTTTAACACACATTTCTTGATTTTAAGATCTATATATATATAGATCTTAAAATCAAGAAAGCACATATATGTGTATATAATGTCCCAGTAAATGTCTTCAGAAAGTCTGTCTACATGATTCTGTAGTGGTGCAAAAAAAAAAAAGGGCATACAGGATTACATCAGCTAAGATTGCAATGCATTTGTCCAATTAGTGACTAATCAAGTTTTTGTGACGGTTCATTATTGCATTTTAAGGCTATCCTACTGAACACAGACATACACTGGTATCCTAGATGCAGAGATTAACACAGATTGGCAAAATGAACGTGCTAGGAAACAAAACACATAACATTGATATTTATTAATGTCTCTTGAAACATATCACTAATATTGTCATAATTGTTGCGTCTTTGCCTACAAAATGGCTTCATCACCTGAGGTGATGTAATTTGCCTGATTACCGAAAATTAAAATTATAGCTATGTTACACTACTCATTTTATCATCAAATTATCTAATTGCCCACTATCTTGAAATCAAATATCAGAATGGAATTATTAATATCATTCAACTCCATTGTGACGCCCACATTCCTTAGGCCTAAAGTAACCATTGATGTCATCTGTATTTAACGCAGCGTTTGGGAAAATTTAGGGCAGCAATATGAGAGTGCCTCATCATTGATCAGCTCCTGTGACATAAGTGGCATAATGAAGTCACGTATGGCAAATATGGAAGTTATGACACACAGCTGTCTCTAAATGAACTACAAATAACTCCTCTATGGCTTTCCAAATTAAATTTCAGCTCCTGGAACGTTGCCCGATTCCCTTGTGAGGGTGTGACGTGCCTTTGTCCGTTCGTTAATTGAACCGCAAGGCAACTGTAAGGCAACCGCATAAGGCAACACTTAACTCTGCATTCCATCTCGCAAATTTGGTTAATAAACCATTGGAGAGAGCTCATGATATCCTCCCAGATTTACTTGTCATCATGAGGTTCTTTCCATCCTATTGTTGGCCATACATTCATGATACTGTAATACAGTGCTATCTGACTATTGAGTGAACATTAGTGATTTAAACAGAATCTTAATTAGCTCTGTCTGTGTCTTAAAGTGCTAGCAACAATGTTTGTTGATGAAATAAGTGTGAAGGTTAAATCAGAGGGCAGAGAACACACCAACGTTTTATAAATAATAAGTTCTCAAAAATGTTGCTTTTTCCGATATACTTTATCATCATTTATGTCTTCACTTATTTTTATAACACCACCATAGTTTTTATACTTTATGGATATTTTTTCTCATCCACATTTACCAGATGTACACAGAAACCTGATTGATTTTGAGGCGTGCGTTGTTTTTGTTGTTTTCACTTGAGGGCGTGGCTCTCGATCAGTGATGGCCAGTCCGTCTTATAGAGTCCCTGCCCACTTGTACAGGCCTATGTCAAACTTGTACAAGTGAGTCAGAAATAAAATAAAAAAGAATCTAAATCTATATACGCAATATGGCGAACGACTGGTCAAGTCAAGTATTTCTTTAGCCAGAATAATGATATATAAGCCAATGACTACAAGTTTTTATATAAAAAAAGAAAAAAGAATCGAAATCTATATTCACATTATGGCGAACGACTGGTCAAGTCAAATATTTCTTTAGCCACAATAATGATATATAAGCCAATGACTTTACATTTTTTTATATAAAAAAGAAAAAAGAATCGAAATCTATATTCACATTATGGCAAACGCCTGGTCAACTCAAGTATTTCTTTAGCCCGAATAATGATATATAAGCCAATGACAAATTTTTTTTTTATAAATCGGTATATGCGATGCAGCAAGAAACGAAGTCAAAAAGTTCAGGGATGTTTGCTTTCCAAATGATTTATGTCCACTCAAGGGTTTTATCTCCACTAGTCATTCATTGCTTTGTGACTGAACCGGTTGAAATGTGTAGTGGCTCCATGACTGCAATCGATTAGGAACCATAATTTGATGAAAAAGTAAATATTCGACTCTTTACTGGAGAAGGGTAATTCATCATTTTCAGCTATCGTGAGCTCCTTTTCATCGAAGAATCTAATTTCAACCCGAAGCGCTTTCTAATGCTACAAGATTAAAGCAGATTTCACCATTATAGACAAAATTTAATCTAGAACTAAGGCCTCAGATCCACACAAAAGCCTATTTTTGGCTAAAACTATTTAAACCAAGGTTAGGTAATTTAACGCTATGAATACTGGCAACTGTATACTCATTGAAGTTACAGGGTGGGGGCCTAGTTCAGCGGTAGCTCACTGGGCTTCCGACCACTGGGTCCTGGGTTTAATTCCCGATCCAGGTTATCTTGGATGGCTGTTTCATCCCTCATCTCATTGCCATGGTCCCTGCCTGTCCTAATTAGCCCATCAGGTGCAGAAATACAGGATGTAAAGCCCTAATTGACCCACCCATCACTCATTGAAGTTATAAATAATATAATAACTCTGGCAACAAATGTACAACCGTTGAATAACCAAACGTACCTGGTGTTACCACCATTAATTAGGATCAACGACGCCTGTGGATTAATAACCTTCCCTTAAATACTGGCAAGGTCGCAACTAATTAAGCCATAGGGTCTTTCCGATTAATTCTTACCTCCAGATGCTCATTCTCCACAGCCAATCGGAGTGGTGTCCTTCCCAAGATGTCTGTACAGTTGACGTCGATCTCGTGATGTCTCGACGTGAGCATCTTGCGCACGGTCGGAATGTCGCCATTTTCCACTGCTCGGAGGAATTCCTCTTCCTCTTTCTTCGGCTGAAAGATAGAAGACAACAAGCTAAGTATTGGATACAATACAATTACCTCAGTATCGGACAAAAAGGTGAATCTGAACAGTATCATGTACGTTGACAATCCATACATCTATTTTCATTCTTTTTTGAACAAAATAGAACAGTGTCATATACATGGACTATCCAATAATTAATCTCTTGGTTCTTTTTGAAGCAAAAACAGAACAGTACTATGACATTCTACCAATCTATTTTCGTTCTTTTTCGAACCAAAGTGAACAGTATCATATCTGTAGTGACAATCTTTTTAAACAAAACTAAACAGTATCATATTTACTGACAATCTATTAATGTGTTTCATTTCTTTTTCCAACAAAAGAACGATATTAAATGTTGACAATCTAACGATCTGTCTCGTTCTTTTCTCACAGTAACCTAAGCATTGGAAAGAAGACAACAACCTGTGTATTTGGAAGAATTTGACAAAAACCTGAGTGAGACTGAACAGTCTCATGTGTGTGGGCAATCTATCAATCTATTTCGTTTCTTTCAACATTTTTCATCAAATTTTCTTTGCCACAGGCTTTTCAATATATTCACAGATAACCCAAAGCATGGCCCTTCTTTCATAGCCGTCTCTTTTATAATAACAAAATGGATGTACTTGGAAAGAAGTATTAGGATTTTTCAAGAGGTCATGCCACAGTTCATTCTGCAGAAGACTTTTGTTGATGAATTTTGGTAAGAATTTTGATGATCAATGTCAAGTGCCTGTTGCATATGAGTTTTTTTCTGGGAAATTTGTTCATATGGATTCTTAGTGCCTTTACTTTAAATTTGTCTAGTATTAAATTGATCATCATTAAAAATATGTATTAGGAAATAGTACTATGGGTCATTAACAGGCAAAATGTTGCATAATATTATTGAATTGTTTTAGATAGATAGATAGATAGATAGGTAGATTAATGGGTAGATAGATAGGTAGGTAGGTAGATAGATAGACAGATAGATAGATAGCTAGATGGTTGGATAGATGGATAGATAGACAGATAGCTAGATAGCTAGATGGTTGGAAAGATGGATAGATAGACAGACAGATAGATAGATAGCTAGATGGTTGGATAGATAGATAGATAGATAGATAGATAGATAGATAGGTAGATAGATAGATAACTGCACTTTCCACATCTATCTAGGTAAAGTTTTGGCCTGTCACGAGAGATCGAATGAAGAGGCCTCCTTGTTAAACATTTAAGCATACTAAAACTGGCAGACGTAATGGTGAGATGATTCTAAATCTACAACCCCTTAACAGAACAAGCAGACAGAAGGATCAAGACGCCATTTTCCACAATTCATCCTGTGAGATGGGGCCATTGAAAACAGAGAAGACCTTGGTTACAGACAATTGCCAGACCTTGGCTTACCCTAGGAGAAGATATTAAACCATATGACAAATGATGGTAGAGAAAAAACTTACGAGGGCATTTGTTGCCTAATATTGAGGGAAAAATAGGATTGTAAATCCAGGAAATTATATCGATAACTGGCACTGATATATCCCATGAATTATCACAAGAGCATCATGTATACAAATTGAGCAAAGCCACTGGATTATGTCAGTGATTATAAAATACTATAAGCTGGAAAGACTACCAGAACAAGATGATAGATATACACACTGAAGACTTGATAACATGTGTGTAAGCCACTCAGCCACCCAGTATATTACACCTTTTTGTTCGTGGAAGTCTTTTGACTTATAGACTTATGGACGGAGAGTAAAATGCATTTGCAGCTAGAGAAACAGTTTCGCACTAAATGTGTAATTCCTTGGCCATTTCCAGACAGCTGACATTCTTGGGAACATTTTGGTACATAGAACTTGCTTTTTTGTTTTTGGTGATTACTGTTCCCTTAAGTATTGCAATTTGTGGGCCTCAGCTGCGCTGCGGAGACCCCCTTCCTTTCAGCCACAAATAATAATCATGATAACTATTTTATGGTATTTCATAACTTTTATGAGGACAAAAATGACATTATTTCAAAATGCAGGGAATGATCATTATCACATAATAATCAACTTATTCGGTTAAATATGACAGAAATATAGTAATGAACAATTTGGTAATAAATTTTATGATTTCAGATTGAACTTATGGATTATTACTTAGTGGCTGTGATGGTAAAAGAAAAAAATATCATCTCAAAAACACGGACAGCTTAGCCATCAGTGTATTGGTACATGGGGAATTTGTAGAGCAAAAATAAGACAATAAATATGCTTAAAGGATATGTCTGAACTATTCTGAAGTTTTTAACAAGCCGTTTCATTTAAACCACAATATATAATGACCAGAGGCAACATAATGTGCCCTATATGCCACATCTCTAAAGTGTTTTCTGAATTTTAGGGGGTCATTTTTCAAAATGGCTGCCATTCTGAAACTAGGTCAAATTCGTCCATATCTAAAAATGAGCCTGGTGGGTG
The DNA here is from genome assembly GCA_932294295.1 of Alitta virens. Classification (NCBI taxonomy): domain Eukaryota; kingdom Metazoa; phylum Annelida; class Polychaeta; order Phyllodocida; family Nereididae; genus Alitta; species Alitta virens. The sequence goes on from OW028582.1 coordinate 10,427,133, forward strand.
GGTGGGTGATTGGGGCTTTACGTCCTGTATTTCTGCACCAGTTAGGCTAATTAGGACAGGCAGAGACCATGGCAATGAGACGAAGGATGAAACAGCCATCCAACTTAGGCTCGACCGGGAATCGAACCCGGGACCCAGCGGTTGGAAGCCCAAAGCGCTACCTCTGAGCTAGGCCCCCGCCCTCTAAAAATGAGCCTAATATGATTCTCTAAAGGTCCTGAAAGTTTCATGCTTTTATAACAATTCGAAGTTTTTTTCCACCTATCCGCCTCACTATTTGGAAACTTTTGTATTGTGCAAGTACCAGCAATTCCAAGAAGACCCATGTGTATGGAAATGAGCAATAGATAATGGCACAGATAACCCTATGGCCTATGGTAGGCTATTATAATGGAAAGTGTTCTTTAATTTGCTGATATGACCTCTAGATGACATCGGTAAGCCTCACTTCCGGTTTATGTGCGTAGAAAAGGGTAAAAAATTCCTCAGATATACAGAATATTTCGTCATAACAGGACTGTTCGCCAGCTGTGGTAGGTAAGCATAGAAAGCACACACAAAAAAAAACCCAGCAAGCTTAAGGCCCATGGGTATGAAAAGGACTTACTCTGCAACTTTGAGCACATTTACGTCTAAGATCCAATTCTGTTTATGTACAAGGCTTTTATCTGACACATAAACATAATTAGACGGTCCTTTGTGTCTTGCTGATTAAGCTTAACCGGACGAAACAGGAATTTTGCTTGAGGTGGTTTTCTCCAAGAAAAAAGTGGTTTTTAGATCGTTGGAGATAGAAGTTTCATTTCAAGGACAGGTCAACAATTTTATCATTATTCCTGGAATATTATAAGCACATTATAATTTATTCCATTGTTTATTTCATTGTATATTTCATGTAGACTATATATAGAGTATATCTGATGTTGAGTGCCTTAAACACCATGAAAACAATCCTTTGCTTGTCATCATTACGTTTGCCATAAGTGAGTTAATTGATTTATCTTTTAAACAGGAACATTTAATACACGTACAGAGAAAAGAAGAATTGTACTCAGTTGCTGTGCAGCAACAGTCTTGGGAACACACAGCATGGTTTGACAGATTTGAGAGCTTTTGAAAAGTTGATTCTCATATGAATTCGTTTCCAAGCAACATCAGATTTCCCTTTTTGGCTGTTATTCTTGTTTTGCTCATAATTTTGACTGTGTGTGCCAATGTGTCATTGACTACATGGCCGAATGTGCCACGTGCGTTTTCCATGAGAAGGATAAAGGCATGGAAAATGCATGGTTTTTAGCTAATTATAATGAGGCAAAAACCATGCGTTTTCCATGCGTTTATCCAAATGCATGGAAAACGCACGTGGCACAATTGGCCATGTAGATTAGATGCAAGGCACTAGATCATTCCTTGACGCCACTCATAAAAACCAAACAAGACAATTCACATGCTACTGCGTACGTAAGAAAAACCTTGATGTTTATCTCAGGTTTATTTGGTCATAAAGGCAAATTTAGTAGCGCCATTTACGAAATCTTTATGTTTCGTACAGTCCCAGTTGATCTCTAAGGTCATACAATTGATCTGCCCAGAAATTAACTTTTTAAACAGATCTTTAACTAATTCCTACTTAATGCTGCTGTATGCTGGAGAAGACTATAAGAATGACATACAACCAAAACACTGGTTTATTATGCTGACTTGTGGATGCAAAGTTTATGCTTGAATTCTGATAACACGGTTTATTGGCCAATAACCATAAGGCTTGTATAATGCTAACACGTTTGAGGTGAATGGTTTGGTGTTGGTAAAAAGAACCACGTGTGTGGCTAGACATGCCTAAAATCAGTAGTCTCAATGCAAAGGCCAACTTGGTGCTAAACACTCTTGTTTATGTGGTGATAGATGAAGTTGCTACGACCACCAAATGGTCTGATAAAAAACAACTCTGTAGTCCCCAAGGAAAAAATTCATTATGCCCACTGAAAGTAGTAACTAAATTGCATAACTATTATGATATTGAATTGTAACTTTTGAAACCACAAGTTAAGTTATTAATTACAACACAAATCATCATATAATAATAATCTATAATATAGTAGCTATAAGCCTTTTTTGTGCCTGTATGGATTCTATGTCGAGCTGGCTATAATATCTTCAGCTAGCCATGGCTAGGTTTGGTTTGGCTTGTTGTAGCTTCAGATATTTTCTTACTAGCTCTTAATAGCTATAGCAGAACTAGTTCTGGCCAGCTACAGCAATTGAATTAGCTGTGGATACATATGTAGCTATGGTGAGAGTTATTATAAGGGGCACTGTCTGCCAAAATACATCGATATTAGATGGCCACAATTACGAAGAAAAATAATCCTCAACTACAATGTAAACAGTTCAAAATTTGTCTGTTAGCTTAGGCACATCAAAACCTCAACTCAAGAGTCCTGCTGACATTGGACAATACAAACAGGCCTGTGTTGTAAATTGAGTGGTGAATTGCAATCATGACAAAATAAAGAGAGAGAAATTTAATGCTCTTAACGGTGAAATCCCAATGTACAATACTTTCTATGATAAATGTGCCAAAAATTATCATCAATGTGCAACACATTATCAAGTTATAAATATTCTCTTGAGATGGTGTTCCCACACTCATGATTAACACATCACTGCAGTCCATACGGAGAATAACACTGAATAAATAACACTGAGCAAAATGTCTTCAAAATATTTCCTGTGATTTCAGCCAAGTCTGCTTCTGGGAAGCATTTAACAGCCATTGCCACCAAGCAGACAAGTCTTCCAAATGCAAGCCAAAGAATCTGAGACAAAAAAAGCCTCATGAAAATGCTAACAGGTGTAAGATAAACACAAGGACTACTTCCAGACGTCTTCTGGGGCCATTGTTGGCACTACTTTCTGGTGCTCTGCCTGCGGATGTATACCCCCTTCAAGAGTGATTTGTTTTGGAAGAGAATGTTTATGCCCAAGCGTGCCATTGTATGTAAGCTATTCAAAGGAATTCAACATTTGGTGTCAGTCGTGAGAGCACAATTTGGCGTTCACATTTTGAGCACATTTTGGTGTTCACATTTTGAGCACATTTTGGTGTTCTGCTGATGCATCTCAAAGGTGTTCACAGCCAAGACACACAGACTGTATAATTTGATAACATAGATGAAAGATGCAACATCTCCACATTTTGGTAAAATTCCTAAGATTCTTATTTTATATTAATTATCTCACTTGGGAGGCAACTATGCTCATGATTGCACTCTGGCCCAAAACTACATTACATGTAAATCGTTAATTATTTTATTCCCACTCTTAGTATACTGCTAAGCTATAGCTTTTAATTTAAAAGCATGTCATCCTGGACATGAGTTGTACCCATGAATTATAAATTACAGACAGACTGTTTGACCACATGGCCACCCAGTGTAAATGTACAATGGTGAGCAAGATTCTGGATAAGAAAAAAATAAACCTTCTAAATGAGGTTCCTGTCTACAAATGTACATTGTATAGACTATTTTTCAGTGTACATGATAAGGTCAGTGGTAACTATTCCAATTGTGTCAGCTTGGTTATCTCATATCACTGTGTCAAATGAACAATTTAATAATATATATCCGGTACACAAATACTTATTTCCACTACTGTATACAATGTATAACAATGCTGCAGTAAGACAAATTCAGCTTGGTGTGAAACCTCCAACCCTTTCTGTTTAACCCATGAATGAACCACGAGGCCATTTCGCTTCTTCACACCATCCGTGATATTTATTTATAGGGGCATGCGAAGGTGTAAACCAGGGGTGTATTATTTCACCGCGTTTATACAGAATCTTCTTTCTAAGAAGACGCAACCAAAGTAAATAGACAGTCCAAATAGTTTGGAATGAATTCTCAGAAACCAGATGACATATGTCAATATAATCTGCATTGAAGTAGTCTTTGATGCTATCAGCAAATAGTGGAGCAATCATTCCATCTCTGTTATTCTGTCTTGACATCGCGGAGGCCAAAGACAGACTGCTTATATGATACTGTTTGCTAACTGGGTGAGTGAAGTCAAGCACTTGACAGGATTTTGTTGTTTCTGGAAATATCAAATGTGGGTTCTAGCATGCCATATTCCAGTGAAACCCTCTTTAGATATAGCTATTAAGATACTGAGAGACAGATAGATAGGTAGATAGACAGACAGATTCATATATAGATAGATAGATGGATGGATGGATGGATGGAGATAGATAGATAGATAGATAGATGGATAGATGGATAGATGGATAGATGGATGGATGGATGGATAATTGGATAGATAGATGGGTAGATAGATAGGTAGATAGGTAGATAGATAATTGGATAGATAGATGGATAGACAGATGGATAGACAGATAGATAGATTGATAGATGGATAGATGGATATGGAAAGTTCAGCCCTTTCATGCAAGTTCTTGCTGCTAGCAAGTGTTGACTGGCCAATTTTGGACCAAGCTGATTCTAGTCCGTGTATTCACCTGCTACCCCACCATTAAGACCAGTACAGTTGCACAAAGGGGTGGTCTTAATGGCCAGGTTTCACTGTAATACCTTATTGGTACAGCATACCATTCAAGTTGAAATATGTGATATATATTAAGTCAGTAGCTGTTATATTTATATCTTCAATCAATATTATTTGATTACAATATAACACACCATCATCAAGAATGACAATTTATTATACGTTTACATATTCATGTAAATTATGCATGATTAATTGACATATCACAGCGACTCAAAAATATGCTCAATAAATTCAAATTGTCAAAAACTTTTGGAAACTTTGTGAATTGACAATACACACTAAAATGTGTATAATTATGGTATGCAGGATGTTCATGAATATTAGATGAATTCCAATATTCATAGAATATTAAATATGAATTTAGAGCCCATGAGCCCATCTTCATTGGTGCAATGGCGCCTTTTTCTTTCAATAATATTACTATGAACCATATTAAAAATATAAACTGTATTTTGATATTTGATTAATTGTTCTAGTTATTTTGTGAATGGATGTGAAAGTCTAAATTTACATATCCAACGTTATGATGACAAAAGCCAATAAATACAAGGGGTTGGACTCCAAGCCTTACATCATCTCATAATTACGTCTGCCTCTGGCAGCTGGTCATAAAAGCTGACTACGCTTCAGACCCAATAGCAATGAGACATTGATAAATTAAACATGGAACAAGTAAATTACTATATAATATCATATATAAGCACATACATTATATTCTAAAGCATTCTCTGGTATATGAAATTCCACAAGGCAAATTCAGTCAGCCGTTCAAGCTGTCATTCTGGTCACGCAATTTGCATGATGCATATGATGTGTTAACGTCCTTGACATTCGAGCCCAAATGACCTTGACACGACTTCGTGATCCCTTGGGATGAAACGGTGTGTCTCAGTGAACCAAAGGAGATTATGTACACAAAAGGACGGAGTAGCTACGTGACCAAATGGTTAAGGGGTGGGGGCCTAGCTCAGTGGTAGCGCGCTGAGCTTCCAACCACTGGGTCTCGGGTTCAATTCCCGGTTGAGCCTATGTTGGATGGCTGTTTCATCCTTTGTCTCATTGCCAAGGTCCCTACCTGTCCTAATTAGCCCATCAGGTGCAGAAATACAGGACGTAAAGCCCTAATCCACCACCACCACCACCAAATGGTTAAGGAATTCTATACTGCGCACAGCTCTGTTGAAAGGCCCTGAGTTCGATTCCCTGGCCAGAGCTATATCTCAGCTGCATGGATGTCAATTGCATGAGACATTGCATTGGAGGGGCCTTGTGCTCAGTGTCTATGCTAAGGCACGTAAAAGACCCCACCCATGGGGGTAAATGTGTGACATGGTGTGGACTCCAATCCTTATCATCTCATCATTACATCAGCCACTGGCAGCTGGTCACGTAAGCTAACTGAATTGCTAAAATGGAACGTTCTTTATCAATTCCGCATGCATACATGTATGTATCTATTATCCATGCGTTCCTAAATGAAACTTTCATGACATTCATAATGTTAATGAATGTGAAGTGAATACATGAATGTTCATATATCTTTGGAAGAATAAACAGCATTCTATTCCTTTGATATCACTTCTACGTGTAGTAATGGTACACATCATGTATAACATTAAACGCCACTCATTTATTGTATTTTTAGCAGTTGTAGTATGTCTTCTGGCGCATAAAATGGCTCACAAAATGCCCACATAAAAAGGGGAAAAGATTCAAAGGCATTAGCCAAATGCATTATTAACACTCCAAGTGTTTTGGCTGCTCTTTGGCAGTGAGAGCTATGCTCCTTGACAGAGAACAAATGTAGAAATGTGGAACTGGTAGAATCAGGGTATTATGCAGTTAAAAAGCTACATATTGTGAAATTTGAGTTTTTAGATAAAGAGGTAAATGTTATATGTATAAAATATCAAAACACTGTATATTGGTAGTAGTGATACAGATAAAAACTGATTGTTCGTTTGTTTTTATTTATTTATTTATTTATTGAAATTGTAATTTGAGGCTCAACTTACTTTACATTTAAACGGTAGGCAGGCCAATCTTGAGTCTTTCTCAACACTCTGCTGGAGAGTATTCAGTCTATAGTACAGTGTTAACCGCAGGGGCTTGAGAGCTCACATCAGTGCCATCACTGTGGGTGCATAATGCTAAGTACCAATGGACCTGGTGGTGAGGCAATGGTTGATGAGGATCTGCCCAACTCGTGGATGCCATGGTGGGGGTTTCGAACCCACAACCTTGCGGATAGCAGGCAAACACCTTAACCACTATGAAACACTATGAGACACTATGAGACACTCTGAGACACTATGAGACAGTATGAGACACTATGAGACACTATGAGACAGTATGAGACACTATGAGACAGTATGAGACACTATGGGACATTATGAGACAGTATAAGACACTATGAGTCAGTATGAGACACTATAGGACATTATGAGACACTATGGGACATTATGAGACACTATGAGACAGTATGAGACAATATGGGACATTATGAGACAGTATAAGACACTATGAGACAGTATGAGACTGTATGAGACACTATGAGACACTATGGGACATTATGAGACACTATGGGACATTATGAGACAGTATAAGACACTATGAGACAGTATGAGACACTATGAGAAACCATGAGACGGTATGAGACAGTATAAGACACTATGAGACAGTATGAGACACTATGAGACAGCATGAGACTGTATGAGACACTATGAGACACTATGGGACATTATGAGACACTATGGGACATTATGAGACAGCATGAGACTGTAAGAGACACGATTGGACATTATGAGACAGTATGAGACACTATAAGACCGTATGAGATAGTATGAGACACTGTGAGACAGGATTTCCTTGTCTCTTGTACAGTAGTGTTGCATTACAGGTATTAGCCGTTTGATGGCTAATCTACATGAATTATGAATCAGTGGATAAAATGGCAGCAGGATTAACACAATTTAAGCAGGACCGCCATTAGCCACAAACGATATCTATGAATTTGGGGTAAACATCATCAAGTAACATAGTGAACACACCAGAAACCACATTGTTATGAACTTTTACTGCACCATCATTCAAAAATATATGATCATGTACACAGTGATCAAAGCAGTCAAATATTTCTGGAGGGCGGTGTATGTCTGTTATATCTGAATACAACTGCACAGAAATACAGACATGTAGAGGTCCATACCTAAAGCAATACGTTTTAATGTAATTTTATCTCCTCTTATTTGTACATGTTGTATAATCTTATATCTATTTTCTTATTTTAGTTAATTTATATACTTATACCTAATATGTTATCTATCTATATGTATATATTATATATATACTTTGTTTTATGATATTTTATGGGCCACAGTTTAGACTGATGGTGCTACCCATTTCAAATAATATTTTAAATATAGGTTTTAGGAATATCTCACTATTACGTCCAACCACTCATATGATTCATTTAAATAAAGATGAGTTTATGTAACTGAGGGCCTATCATTTATACCTTAAAATGCGCAGCAGTACATTCAATTCCATTGTGTAAAAAACATCAACAAAAATTAAAGCTAATATCTTGAATTAATTTCCAAGCCTACCTAAAACTTCTAGCACATTTGACCCGGCTCCATGACCCAATTGCTCTAGTTAGCAGAATGGTGTCACAAAGGGGCTACGCCTACTTTCATCAACTTCCCTCCAAGACATTCAATGCATCTGTCCATTTTTATCATGACAACCCCTCAGGCTGCCTGTTGGCTCAGCTGAATGGCATTGTCTAAACCAATTAAGGTCGATCTATCTCTATCCTTAAGGACACTTAAATGACAACAGAAAGGATTAAATAATACTGACTGTTAGGCATTTCTCTTTCCTATTTATGTTCAAATGTGGTTATATTCATCATATGATAGATAGATAGATAGATAGATAGATAGATAGACTGAATTGTTTCCTCAAGTAGATAGATAGATAGAGAGATAGAAAGATAGATAGAGAGATAGAAAGATAGAAAGATAGATAGATAGAGGTAGATAGATAGATAGATAGATTGATAGATTGATAGATTGATTGATTGATAGATAGATAAATAGATAGATAGATAGATAGATTGATAGATTGATAGATTGATTGATTGATTGATTGATTGATTGATTGATTGATTGATTGATTGATTGATTGAATTGTTTCCTCAAGTAGATAGATATATAGATAGATAGATAGATAGATCAAAATTATAAAATCTGTGATATAAATAGTGATGGTAACAAGCTATTCCAGCAAAAAGTACTCATGTACTCACAATTACAATTTCCTGTACGTGAGTACTTTGGAAATGAACTCGAGTACAAGGACAAGTACATTTGTCTTTTAAGTACTTCGATTACAAGTTCAATTAAGTACAGTAACTCATGAAATTGCGCCGATTCAGACCCCTAACTAGAAAGACCAGTAAAATTTAAATTCTAAAATATATTATTTATGACATATTATTAGGGACATATATTTGCATTCTTTCTTAAATATATATTTTCATACATTACATAACCAATAATGTATATCGATTTAGCTTCCAAGTTATACTCTGAAGACTAACCTTCGTTATTATGCAATATATATATATATATATATATATATATTTCTTTCTTTGTTATATATATATATATATATATATATATATATATATATATATATTTCTTTCTTTGTTGTATAGGCCACAAGGCCATACTACAAAAGCCATATTAGTTACAACTGAACTATTTAGCCATTTGATCAAACAGCATCAATCAAATATCAAATAATATTTTTGGTAGCAAATATGTTTTCCCAATAGAAGTACTAGATGAAAAAACTATAACCTTGATGGCAGATTCTATGAGTGACAGAAAGGCATGTCCTCAGCAATGGAATATGGCAAGGCTCTCCATTTTTCCCTAGTCATATTTAAATATCCTCACTTAAGTACATATCTGTTGCCAATTGATATGGCTGTTGATGGATAATCATGTAATATCAATAAGTTTGGATCACAGTTAAGAAGATTATTGCTTTAATATGACAAAAAATGAATCATAATAAAAACTAAATTGGATTTCAGGATTATGATGTTTCTCAGTGCATCTAAATACCAAAACATGTTGGTCAATATGATTACGATATTAAATTAGTAAGTTATATCCAATTTATGAAATTTCATACATCATGTTGTGGTCTGTACATGCTGTTATCGTTTTCTTGGCAAATTGATAATTTTTTTTAAGCACAGATAATCATGATATTATCATGTAAGATTTGTCACTAAATACATGTTAATATTCATGAATGATTTTTTGTTGTTGCTGAATCAAGTGATGAGGATGTAAAACATGTGATGAGTTACGTCTCAAATTATGGGATCAGGTAAATATCAGATGACAGAGACATGCATCCCTCTAAACCTGGTTCTTGGGTCCATGGTTTTATTCTTTAAAATCAATTGATAAGAGAATTAAATGCTATAAGTTGTTCATAATCATTACGAATTTGTTGCTTAATTTTAAGTCTAATCACAGTAAGACTCTACTTAAAGACCACCTCACGATTAAGAGTTAAGACTCATGCAAACTTAACACCCACACAGTTGAACCTCGCCATTAGGACCACCTTATAGAAGAAACGTATAGTACATTAAACTTTGTCATTCTTCACATTAGGATCACCTTAGAGGAAACATATATTGGTCTTAATACTGAGGTAGTCTTTATAAGGGGGGGGGGGTTAATTACAATGTCAATAATTTTCATAGTTGCATCAAAATTATCTTCATGAAGAAGGCCTCAATTGTTAGATGGCCTTAAGATGGGTCCAGTCTAGTGGTTAAGGTGTTCGCCTGCTAATCATGAGGTAGCAGATTTGAACCCCCACCAGGCCATCGAGGAGTTAGGCAGATCCTCTTCAACCATTGCTTCACTCCACCCAGGTGCAATGGGTACTTGGCATTAGGCACCCACAGTGATTGCACTAGTGTGAGCTCTCAAGCCCCTGCGGTTAACCCCGTGTTCAAGGCTGCATGAATACTCCCCAGGGAGTTGAGAAAGACCCTAGATTGGCCTGCCAAGGATGTAACTGCGAAGTCGTTTAAGACTATCGAGTGATAACAGACTTATAAGCCAGATTTATAGATTTACATTTACTGCATTTTTATCTATAGCCTTGTATATTCTACCTTCGAGGCTACAAAAAGGTTAAAAACAACAAGAAAATATTTGACGAAGGCCATGAAGTTCTCTAACAGGTGAAGTGCTGCATCAGAATCCGCAACCTTTATTGATTGGAACATGAACACTTAGCCGTTGATAGACAGGTAGAATCGCCTGGTGCCTGGACAGAATTAGGGTGTATCTTGAATTCTGCTGATAATTATTAAAATCCCCATCTGCTGAATTTAATTGAGCTTTTCATCGCAATAAAGAAATCAAAATTTAATCAGCTGTGGCTCGTGTTTAATATTTTGATTGAGGGAGAAAATATTTGTTAATATTTAAAGCTATTTAATTAAAAGAGGAAATAAGCATTATTTCGAAGGCAATTTAAATTGAATTGGGGTATTATCAGGGTAGAAAAAGGAGGCAAAATTATATTTGAATAGTAGTTATATGAAGAAAGTTTAATTCAATAGACTTTCAATAAAGGTCCTGCTACTGTTTCGATAAATTGATAATTATATTATATTGATTCAAAGGCAATGTGTAAGTTTATTATTACTTACCAATAATTCTATGCAAATAGTATGATTCAATAAATGTGCACTTTTTTTCTTTTTGGCGATATTTATTCCGTGTCATGGAGCAGGACAAAATTGGCAGACATTTTTGCAAACATTCTAACCCCAACTTTCTAACTCATTAAAAACCCCTCTCTGTACCAATTAACTTAAAGTTACCTATCTTTCCAGTGATAATTTGTTTCCTTTATGCCATCATCATGATCATTATATATTATGCTCACAGAGAAGCAGCATATATTTCAATGGAGAATAAAATATTAAAATTATTCAAAATAATTCCTTCATAGGCCGTGTATACAAAAATATGACTGAAAAACATCTTATTTGGAATCGTAATAAATCCGAAATAAATAAGTTAGTAAAATCTACTGTAAAAACCTTAAACATACTATCTAATTGTTTAAGGCCTCGTTTAATGATAAATGAGTTCAGTTCTTTTAAGTTGAGTGATGTAAAGGTCAATGAGTATTAAGGCTATTTAAGTACGTTCAAAGGCCTTAATTAAGTGCGATACTGCTGACCCTATTTATCTTGAGATGGGTTTTTTTTTATATTTAGATTTTTTTGATCTCAATTCAGTGCTATGAAAAACATTTCTAAAAAATTATGAAATAATTTTGGAACATCGCCATTAGGACAATATACTTTTTTGCGAAATTGTCTGGCTTATATACTTAGGTGGCTTAAAAAGCAAGGTACAAAAAAATATTTATATTATGTCATTGACAAGAATAAGCTATGTATTATAACGAATTTCCACTGTATTGATTTATTACAAAGAAATTGTTTATATATTTAATACCATAAAAATTGTTAAAAATATATTATATATAGATACCGTAACAGAGGGTATTATAAAAATTTGAGTGTCGAAAATACCCGTCCTGTCGATAATACCCTCCTTTACTGTAATTTCACTTAGAAATTGCGACTCTCTAATTATAATTATAAGGCAAGTAGTTGCCACTCACGAGGGTTGATTGATGAGATGATAGAGAGAGGGGCGGAGTTCACACCCTGCTACACATTTACCTCATGGGTGGGTTCGTCCACTTGCCTCAGCATAGACACCGAGTACATTTAACATCTATGTATGAATCATTTATAATTCTCCTTAAGTTTGCAACAGACAATTTGAACAATACCTTTTAGAATTTCTCTTTTTGGCCTAACCAAGTATCTCAGTATTATTAACACCTCGAAATTGTCCCGAATCTTGAAAGCACTCGCTTAACCTCACTTTTAAAAATACCACACTATAAATACCATTGGGAAGTATATATATCTAACCATTTGAGACTTTGAACACCCAGCTACATGCAAACACACAATTTCAAATGCAGAGAAAAGAGAATCCAATTAAATATTTTGCGAACAAAACGAAATGCTTACGATTGATTGGATGACAGAAAACGTCTGGGCACAGGAGACCCGTCGACCTCTTTGCTGTCGAGGCTTTGACGGGTGCATGGTCGTGACGTCACAGAGTCACGTTCTATAGGAATCTATCTCCGTTCCAGGAGAGCAGAGCTTCTGAATTTATCTCGCCAAGTAAATCCATTTAACCCATTTTGTAATTTAGATCCAGATGTAGGAATATGTTTGTTTTTAATATTTTGGACAAAATCAACATTTCTTGTGAGCGACTAATTTTCGCCTTAACATGTTAAGTAATTTAGGAACATGCCTCTTAAAATTAACTCAATTTCGTCTGCAATCCGTCATTGTTATGCTAAAGCTAAATTTGGTCCAGTTCTAAATTGAAAAGCTCTGATATATTCCTTATGTCATATATTGGCATTTTCACTTTCAGGCACTATTACAGTATCCAGAGGACTACTATAAATCGCGTATGATTCTTAAGCCACCTTTATGAAGTAATACTAGTTTATCACATCCAGAGTTATAAGAAAAATATATTCCTTGTTGCGCATGTTAATAAATGCATGAAATCACACTTTTCTTGAGCAAATCGTTGAAAAAGGCACTATTTAACCAGAGCTCCTTACTCCAGTGCAAGTGGTGTGAAAGTATTCATATGCTGATCTGGCAATCCAACCATTGACCAATGATCTCCTTTGGCTGTGTATCACATGACATCAACAGAGCCATTGTCCCCCTCTGATCTACACCACGTGACGCGTATTGTTTGCACTAGCCACAGTGACGTCATCACAATTGTCTATATCTCCTTCCATAGAGCAGCACTAGGAACGATAACTCCCAAGTTCCTTGTGGTACCCCATGCTGTCTGACGCTGACGTTCCACTGAGGAACTGTTTGTAGCTACGCCACGCGGCAGTCACGCGCAAAATCTCGCTCTCAACGAGATCTCGAGACTGCAGAGGGCTCTGGGAGTCATGTGACCGCCTCATTTGCATAGCCACGCCCATCTTCGATCCAGATTGTCAATAGCTTATCTGGGCAGCTTTTCTCACCGCGTCTGGAGCATTCTCAAGCTAAATTTGGTCACACACCCGTTCCAGTAGGCAAATGAACAAGCTGGTATCAACATGCCTGATTGCTTTTTTGCCTTTTACACAAATAACTGACCCTGTTCTAGTTCTAAACCATCTGGTCTAAGCTGACATGACCAAACTTGCTGGAAGTAGGCCTAACATCGAGCATATTACTTTGTACATCAAACTAAGTAAATACAATATATTATCCTTTCAATGTACGAAAAATCGTTGAGAATTACTCAGTCCTTTCAGAAGCAACTTTCATGATACTCTGTCATTGTATGGCACTGTGTTTTTTTCCATCTTCCCATAAATTACTGTAAACACAGTGACCCATGTCAAAAACGAAATAAGCTATTACTAATTATAATTATGCTGAAGATCTTCAACACGGAGTATACTAACTTATGTTGAGCATTGTATGCTGTGCCCATAGCACGAGCCTATATTTTTTTACCAAAAGAAACAAAATTATTGAGTGCAACTTTAAACACACTGGTAAAAAATGATATATTCGTGTAGGAAACGGGTAGTAGCATCAATAAAAAAAAGAAGCAATTGGCAGTGGGTAAGAGTGAATCATAACTGTCTTTCCTCATAAATTATTCAAGGATGTTACAGAATAATAGGTATAAAGAAAAATCATTATTTCCGCACCATCTGCCACTCGGCGATTGATGACCAAGGCCAATATAGAATCTATCTATCTATCTATCTATCTATCTATCTAACTATCTATATATCTATCTATCTATCTATCTATCTATCTATCTATCTATCTATCTATCTATCTATCTATCTATCTATCTATCTATCTATCTAAGATGTATGAGGTCAGAACTCTACATTCCAATTCTGAACAATGACTCTACTCAGGTTCATTTGACCTTCCTTTGTACAAATTGATTTATTTTGATTCTATTCTGTATACCAATTATTTCATTACAAATAAATATATAATATATATCCAACACACCTGCAGGGACCTGCAACTAGACCTGTATAGTACCACTTCAAAGTAATTCTGCAGGTAGGAAGAGCCTACTCTAAGATCTGATTACACGCAAAAGCGCAAGCAGCTTTCCTCTGTCAAGATAGTGATTAGATTCACAAATGACTAGACCAAGGTTGTGGGAGGCACAGTTTACAGGTAAGGGAAAGTGTATTTGAAGGAGTGAGATAATAACTAGCTTTGCTTTGTACACATATGGTGTGATTTCTAGGTACAGTGTATTTCACCTTTAAGTTAAGGGAAAGGTTATTTAAAGAAAAATAATGGTATGTTATGTTCACACAGTTTCTTCATACCCACCAGTGGACCTTTTCAAGCATGAGCCTTTCTCAATTCCCTTAGGATATATATACATATCATACAATCAATTACAGTGTATCTTATTCAACCCATAAGCTAAGGTAAAGAAAAGTAAACGGTGGTGTCTCATCTCACCATGCCACAGCAGACCTGTTCAAGCATGAGCCTTTCTCAAGTGCCTGGGGCGTTATACAGCCAGTCACAAAGAATTAACTTCAGGGCTACACATAGCCAAATGTGTCACATGCGTTTCCATGAGAAGGATAAACGCATGGTTTTTAGGTAATTATAATGAGGCAAAAACCATGCGTTTTCCATGCTTTTATCCAAGCGCATGGAAAACGCACGTGGCACAATTGGGCATGTAGCAGTTTACCGTTGCCATCACTGACCACGAAAATAATTCTATCCAATGATTCTTTGAATACCAAGTGCTCATCGCCATTGCAGCTCCCCAAAATGCACACTTTGGTAGAGTCACAAACATTTACAGAGGATCTGCTCAGTTCCTCCATGGTAGTGGCTCTAACCCACAACTTTCTGTCTAGTAGAGGAACTGCTCAACCAACACCGTTTTTTCGTATGAATAAATAAAAATGTATTACATCATAATTGTCACGTCATATAATCATCAACTTTAGAAACAAGGTCTTTCATTGCCCAAGCATAGAAACCAAAACCAAGGCACTTTACCAAGGGGGCTATGCATTGTTCAAAGACGGTTTGTCGACAATTTGCTCACAAACATTATCCTATCCTATCCTATCCTAGCCTATCCTAGCCTATCCTAGCCTATCCTATCCTAACCTAGCCTATCCTATCCTATCCTATCCTATCCTATCCCATCCTATCAAACTGACTGAATATCTGCTGAATGGACTTTTTTTTTCAGAAACACAACCCCAGACCAAACATGGTTTGAGAGTTGATATCATTGCCATTAATATTTAAGCATGGACTTTGGAAGCAGCCCATATTAACATGTTGCAATTATCAGACATGATGTAGAACCCAAAATGAACTTCATCGTTTTCACATGAATTATTGGAGCCATAAAAAAAATATAATTTCTGGATCAGACTTTATTTCAGGGTCTCGAGTATCCATTGATAAAGCTCTTCTAGGGCGCCATATTAAAACTGCCATTATTGCAAGCCATAATGACGTCACAATCGCAACGCCATCTTGCGTAATGGAATTAACCAGCCAATCACGTGACAGTTTTCATTTCGCTCATATTAAAAATGGAATTTCTCAATCTCGCAATTCTTAATGTCATTTTCTGGAGTTATTTTATAATGCCATCTCAAAATCTCATCAAAATTGGTTTGAAAAACATCGAATTAAAAAATGTCTGAAATTCACGTGCTACAGTTGGTTCTAAACGATGTCAAAATGATGTCAAACCATTTATTAGATTACATCAACAGTCAATTACAAATCTTCCAGACTTAAGTACTTAAAAACAGCCTTAAGTAACTTAAAAATGTTTCTGTGAGAAATATTAATCTGACATGAATATCCTTAAGGTCCCTTAAATGCCTTAAATTGCTTTAAAACAGTTTCTGGCTGCTTCCTGTGTAAGCTGTTACGTAACACCATGCTCATGGCAACTTCCAAAAAAACTTCAAAAGTTAAAAGCACCTTGAAATGTAGCTGTCTGGCTGCCTTAGCACAATGCCAAAGACTGAAAAATAAAGCAATTTTTTTCCCGCTGTAATGAATGGGGTGGAATCTCGCTGGTACGATCACCAGTGCAATTGAATATATTGGCTTTAAAAGTAAGGTTGTCCTATAGTGGGGAAAAGAATAAGTCGAATAGCTGCGTACAAGAATAAGTCGAATAGCTGCGAACAAGAATAAGTCGAATAGCCGCGAACAAGAATAAGTCGAATAGCTGCGTACAAGAATAAGTCGAATATCTGTGTACAAGAATAAGTCAAATAGCTACGAACGAACAAGAATAAGTCGAATAGCTGCGAACAAGATTAGTCAAATAGCTGCGAACAAGAATAAGTCGAATAGCTGCGAACAAGAATAAGTCGAATAGCTGCGAACAAGATTAGTCAAATAGCTGCGAACAAGAATAAGTCGAATAGCTGCGAACAAGAGTAAGTCGAATAGCTGCATACAAGAGTAAGTCGAATAGCCGTGTACACCCTGATAACATGCTACATTGGCCCAATGTCAGCCCAATGTCGGCCCGATGTCGCCCACATAGAGC
The DNA here is from genome assembly GCA_932294295.1 of Alitta virens. Lineage (NCBI taxonomy): Eukaryota > Metazoa > Annelida > Polychaeta > Phyllodocida > Nereididae > Alitta > Alitta virens. The sequence continues at coordinate 10,444,478 of OW028582.1, forward strand.
CGACGTCAAAACGATGTCAGAGATATCTTGGCAGGAGGTAGAATCTTATCTTATCTTTTTTGGGCTAGGTAAAACAGAATTAGTGGCCAATTTTCAGCATAACTTAATTTTTTATTTGTATTTTATTTTTAAGAATGTCTAATTAGCGAACTGGCCTTAATAAAGAGTGATTTATTCTGGACAAAATATTAAGAATACTAAGTCTTCAATGCTTTGAAGAGAGAGATTATCTTCTCATAATCCATAAAACAAAAGGTTAACTACAATGTAAGTGGGTCAAAATCTCATGGCACTATTTTCGAGAATTTCTTAAAACCGTGTGTCTTAACAACACGAAGGTCCACTGTATAGCAAAAAAGGTAAAATTTGAAGACACAATTTTTTACTTTTAGCCGCTTGGGGGTAACTGTTCACCCTCTGTTTTCAGCAAGAACATAGGGACCTGCCAGACTATGGGGATGTGCTACTTTGAAGGGTACTTAGAACTAATGGAGGGGAAAGAGCAGCGCCCTGAAGTACACTTTGTTGTGGGGCAAATGCCAACTCTCAGAAGTATAGGTAGGAACTGCACTATGTTGAACAATGTAGGTAAGGGATGCATTATAGTGTATGTGACGAGCACATGCTGAAAATTGGAAAAGCTTATACATAAAGGTGTTGCAAAGTTAAGATGCTTTTTGGAGGGAGCTTTCATAGGGAGGTCAAAGGTCAAGATATTGACTGACTGACTGACGTGCTGACTGACTGACTGACTGATTGAATAAATGGCTGATTGGCCTAATGATTGAATAAATGGCTTATTGGCTTAATGATTGACTGACTGACTGACTCATTGGTTGTATGATTGATTGACTGACTAACGTACTGACTGTTTGACTGGGAACTAGTTGATTGATTGATTTATTGACTGACTTATTGCTTGATTGAAATCATTGATATTTTCCTTTTGACCTTTTGAAACAACAATACTATCAAGACAAAATATAAATATAATGTTTTCATTAAAAAAAAAATCGACTCTCAATTATTAGGATGCAACTGTTTCTCTCCATACAATAGCACAGCACTCCACAATACAGGTTTGGGGGGAGGAAGTTAAGACACCCTCTTTATACCATCAGTACCCTTACCTAGGGGCCTCTTGCTCCCCCATTAGCACTTGACATGCTTGAGGTCTGGGGCGAACTAGATGAGAGGTCTATTGGGGTACAAGTCTATGGTATTTGGGTAACAGGTGGTAGAATTACAGTCAAACCAAAAATAAATACTGTACATTTTGACTTTTACTGAAATGTACCTAACCATAATTTTGTAAACTACAGCGGTGCCACCTCAGACTTAATCACTTTATTTTTGGTGTTACTGTATAATATTAACCTAGATATTAATTACACCTCAGTGTCAAGATCATATTTTTACCATTTTCATTTACAATATTATACACAATATGCCATAGACTATTTAAAAAATAAATACATGTCAATTTTTACATTAAGATGGCGTCAATGAATATAAGCGAATTGTGTTCTTAAGTTAATTCTTTAATGGTAGGATAATGCAGTTTATTCAGATTTGTGTGGGATCATACTTAGCTAAATCTTTCAAACTATGTCCACATGATAGTTTTCGTGGGCCGGCACATTGGATAACATTGTATTATAATCCACATAATTCCATTAATATCCATTCAATTTCATTTATGAACTTTCTCCTACTTTATTTTGTATATCTATCTAATGCCCTGAGTGATTTCACAACAACATTTATACAGTTAAACCATCAACAAAATACCTATACATTAGTACTTAATGCATCATCCTGGTACTTACAACGTTCTAAATTGCCATTCACTGAACCAAATAGATAGAACACATCCTCTGTGTAGAACATCAATACACATCGATTTCCACCGACCTTTGACCTTGGGGTAGCAATTTCCTGTGTAGATGGCCTTGGACCAAGGGCAGATATATATGACTTTTCAGATATATGATTGCCAGGAAATGCATATAAATGGCAGTGATATGCAATCCAGTAATGCCAGATAAGAAATGATAGTAGAACATGGTAGATATTGTGTTGTAGACATTGATTTCTGTGTAAAGATAGTATCATTTTATGACCTTAGTATAGTCACTGTTTAAGCGCTGTCTTGATTTCGCTTTGTCCCAGACAGCATTCCAAATCGGGCCAGCGTCGTTACTATATCAGCCGCCATCGGTACAACATCGTTTTGACAATCAGGCCAGCGTTGTTTCTATATCAACCCCCGTTGGTACAACATCGTTTTGACATCGGGCCAGCGTCGTTTCTATATCAGCTGCCGTCGGTACAACATTTTTTTGACATCGGGCCAGTGTCATTTCTATATCAGCCGCTGTCGGTACAACATCGTTTTGACATCGGGCCAACATCATTTCCATATCAGCCCCCGTCGATACAATGTCGTTTTGACATCGGGCCAGCGTCATTTCTATATCAGCCGCCGTCGGTACAACATCGTTTTGATACGATTTGGAATGCTAGCTGGGGTCTATCTTTGGTAATAAGAGATTGTGGCTAGCTGTCTGTCTGTCTTGTATTCTGTTATTCTGGTTGCTGTCAGTCTTTCTGTGGTGGTCTATGTCTATCTTAGTCTTGTATTCTTTACTATTAAGAATTTATTTAATATCTCTGTCCTTTATGTGCCTTGTACTCGGTGTCCATGCTGAGGCAAGTAAAAGGACCCACCAATGGGGTATATGTGTAACATGGCATGGACTCAAAGCAGCCATATCACCTCATCTTTACGTCTGCCTCTTGAAGGTGGTCGTACACTGTGTAACTTACCAATGGAAAGAAACGCCATAATATTATACACCTCAACATGAAGACAACAGAATTTTGGACACAACTGTATTCTTCCTAATAATTCTGACATTGGAATTGATTCAATTTTCTCAGGCATCTGAGGCTACTAAGATTTTAAAGAATCAACAATTTTTCCCTTATTATTAATATTACAGCAGTATTACTTCATACAGTGAAAATAACTCGAACATATATATTGCAGTGATTTAGAAATTACATAGGACTACTAACAAATCAATGCCATTGTACTAGAGGTCTACAAATCGATAAGTTATTGAGGATCTATGCATATGTAGCCAAGTATATAATGCAATACCACTGTTTCTATTTATGGCGATAATCCATCAAATTGTGTGGCATTGATGCTGATAGATTAGGTTAAGTCAGCGTTATTATAAATTATGTAAGCTTTATGATAAGCAAGCTGAGAAAATATACAAGATCCAAGAAAAGAATAACCATTTATGTCAACAGTTATAGGATTTTTTTTATAGATATAATAATGAGATGTGCATAGTTATTAGAAACATTGAATTTAACAATATTATTTTAGTTTTTTTTATATGTTTCTTATTATTTGACATAATGAACTTTTTCGAAAAATTGAAATCAACAACATTTGCTACATTTTCACATAATATTTCTTACTTTATTTTACTTCTATTGAAGAGGCAAAACCGAATAATTTTCATAGTACACTCTGAGTACGTCAAGAAGCACAGTACATAATCAAAGCTAAAAATGCATATTGGGGCTTAATAATGACTTTCAGTTCGATACCCTGCATAGGGGTCTTTTAACTCCTTTGAAACCCCCTGTCAATATGGACCCCCATTCATTCTACAGAACTATCAAATATTGAGACAGTCAGACAGACAGTCTAATAAGGAATACAGACACTGGCTCAAAGACATTCAGAAAGCAGCTGGGTGGCCTAATGTTTAAGGCATCCAATTCCACTTTTGCCAGCTCTGCTGAAGTTCCCGGGTTCGATCCCCGGTCCGGGCACTCTTCGTGAGCTACATCCCAGCTGGATGTCCATCGCATGAGACGTTAAATCGGAGGTGTCTTGTACTCGGTGTCTATGCTGAGACAAGTGATAAAAGACCCCACCCATGGGGTAAATGTGTAACATGGTTTTAACTCCCAAGCCTTATCATCTCATCATTACGTCTGCCTCCGGCAGCTGGTCATATAAGCTGACTAAGCTTCAGACCCAGTCGCATTGAGACATAAGATAGACAAAGATCAGAGAAACACAAATTCATTATCAAATGACACCATTTTTGCTTCAGAATCATGAAAATAACATATTTGCACCCATCATTCACACCAAAAATAGCTTATTAACCAGCTGTCCTCACAGCAGGCCCTAATTGCCAATTTGCTAGGTGCAACCAATTGGTTTTGATTTCCATGGGTTCTGTGAATTAGGAGAGATTGATTATATCGAGTGCTCATAATTGATCCCACTACAAGATTGTGAGCTGCCCTGGTTCCTATGCTTGCTTGATTGTGTGGTTTCTTGCTTGTTTATCAGCCTGAGTATTCCATTGCTTGCTTGATTATTTGCTTGATTACTGGCTAGTTGATTCCATGCTATGATATAAATCTTTTGATATGATTTTTGTGTGTTTTTTTAATGTTTGCCTCTATGGTTTAGTTTCATGGTAGCCTAGCAAGCACTACAATTATCTAAAATAATTATTACTAACAATAGTACCAAGCCAGCAATAGCTATTTAATTAATAACTGCGTCATAAATGAGCTTTAATAACTATCAGCCGTGTGTATCATTCCTTTGTTTATTTCGTTAAATATATTTTTATATTCACGTCATAGAAAATTATACTGATATTTATACAAATTATTCAATAACATAGGCAAAGTATCATTATACCTGCTAGAAACACAAGGAGGAAAGTTCTAAATTTAGATTTTTTAAGGCAGGTGGTCTTAAATCGAAATGGCCTTAACTGGTTCATTGCATAGCATATATTTTATATATTTTCTGTAGATAGACTATCTAGTTTTGTATACATGTTGTATCTGTTTTTAGCATTACTGGAAAACAGGACATTTACTGAGTGATTCACCCTTATAAAATATGTTGTTAAATAAAAATTAAAAACATATGCTTTAAAAAAAATCCATTACTACTACATTTGCAGATAAATCCAAAGTTTCTTTGATCGTAAAACATTTATCAATCTGCCACCAAACTGACATACAAAAGTAGACTGAAATTGCGTCGAATTTTCTTAGATCCAGAGCAATTTTCTCACATGAAAGCAATCGTTGATCCAGTAAGATCAAATGTGGTATGGCAGGATCAATCATACAAGCTATTGTTGAATTTTGGTACAAATGTCATCATTCATTGTAAGCTTGCTATTTCTATAACTGGCGACAAAAAAAGGTATCGTTGAGAAAGCAATATATATCGGAGAAAGCCAGTATCTTGGAAAGTCTGGATATACTTTGGAGAAGCATTGAGATATATTTTGGAGAAAATATACCACGAAAGTAGCCTCAATACAAAACATCATGAGCTATATCCACTATTTGTTAAACCATATTCAAATTATCCATAAATACAAATCAATCCATCAGACTGGATTAGAACTGTGTCCTCAATATACACATTATATTGTAGTATCAGTTCATTCAGTACGGTGGCCGTAGTATAATATTCTATTGATTCAAGTGCTCTCCACTAGGGGATGCTGGTGCTGTGCTGTCTAGAACAGTGGAGCTCCTAGCGGATAGATCGATTTCTTCAATTGCTTGTAAGTCTGAAGGAGTCACATTGCAATCAGCCCCCAATACTGGTCTTTTTACCTAACTTAGGAATAAGTTCACAATATCATACAATTTCATATATCGTAAGCAACCTCACTAATGCGGCCTCCTTCTGACTACAAACAAAAGATGCAGAGGCAGGGTATATTTTGCATCAACTCCACCCAAGTCATGTTGCAAGCAATGGAGTGAAAAGCAAGACATGGCTGCACTCCATCATTTTCACAGCAAAACGGAAAAATCTGTCACACTATATAATTGCCTTTAGCTCTATGAGTATGTGGTATACATAAATGATTTAGAATGTGTTCAGTATACCATGAACAATAAAATGCTCTCTTGATATTAATAAGGAATACTTGCATTATGTGACAAATTGTTTAATGTATATGTATTGTATTGAATTTTGTATTGTATGGTATTGTATTAGTTTTGTATTCTATTGTATTTTGTATTGTATTCTATTGTATTTTGTATTGTATTTGTTTTGTATTGTATTTTGTATTGTATTATATTGTATTTTGTATTGTATTTATTTTTGTATTGTATTTATTTTTGTATTGTATTATATTGTATTTTGTATTGTATTTTGTATCGTATTATATTGTATTATATTGTATTATATTGTGTTATATTGTATTGTATTGTATTGTGTTCTATTGTTTAAATGCTACTGGGTCTGAAGCTTAGTTAGCTCACTACATGACCAGCAGCTGTAGGCAGACGTAATGATGAGACGATAAAGTTTTGATTTAACACCTTGTTAAACATTTACCCCATGTATGGGTGGGGTATTTTACTTGCCCCAGCATAGACACTGAGTACAAGGCACCGCCTATTAAACGTCTCATCATGCACCCAACAATGACCCTGACTTTGGGATAAAAAAAATTCAGAAATGCTTATAAATTATCACTTCTGAATAATAACATTGGACCTAGTAAAGAACTCTTAAAATCAAGGTAAAACTGTATTCTTAAATTGGGTAGTCTCATAGTCTTGAATGTGGGGCTTCAATTATTAGTGAATGAATTTCAGGTACACATAAAGTTATAATAAATTCTACAGTAGCTATGGACTGCCATTTTAGTAGGAGGTCAGCCTAGCTGCCTCGCCGGAAGATTAGTTCCCAGCATTCCGTGCGACACAGGAAGCGAGTTTACATCCGGGCTAGAGGAGAGATTAGCCGGAAGGACAACAAACCGTGGACGACTTCAATGGGAATAAGATAGAAAGAAAAAAAAACAAGAACAAATCGAGAAAGAAAGTCCAAACAATGTGCAGAAAAAGATAAGGTGTTCTTTACCATGAAGACATCTTTAAAGCAATGACTGTAAAGCCAGCGAATGCCAATCTTAAGAAAAGTAATTCTGTTCACGCCATTGTACAATTGAATTTCACTCATCACCATCAATTTCGGCTACATGCAAATTCGTCCACAGAAGAAACGCTAATTAAAACCCTGTGAGAGACATGTGCCCTGGGTACATAAAAGACACACCCCAGGTCCCCATGCTAATTCTTGCTGCTATCGAAGATATACCAATGAGATGGGAGTGAGGGTGGGTGGGTGGGTGGGTGGGTGATTAGGGCTTTACGTCCTGTATTTCTGCACCAGTTGGGCTAATTAGGACAGGCAGAGACCATGGCAATGAGACGAAGGATGAAACAGCCATCCAACTTAGGCTCGACCGGGTATCGAACCCGGGACCCAGCGGTTGGAAGCCCAGAGCGCTACCTCTGAGCTAGGCCCCCTCCCTGAGATGGGAGTGAGAGTCAACGCTATGATACTACACATTCACTCCACATGTGGGATAGTTTCCTGCCTCTGCATATAGACATAAGTGACTGAACATAATCATTAAAACTACCTCACACCTAAAATCTATTGTACCTCCACATCTTAATAATTTGAGTTAAAGTCTATACCATGTCCACAAATATAATGTACATGGCCAATTGTGCCACGTGCGTTTTCCATGCGTTTGGATAAACGCATGGTTTTTGCCTCATTATAATTAGCTAAAAACCATGTGTTTTCCATGCGTTTATCCTTCTCATGGAAAACGCACGTGGCACATTTGGCCATGTACACTGTATTGAAAATCATTAATAACAGTAAATTTTGCTCAAATCTTGGTAATAAAGGTAAATTTCTATGTGCAATGCTCGTCTTATCATACAATATCCACTGTAAAAATATATCATATGATTCTAATGTCCAATAATGAAATATATAGTTGTTTTTCCTTCAATAATTTGTATCAAAGCCATTACCAACAGTAAATTCTGCTAAAATATTGGAATTACAGCCAAATTTCTATCATGTCTAGTACTAGTCTTAGAACATTGAATTTACCAGTTCATAAATAACATAAATCCCAATATCCCGAATTTCCACATATAAATTGAACAATCATAAAAACAAAGATTTCTCTTTTCCCTTCAATTATTCGATACCAGCATTTAGCATCTCGGAGCAGCCTGCCGAAAGCTACACTGCAGCGTTTCGGATGCTGGGAGCCTGCGGGATGATAGATAGGTACCCAGAGACACATGTCTAGCATGGGAACAACATGTCACTTGATTAGGCCACAAGCAAAAAAAAAGACATTAATGCTCATAGAATGACAAACTAGCTAATGTTGTGCATGAAGTGCTTTCCTTGCATCTGATAGCATGACAGGTGGCATGGGATTGTTGCTTGTGTTTAAAAAATTTGGTCAAATAAAAGAGAGTAGACATCAAATAAAATACAGGCATTTTCGTTTCATTTATTTGATGTATAATCTTTTTTAATTGTTCATCGTATTGAGGTCTGTCTACATTTTACAATTCAACATCAAGAGGAGGAGGAGGAGATGGAGGTGGAAGAGGAGGAGGAAGAGGAGGAGGAGGAGGAGGAAGAGGAGGAGGAAGAGAAGAGGAGAAGGAGGAGTAGGAAGAGGAGGAGGAGGAGGAAGAGGAGGAAGAGGAGGAAGAGGAGGAAGAGGAGGAGGAGGAGGTAGAGGAGGAAGAAGAGGAAGAAGAGGAGGAGAAAGAGGAGGAAGAGGAGGTAGAGGAGGAAGAGGAGGAGGAGAATACGTGTGTATTCTGGAGAGAAGAGAAAGAAGTGAGGAGGAGGAGGATGAGGAGGAGGTTGAGGAGAAAGAGGATGAGGATGAGGAGGAGGATTAATTAGTTGTACAGGAAACACGATGGTATTCAACCTGTTGCATTTCTGAATCTTCCTGTTCGCCAAGATGCAAGCTTTCCATTCTGAAATTTTGCGGGAGTTCTCCAGGGAGCTCCTTTTTATCATGTTTATGAGCAAGTTGCCATTTTCAATGAATCAATTGCGAGTTACAATCCCAAAGGTGAATTCTAATGAGCCATATTTATTGGCCTGTGGTTCCATTAATATTCATGTCTTCCTAATTCTTTAGAAACTTTTGAATCGCTTGAATGCCGCGTAGTTACATGCACGCTTAAAATTCATATTTAATAAATCCATAATTATTAACATTTCATTATTGAAACTATTTTTGGAACTGCAATATGGGGATTCCGTTGTTAACGTAGGTCTACAATTTCACTATTATTATATTAATCAATAATGTTAAAATTGAGCAGTAGTAGTAGTAGACTAGGAGTAGTAATAGTTTGTAATAGTATTTACTTTGCAGAATATCCATATGTAATTTTTGTCATATCTATTAAATAAAATTCATATTTCAACAATCACAGAACTTCTAACAAATCTTAACAAGAATATTCTTTAAAAAAAAAAAGAATAGATACCCGGTGTTGTGTATAGAGTGCTAGCAGCACTAGGCCTACAATGTAAACACTTTAATACATAGAGAAATCCTGGCAAAACGGTTTTAACTTGCGCTTTCGTACAGTTTTGGGAGTACAGCTAAAGAAAGGCACACCATTAGAACCGCGATACAAAAGTCCAATTTACAAACCAAATTTGGTGAAGATCTGACCAGTAGAAGCCGAGAAAAGTTTTTATAGTACAAGTTCACAAAATCCCCCTCCCTGCCTATGCTGCCTACGCTGCTGCTGCGTTGACCCATATATTCTCAAACCTCAGAGCGTTTGTTCACTTAAATATACCTGGTATGTCATAGAACATAGTATGATAGTTCGATACTTGATAAAGGCCCAGGCCCAGGTATAAAAAGTTATCCTTCAAGAAACTTCACAAGAATGTACTCTGATGACATTTTAGATATATATATTTTTTTTGGTGGGGTAGATTGTATTTACAACAACTAGCAAACTCGCATGGTGTAGGTTTGGTGATTTGTGGGTGTAAATATTTGGTTTGTGCTTCACCTAACCTAAGTAGTTAGTTGGTTGCCCTACAAGCCATACTTCGGCAGACAGTGCAATACAAGCCAGATACACATTACACCGATCAAGCATTTCCTACATCAGAGTAATTTGAAAAATATATGAGTGAAATTTTTCAAAAGCCATCTTATACAATCTATATGTGACTGGTATCAATAGTAGCTTTGATCTGACAAGTTTTTTTTTTTTTTTTTTTTGTCCAGCTCAAAAATACAAATGACATGTTAATGACAATGAAAATTCCGTACAAAGTTGAAATTTCACTCTGTGACTAATAAATATTACGTTATGTTATGTTAAATGACAAGCTGTCAGAGGCAGGTATAATGATGAGATGATAAGTCCTGGAATCCACATCAGGTATAATGATGAGATGATAAGTCCTGGAATCGACATCATTTTAGACATTTACCCCATGGGTGGTGTCTTTCACACGCCTCAGCATAGACACTTAGTACAAGGCACCACCAACAAGAAATGAACTATATAATCCATAAAAAAATTCGGATAAATTTATGAAAACAATATTAAACGAACAAACCATGACAATCTGCCTAAACAGCTAAAAATGAACAGAAATTCATCGAAATTTTAAGACCACATTGAAGTTTGGATGAAATGGAAAAGTCTTCAATTCTGATGATTAATAATCCTGATAACATGATAAATCATGTTCCCTCAAACATGTCTGATGCAATCATTTACACTTTCCAAATAGGTCTTTTTGAAAATAATAATCATGACATGAATAGATTGATTGCAGCCATATTGGAAATTGTAATGAAATCCTAAATTCTTATATAACAAACTAGATTTTAATCATAGTGGAATTATTTGAAAAAAAAAACAACTTCGTATTCATGTAAGGAAGGAAGGAAGGAAGGAAGGAAGGAAGGAAGGAAGGAAGGAAGGAAGGAAGGAAGGAAGGAAGGAAGGAAGGAAGGAAGGAAGGAAGGAAGATAGACAGATAGACAGATAGACAGATAGACAGATAGATATAATAAAATAGTAAGATATAGATAGATAGTAAGATAGAGATATAGATTGTAAGATATAATAAAATCGTGATAGATAGATAGATAGATAGATAGACAGATAAATAGAATAAAATAGTAAGATAGATATAATAAAATAGATAGACAGATAGATAGATAGTAAGATGGATAGATGTATAGATGGATAGATGGATAGATAGATCGATAGACATATAGATAGATAGATAGACAGATAGACAGATAGACAGATAGATAGATCTTCATTATAAAACCACCCCAACCAGGTAAAAAGGAGAACAGCTTTCTTATCTAGAAATAGTTCTGTACTTAGTCACCCCAGACACTTGTGAAATTCCATGTCTGTGTGTTGGATCCTTGGATCCTTCCTGCCCTGATAAGCTGTACTTGACCTAGTTTCTGGATCCACCTGCAGCCTGCGTCCAAGTGTAGGAGTTGGGCAGCTGAGAGCATCTTTAGAGGGATGCAGTGTATATGTTCAACATACAGAAGATGTAGGATGCATGTCATCCTTAATATTAAGGCCAGCTCACTATAAAGCATTAATACAAAGACTACTTCGCAGCTGAGGTCATCTAGAAAATTTAGACTGCTCAAATTGTATACCTAACTTGTATTAAAAATATTGATGCTATTATTTTGTATTTACATTAAGGCTATGCAAGAACTCAATCAGGTATAAGATCTATTCTGGAAAGTTTCCATTTAATTATTGAAATTGCAAATTTGGCGATTACTCATTACAGTCACAAAGTGCCAAACGGCTTTCTCCATATCTATCAAATTCTATTTCACTAAATTTACTTTTCAATTTTGCATTTTTTTCAGTAAATAAACTATCGACTCTTTCTTATGCCAAATTCACTACCAACACGAAAAAAAAAAAAAAAAAAAAAAGGTGATTCAGGGAAAATACTCCCTATTTCATGTTAATATTCATGCAAAATTAATTGCATTTTATTGCATCGTGACGATACAGTCCTGTGAATAATTCAAGTCTATCAATTGATATTGCCATTTTATTTGAGATATGATCCTATTAATATCAATTTTATCAGTTTATGGCCAGCGACGATGAAAGCAAAACAAAGCAATGTCGTAAATACAATCAACTACAGCACATGGTACAGACAATCAGCTCAGTAGGGTTTCTTATTAGAAACGAAAGCTGTAGTGAATAATATCATATTTTCATGGCTTTTGTTATAAATTTGCTTTATAATGCAATGATGGCTTATCTTGTCTTGTCTAGTCCAGTCTTATCTTGTCTTATCTTATCTTATCTGATGTTGTCTTGTCTTTCCTTGTCTTGTTTTGTTTTGTATTGGTGTCTTATCTTATCTTATCTTATCTTGTCTTGTCCTGTCTTATCTTGTCTTATCTTATCTTATGTTATCTTATCTTGTCTTTCCTTGTCTTGTTTTGTTTTTTATAAGTGTGTCTTATCTTATCTTATCTTATCTAATCTTATCAATTTAACAATATATATATATTTTTATTATTATTATTATTTTGTTTTTACAATAGCAGACCGTTTTTACATATATTAATTTAATCATACTATAGACTATATATTGCAAAGTTATTAACAATAATAATGTCTGTATTTTCCGCAGAAATATGACAATACTAATGTATAAATGACAGCCAAAGAGACACACCTTGTTGCAGACAATATAACAGAATATAATATAATGCACACTTTTTTACGTTGTGTAAAATAATTTAATGATATAGTGACTAACCCAGATTTGTAACATTAAAAGGGTTTTCATGTGTGCTTTGAACCAGCTGAACATGAAAGAGTCATGTATTTTGAATTGACATGCTAAAAGGACACACTTTTTTTGCAGGGGCGGAGTTCAAAGGTCATCAGTTTTGATGTATATCAGAATGTGTTAGATATCTTCTAGAGCAGTAAAAACAGAAAAATAACGAAATCACGATTTAATAAATAAGTAAATGAATAGACAGGTAAATAAAACAAAGATGCTATAATAAATGTATAGAGCAAAACAAAAGAAATAATTAATTAAATAATCAAATGAACAAAATAAGATAACCTAAGAATAATTAAAGTTTTACTGCAGAAATTGTTACACAAATCTTCAATTTTATTTTAGTAGGTTCAGAGTTACCTTGTAAATACATACATTGTTTTGGAGTAAATAGTCATTAAAAATAATAATACTAAGACATTAATCAAGGCTACTGCTTCGTTTTGGTATAATCTATAATCTACAAAATAGTTTCTAAGGAAAGCTACATTGAAAATGACCTATTGCCAAAGTATTGGTTACGTCAATATAGATAATAATTCCACAAAATAAACTAAAAATTAGTTAAATCTATTGTATTATGCTATATTGTTAGCAGTGCAATTAACATGATATCGCCAATATATTATAACTTACAAGTGGAATAAATGAAAGAGGCCAAAAATTATCTGGACAAAACTAGAATGTCACTCTGCAGAAATACATTACTTCTGACCTAATAATGTTCATGTTTTGCTCGTTTACTCATCTAAAGTAAATTAATCAATTTCTCTTATAGTCTATAGGCTGGTTTATGGTATTAAAGGTATACAAATTAAATTGCAGAATAATTAGATGTTCATGTGCTGAGTTTACGCAATTCTTGTTCTAAACTAAAAAACATATGAATCCATTTCTCTTGTATTTTTAAGAGAAAATATCTTAAGTCTATATACAGCCAATCGGCTTCATAGTTTAACTAATTATATTGTTTGACTAGGTAAACCAGCAAAAAAAATTTCCATAATGGTGATGACACACAGTGAACAACAGCCATACACACACGCCATGCACATTCACACATCATGTGACCGGAAAGAGAACGCCATCTAGCGTCTGGAGTGAGTGAGTTCCATTACCAGTCGATGTTTGAGTTGTCCTTCACCATAGACTGGCGCCAACTCGAGCATGATGGGAGAGTTTCCTGTACAGAGGTTGAGGGACAGATCATCTACAGGGAGATCTGTTTACAGAGGTCATAGGTCACTTAAGTGCCAGGATTGAAGGGTCACATGATGAGCTGAGTGGTCACGTGGTTCCAGAGTTATTTATTTTGTTGTGTGTCTATGATGAGGCAAGTGAAAGACCCCACTCATGGGGTAAATGTTGAAAAATTCCCTACGTGGACTCCAAGCAGCCTTATCCTCTCATCATTACGTCTGCCTGTGGCAGCTGTTCATATAAGTTGTCTTAGCTTCAGACCCAGTAATAACATTGCAACAGTACAATACAATACAATACAATACAATACAATGCCATAGAGTCTGTGATTTTGAAATATTATTATACAGTAAACTCCGAGTATTATAATATCAGATCATCATTACGTTTGCTAAATGCTGTTGATTATTTACTTTAGAATTTTAAGAGCTTCAAGAAATATAATTTATAAAACAATGTTATAAAATACACCTCAGTTCTCGGTGACTATGCTAAGGCAGGTAGAAGACCCCACCCATTATATATATATATATATGTGTAACATAGTGTGGACTCCAAATCTTATCTCATCATTACATTTGTCTCTGGTAGATAGCTCTAAGCTGACTGAGCTTCAGACCAGTAGAATTCAAATATATAAATACACTTATTTAGATAGATAGATAGATCGATAAATAGATAGATAACTAGATAGATAGCCAGATAGATAGATAGATTGATAGAGATATAGAGATAGATAGATGGATTGATAGATACATAGATAGATAGATAGCAGATAGATCGATAAATAGATAGATAGATAAATAGATAGATGAATAGATAGATAAATAGATAGATAGCCAGATATAGAGATAGATAGATGGATAGATAGATAAATAGATAGATGGCCAGATATAGAGATAGATAGATAGATAGATAGATAGATAGATAGATAGCAGATAGATAGATAGATAGATATAGAGATTGATAGATAGAAAGATAAATAGAGAGATAGATAGATTGCTAGCCAGATAGAAAGCTAGCTAGATAGATAGACAGATAGACAGTTAGATAGAGAGATAGATAGATAGCTAGATAGCTAGATAGATAGATAGAAAGATAGACAGATAGACAGACAGTTAGATAGACAGTTAGATAGATAGATAGATAGACAGATAGATATATAGATGTATCTCGTGTTCTGTATACAAGTTCCATTACATATTTTCAGCTTATTTCTGCTTTTGTTCAGTCATGCAGCTCAACATGCATTAGCTGCACATATTGTTGATATGTGCTGCCACCTATACTAATTATCCCCACGTAATCCATTACCATGGCAACCTGACGCTGACAGCTGGTTGCTAAGGTGATCTAGGATGACACGTCACTACAAGAACGTGTCAGTGACGCGTCGTGCTAGATGAATGAATATGACAGTTTGCCTAATGAGATTTTGGCTGGCAATTTCAAACAGAGGTCTGTTAAGTTCTCTTAAAATAGCACACGTTTCTCCAATGCGAAAAACGTATTTTTCTAGCCGTGTAGATCGTAAAATTTAAGCTAGTGAATTAATTATATATATACAGAGCAGACTAGGTGATTTTGCAACATTGCTCTATAGATGACGAAAGTAGGTCAATTACTGCGCCCGTTGATTTCAATGCAGCGGCGAACAAAGTAGTTCTTTAATTATGATCGCCGAATCTGACGATGCATAGATAGATAGATAGATAGATAGATAGATATGGGAAGTGCAGCCCTCTAAGGCAAGTTCTCGCCACCATTAAGGGTTGATTAATGAGGTGAGAGAGAGGAGTCCACCCATGTTACACATTTACCCGCCAATTTAACGTCTTCTCATGATTGAACCCAGGTCCTTCAGTATAGCTTTTCTCGGCACAGAAACCTGCCTGAATGTATTCTAATGCTTAGTGTACAAAATCATTTATGCTGTTGAATTCCTTGCTCCCCCACTGTGCCTGTTGTTCCCCCGAAATCTGTCAGTCGCTCTCTGAGAAGTCACATCACCTAAATCGTATGAGCGGCTGTTTTCAGTCAATAGGTTTATAATCAATTGATTTCAAATCAGATCAAATGTTTGCTAGTGCCCAGAGAGCATCCCAAATCGAACCGACATGGGAACGACATTGGCCATGTTAATACCATGTTATACCGAGGCTGGCCAACATGGAAACGATGCTGGGTCGATTTGGTGTGCTATCTGGATAGAATTCCTTCCTTTCTTTTTCCTTCATTCTATCTATTCATCTATCCATATATCCGTCTATCAATCTATTTATCTGCCTATCCATCTATCCATCTATCCATCTATCTATCTATCTATTCATCTATCCATCCTACTATTTATCTATCTATCCATCCTACTATCTATCTATCTATCTACCTATCTACCTATCTATCTCTCTATCCATCCTACTATCTATCTCTCTATCCATCCTACTATCTATCTATCTATCTATCTATCTCTCTATCCATCCTACTATCTATCTATCTATCGATCTATCGATCTATCTATCTATCTATTCATCCTACTATCTATCTATCTATCTATCCATCCTACTATCTATCTATCTATCTATCTATCTATCTACCTATCTATCTCTCTATCACTGCTCACCTTCACAAAATAATAAATAACGTTCCTTTCTAAATTCTGTTCCAGTGGTCTATTACGTAAGTGTCTGGCTGGGTGATTACCAACATGCTGAGTCAGCATTTCTACCTCGCTCCCTTTCTTAGAAGCTGTTTCAGAAGCTTTCTTCACTCGTAATGAAGCCACAGATTTCTTACTGCTCCCAATTGCAGCTTCACTGGGAGGGAAATGAAGTTATTTATAGATTAATCCTCTTGAATCGTGGCCTGAATATCTACCTGCCTGCCCTTAAACCAGTTGCTGTTACCTACAGCTCCTTTTAACTTGCTTTGAAATTTGCCAACATAGAGTTGTGTGGGATGTGGAAAAATTATAACACAAGTTGAGGCCAACATACACTGCAGACGTCCAACACACTCAGCAGCTGTCCAGTTGGAAAATATTTTTGAAGAAAACCTCATCCCTGATAACATGCTCCGTCGGCCCAATGTCGGCCCGATGTCGGCTCGACTACTACATAGGGCCGACGTCAAAACGATGTCAGTTGCTATCTGTGATGTGCACAGAAATGAGGATTTTAATTCCCAATTTTATATATAACAGCAGCTTATTAACGCTTTATACTTATATTTGTATAAAATAAATTCTAAAATCATCGCAATATAAAAATAAAAATAAATAAGATATTAATGATAAAGAATAAACTGTAAAAAAAACAGCAG
This sequence comes from Alitta virens, assembly GCA_932294295.1. Lineage (NCBI taxonomy): Eukaryota > Metazoa > Annelida > Polychaeta > Phyllodocida > Nereididae > Alitta > Alitta virens. The sequence continues at coordinate 10,461,780 of OW028582.1, forward strand.
AATTGATATGGTCATCTTCTTTCTGTCTATCTATTCCACACCACAGCTTTATCAACTTAATAATTATTTCATTCCAGTAATTGCATCTCAACCAATTTTCACACAGACGCCAAATGTATTGTCTCTTTCATTCCACCATTACTTGTTATTGTCTTCAGGGTAGATCCATTGTTTACTGTTAACTGAAGGATCCAAAATCCAATTTCCCTTTCTGTATGTTAGCCCTGTAAGGTTTTATCTCAATTGCCTTTGACTTTCATCTTACTGTCTTAGTCAAAGGGTCTATGTGCAAGCCTAATTCCATAGATAAACCCAGGAGGTTCTTTTTCTCCTGTGTATATTTTGTCTAAACGTGCTTCGAAGAAATGCAGTCTTATTTGGATGTATTGTTTTTCCAATGGTTTTATCCTATACCTATAAAATATATATCTTAATATTTCACCTAATCTTTCATTAACGATTGAAATATTGATAAGTAATCATAATGATTAAATTCACTTGTATACCGCATGTGAGAAAATATTCATACTGGCGTTTGGGTTATTAATAAGAAACCTACTATGATACTGTTCGTAGAAAATTCTGAATAAATTAGATTTTAATATCCTCTTAAAGCCATATTTTTGGTAGATATCAATTTAAGGTGCAATGACTAAGAAAACATGAGCATTTTAAATTATACAATTATTTTTTTAGACAAGCAAACTATTGTCATTCACTGTATGTCATTACCTCATAGCACAGCGACCTAATTAAGTACATGTTTTGCTCGTTTACTCATCCAAAGTAACTAAATCAATTTGGTATTAATGGTCTAAAAATGAAATTACAGAATAATTAGATGTCTATGTGCTGAGTTTACACAATTCTAGTTCTGACAAGCAGGCAATTCAGAAAAACTGCCAAAACTAAAAAAACTATGAATCCATTTCTCTTATACTGTTAAGAGAAAATTACTTAAGTCTATACTCAGCCTATCGCCTAGATAGTAAACTAACAAAGAATGTCCATAATTGGGTGGCTGGGCTGTAAGGCGACAGCACACAGTGCGTTGCTTCTGAGGACTATTGTTTGGCTTGAATGTCACAACGTCTCAATGCTACCGGCCTGAAGCTCAGCTAGCTTATATGACCAGCTGCCAGAGGCACATGTATTGATGAGATGATAAGACTTTGAGTCCACACCATGTTACACATCTTATATTGTAAGTGAGTAAGCCCGAATTTGTGCGTCGATGCATGTCGCTGTTTTGGCCTCGATCCTGCAGTGGCTTACCTCATTCTTTCGACCTTCTCCATTTCTACTACTAAACTAACTGTCACCATTACAACTTTCTATTCACGCTCTATTCCTGTAATTTATCCCTACTTTTTTTTTAAAGTGAGCTCACACTTGCTACCACTATGGCCACCATCACTTTCGGAAAGAGGCTGAATGGCACCATAGCCATCGTGCCTGTGGGTCACATGACCCTCACTTAACAACCATGCTTGTAAGATTAAGCTCCTTAGCAACCATTCACACTCTTGTTGTCAGGGCCCTTGAACGAAACTCAGAACGAGGCCGCATGGCCGGTCACATGACCTCACAGAGCAAGTGACCTTTATAACTCTGAACGGCGAGACAAAATGCAGGAGCAGTAGCAACATTTTGCTTATTGATCTGGATTGATGAACATTTGAAATAGCACCAAATTTTGAATACAATAAAATTTAAGGCAGGCCTAGTCGGATGCAACAAAAAAAAGTTTAAATTTTGGGCCCGGCTGGGGGGGGGGGAGAGGGTTGATAAATTTGAGCGCATGTGGTATAGTGGGCTTTCTAGTTTAAAATATATGTATAAATAAATACTTTTAATTCAAGCAATGATGAGGAGATAATTTTTTCACAGGTAACCTGTTCGCAAGACATGACGTTGTACCCTTTGAAATTCACAAAATATTTTACTGAAATTCATCATCTATACATGGCCAAATGTGCCACGTGCCTTTTCCATGAGAAGGATAAATGCATGGAAAACGCATGGTTTTTGCCTAATTAAAATGAGGTGAAAACCATGCATTTTCCACGCGTTTATCAATTTATCCAATTGCATGGAAAATGCACGTAGCACATTTGGCCATGCACCCAGAGAATGGAAAACACTTACGTAAGAGGGAAGCATATTTTTAATGCATAAAATATAATAATTCTTTACAGACTTTTCCCTTTATCATTGTGACAGATTCCAGCATTTTACTCTAATTCTACCTTGTGTTATTCAATTGTCATGTACCTCTCCAAAGTACTGTAATTTGTATTGACAGACGGGCGGAACGAATGCTGCAAACAGTGGCGTTTTAGAAATGGCCAATTGATCTTCATTTCCAGGCGTGAAAACCATGCAGAAAACAGGCTATTGCAGAAAAAAAATATATACTAGGAAAAACCACACATAAAAATATGTAGAGAACAAAAAAAGCTAGGGTCGTAACTTTGTACATAACTTCTTGACAAGTTGTTGCGCAGAAACATTTAGTTGGTAATTGATTTATGAGATGGTTTAACACCAGGGGGCCAAAAAGTTCACCCTGGCCGCTAGGGGGCTGACACCTCGTGTCATTTCTCGTCCAGAACGTGGCTTGAGAGACAATGTGATAACTGATGACTCAGCAGATACTTATACGTGGAATATGTTGCAAAAATGTGAACAGTAACTTGCAAAGAGAACAAAAAGTTTGTTTACAACATGTGTCTAAACACTCTTTGCCAACTGCATTTTTGTTTGATTTAGAAGTCATTTGTGCTAATAATGTTTACAACTCTTCAATAATTTTTAGGTGCTACATTCTACAGACTTCCTTTTTACATACTCAGTAAGTCATCATACCTTGCATTATTTCACAAACAACACATGGTCTGTAAATGCAATAAATATAGACAGCTAAGTTAAAACGTAATTATATCGATAAAAAAAGTAAAGTATCTTAGGGTGTTATAGCCAAGACATTCTTTGGAGTCTACATTCTTCGTTGAAAAGGAAATCAAAAGCAACATAAACAGTTTCTCTATATATTCTCCATTAAGCTGCTATCAGCCAATCAGAACGCTTCATTGCCATCCAGCATTGTTGTATGTTGGACAGCTGAGGTGTATGTTGGATGGCTACAGTGTATGTTGGATGGCTACAGTGTATGTTGGATGGCTACAGTGTATGTTGAATGGCTGCAGTGTAACTTGTACAATGGATGAACAATATAAGCAATGGTGGATGGTGGGTCATCTAACATAGAGTTTTGTGGGATTCGGAAAATTGTATTGTATAGCATAGTTTTTCTTCATCCCGCATTACTCTATTTTGGACTCCTCACCATCTACTACTGAGTACTGGTACAGTATATATAACAAAGTTCTCCTATCCCACATTTTGCAAAAAAAAATTTGTTTTGTAGTTTATCACATTTAGGTCCGGGCGAGGGCCTAGCTCAGAGGTAGAACTCAGGGCTTCCAACCACTGGGTCCCGGGTTCAATTCCCGGTCGAGCCTAAGTTGGATGGCTGTTTCATCCTTTGTCTCATTGCCATGGTCTCTGCCTGTCCTAATTAGCCCAACAGGTGCAGAAATACAGGACGTAAAGCCCTAATCACACACTCACACACACATCACACTTAGGTAACACGTGTTGGGAGAATTGATTATTTATATGACAACCAAATAATTTCAATTTTTATCCGAAAAATGTCATTTGAAATGTTAGAATGATATCAAAGGACACATATTCATGGTTGAAAGATTTAAAAAGAGAAACGTCTTATATTAAGACCTGTGCTTTTTTAAAGAGCTCTTAGAAAAAAAAAAAAATCTATCACAGAGCCAGTTGTGGTCTGAAGTTACAGTATGACTTTTTGAAAATGGCTAAAAAAGCTACGCTTAGCTAGAACTCCAAAGTCCATCTATTGCAATCCAGAAATGTTAAATTTCATTCAGAAGCAAATAAATGGTGGCTCATTAAAATTAACATGTTTATCTATCAATCTATCCATCCATCTATCTATCTATCTATCTATCTATCCATCGATCCATCGATCTATCCATCTATCTATCCATCTATCCATCTATCTATCCATCTATCCATCCATCTATCCATCTATATATCGATCCATCAATCCATCGATCCATCCATCTATCCATCTACCTATCTATCCATCCTGCTTAACAAATTGTAGGACCTATGCTTTCAATGATGAGCTAGTCTTCAATTACGTTTTTAACGAACGGTAGGCCCTAGGGTCAAGCTCTTTTGAAATATCTATAGCTTAGTGGTAGCGCGCTGGGTTTCCAACCACTGGGTCCCGGGTTCCATTCCCGGTTGAGCCTAAGTTAGATGGCCGTTTCATCCATCATCTCATTGCCATGGTTCCTGCCTGTCCTAAGTAGCCCATCAAGTGCAGAAATACAGGACACAAAGCCCTAATCCACCACTACCACCACTTTTGAATAATTCCTTACAAATAGTTCGTGGTAATACATTACAACACCATATATAACAATATTACTCATTCAGATTACGATATCAACCGGGTTACGCTAAATTAAACTGTTCTTGGGTACTACAAGACAGACCAGAACCACAGACCCAGAGACAAACAGACCTAGAGAAAAGCAGGCCTATGGAGCATGGTGGAACAAAGACCCCAGGCACTAAAAGCCAAATGCCTGGCATATTGATACAAAGAACAAAAGTAGCTTTCCTCTCATCAGTCAACCTGACCACAGGGCATTGAGCAAAGAATACTAGCTTTTGCTATTTTTAGATCTACTCTTAAAAAGTCCAGGATACAAGTGTCATATCTGTGTTGAAGATATAAAATATGGGGTTATAACTTCTAACATAGATTTCATATGAACCGCATTCCCAGACCATGCACTCTCATGTGCTATATCTCAGCTGGATGTTGATCACATGAGATGTTAACTTGGACTACAGGGTGGCTATGCTGGGGCAAGTAAAAGACCCCACCAATGGGGTAAATGTGTACTGTGTGAACTCAAAGCCTCATCATCTCATTATTACATCTGCCTGGTGTGGTCATGTAAGCTATCAAACCAGCATAAAATACTATAACAATATTGATCCCGGATGGTGAGTCCAACATTTAGTTTTACGAATCCCACAAAATGCTATGTTGGACGACACACCATCCACCATTGCTTATATTCTCCCTATTGTAAAATACACTGCAGTGCAGCCATCCAATATACTCTGCAGCCATCCAACACACTCTGCCCAGACAGCATTCCAAATTGGGACAGCGTCATTTCCATATCGGCCGCAGTCGGAACTACATCATTTTGACATCGTCGACATCGCGCGCCGAATTTGATACAATTTGGAATGCTGCATGAGTCGAGAACATTGTATAATATGCTAGGTTCTTAAGACTGGTATAGATTGATACAGCATGAGAAATAGGGCGGTGACCACACAAAATTCAAGACACACTGTTCAGTGGCATATGTATTGATCTTTTATTATTGATGCCAATTTGAGGGGGGTATTATTGGCCCAGGGAGACCACTCATCAATCCTTATAAGATTAACAGGCTTTCTAGAAGCAAATATGTCATTCATCAAAGTATGGATGGCCCTACGTGATTAAATGTAACGATTATTCATACAAGATGATAGCCTTTGACTGATATGTGGAATATTCCGGGTGGCAGAGAAATCGGCTAAGGTGCTGCCATGAGGCTAAAATGGAATCTTGGTAACAGTACATGATAAATAGAGTCTTTTCACTGAACAGCCTTGAATTCAGCAGGACATAAGTCTTTCCTTTTCTCTTCTTACTCATTTTGCTTTTCAGGCACAGTAGGTAATAACTAACTGATTCCATAAATATGATTTTCTCTAAGGAATAACAAACATCAACTAAATGATGAAGTGTCAAATGTACATAAAAATGCGCTAAAAATACTGCTGCTAGGATGCACTTTGCTTCAGCCAATCACAGCCAAGGGCGTGAACTTTTCCAGCCAATAGAATTGCAGTATTCTGTTTTAGTCACCTGGTGGAAATACAGAGAACCTTCCGTGAAAATCCATTGTTACCATTGTTACCATTGTTACTCTTTTGGCACACAAAAAGAACTAATGCGCGCTTAAATTGTGTTGCATCAAACTTACATTCATTGTGCCTTGTATTATGTTTCTATGCTAAGGCAAGTAAAAGGCCCCACCCACGGGGTAAATGTGTCACATAATATGGACTACAAGCCTTATATCATCTCATAATAACATCTGCCTCTGGCAGCTGGTCATATAAGCTGACTAAGCTTCAGACCCAGTAGCATCAGTATCATTACGATATTTTGACCATTGGACAACACATCATCCATCATTTGCATATGTTCTTTACTCATTGCACAACATACACTTCAACCATCCAACATACACTGCAGCCATCCATCATACACTGCTGCCATCCAACTTACACTCCAGCCATCCAACATACAACCCAGCCATCCAACATACACTCCAGCCATTCAACATACACTCCAGGCATCCAACATACACTCCAGCCATTCAACATACACTCTGCACATCCAACATACACTTTAGCCATTCAACATACACTCCAGGCATCCAACATACACTGCAGCCATTCATCATACACTCCAGGCATCCAAAATACACTCCAGGCATCCAACATACGACCCAGCCATCCAACATACAACCCAGCCGTCTAACATACACACCCATGCTGGATGACAATGGAGCAATGTGATTGGCTCACAGCAATGGAGAATACAGCAGCGGAGAATATAATGATACTAATAGTAATATATACCTTCATTCATTCTATGTATGTTATTGTCTGTTGTCAGTAAGTTTTTGTACTATTTATACTTTATAATTTAAGTATACTCTATTTGCAGTTACTGTCACTGTCTTTCAACATTGAGATACCATGGTGACTCCATCGACATACTAATACTATTTTAGCATGAAATGTGTCGTCCGTTACTTAAAACTACTTTACAAAGCTTTTAACTAATCGATAAAAGAAGCAACGGCTAATTCTTCGTATCTATATATAAATCAGTCAAACGAAAGTCTCAAATGTGTCGCACCATACTAAGAGAATTTAACTTCGTTATTAAGACCATCAGAATAACTAGCAAATTCTTCGTGAGGTTGTCTTAGTGACGAGGTAAGCACAATTGTTGGAAGACAACTAGAACCAATAATTTGAAGTTAATTGTGAGGTGGTCTTAATAGCTGTAAGTAATGGACATTAAACTTGTATGGTACAATTCTATACTTTAGCAGTATGAAGGTACATTCATATGCCACATGGATAAATATCAGTATGGAACTGACTGTCAGTATTGCCTATTCATAAATAAAAGATTATCAATATCATCCAAATTATTCGAGTTATTACATATGTAAGTAAAGACACAAAAGAACTAAATTCACACTTAAATTGTGTTGTATCAAACTTACATACATTGTGCCTTGTATTATGTTTCTATGCAGAGTAAAGACTGAGTTTTTTCATATACAGTTTGTAGGGTTATGCTAGATATCTATTACAAATTCATAGAAAAGCCTAATTATTCTAAACTTAATTAACTAGTATCAGCTGGTCATACAATACAATACAATACAATACAATACAACCCTGATAACGTGATCCGTTGGCCCTCCGTTGACCCAATGTTGACCCAATGTTGGTCTGACCCAGATAGCATTCCAAATTGGGCCAGCGTTCTTTCTACGACATTGTATCAACACCGTCGACGTCGCACTAATGCTGTCCCGATTCGGAATACTATCTGAGGACATCGCCCACATCGGGCCGATATCAAGCTGATTTGACCATGCTATCTGGGAATACAGTATAATACAATACAATACAATGACTGTTCCACCAGTGTCGTTTTTACATTCTGACTGTACGAGCATTCTGCGCACGCGTTCTAAAAGACTTTGCACCAAAACAGATTCAGAATCAGCTCACCGCATACAAAGAGGATTTGAAGCAGGGATGCGGATGGGAGGATGCTTTGCATCACACATCAATATGTTGCTGCTGCAGCTGAATTCATTAGGCACAAATGAATACAATACCAAGAGAATCCAACTTGTTGCAGTCTGGTCTTTCTTATAAATGCTCTATTGGCATGCTATGGGTATTTTTGGCAAAGTCAAGACCATAAGAGCATGATATAACAGGCTACAGGTAATGAATACACTGTAGGTGGCGCTATATGCTTGCCAGGGCATAGGAAATTGAAATTCAGAACTGGGTTAAATTGCAGGGATTGATGGTGTCATGGGTGTTTGGAAATTCACTGGACATGGTTCTATTTGCATTTCTTTCTTTCTTTTTCTTTCTAAAGTCATTTTTTCTTTCTAAATTTCTCTTTCTTTCTGTCTAAAGCTTCCTTCTTTCTTTATCTTATTTCTATATTTCTTTCTTTCTTATCTTATTTCTATATTTCTTTCTTTCGTTCTTTCATTCATCTCTAATTATAAAGCTTGCTTCTTTCTTTATCTTATTTGTATATTTCTTTCTTTCTTTCTTTCTTTCTTTCTTTCTTTCTTTCTTACTCCTTCTTTCTCTTTCTATCTCTCAGTTGTTCCTGTGCAGTTTTACAATCTATCTATCTATCTGTCTATCTGTCTATCGGTCTGTCTATCTGTCTGTCTATCTGTCTGTCTATCTATCTATCTATCTATCTATCTATCTATCTATCTATCTATCTATCTATCTATCTATATGTCTATCTATCTATCTATCTATCTATCTATCTATCTATCCATCTATCCATCTATCGTTAGAACACCTTGGCTTAACAAATATGGTGCACTGACTTAAATGACTGAATGACCTCTCAGTCAACTTAATCAGCTCACATGGCTACAATCTTCTGAATCATGACCGTGATGATCCATCAGGTTTATCTAATGCCATGCTCTCATGTCACAAAGATCAAACATGGCATCAGATAACATGCTTTTGCCTCCATGATTGATGATCCAAAAAAGGCACCATTTAAAGTTGTTGGGCTGAAAGAAACCTTCCAATGAAGGATCAATGAAATTTCACAACCCAGTTCCCCTGCAAGGATTTTGGTGCCAGGAGGCCTCCGTGGTTCAGCGGTTTTGCCTTTAAATGTGTTCAACCTAATCCAAGGTTTGGATCAGGTTAATTCCACTTGATCACACTGAACTGGTTTCATAGGAAGTTGAATTAAATGGAGTGTTATTATATGCAAGTAATCACAGGCAGAGATCGCTTATATTTTTCATGGTATATTCAGACACAGATATGTGACTTGTGAAGTGACCAGCTCATCTTATCTTGTCTTTATATCTTATCTTATCTTATCTTGTTGTGTTATGTTATGTTATCTTATCTATCTTGTCTTATCTTATCTTATCTATCTTGTCTTATCTTGTCATATCTTTTCTGTTCTTGTCTCCTTTTCTTATCTTTTCTCTTTTCTTATCTTTTATTTCTTGTTTTTTTTATCTTATCTTATCTTATCTTATCTTATCTATCTTATATCTTATCTTAATTTGGCTAATCTCATCTCATCTTATCTTATCATATCTTATCTCATAATATCTTATCTTATCTGTATCTTATCTTATCTGTATTTTATCTTATCTTATCTTATCTTATCTTATCTTATCTTATCTTATCTTATCCTATCTTACCATATCTTATCTTATAATATCTCATGTTATCTTATCTCAACTTACCTCATCTGATCTTATCTTATCTTATCTTATCTTATCTTATCTTATCTTATCTTATCCTATCCTATCCTATCCTATCCTATCCTATCCTATCCTATCCTATCTTAACTTATCCTATCCTATAAATATGCCTGATTATTGATTGAAAATAGTGTTACTTTCATCACATAATATTGTATTAAATTAAATTTCTCATGATAAAATACCAGCAAACAATAACAGCAACCTTAGCACAATGTAAAGCAAAATCTGCTGGATAACAATTTGCAAATCTGTTGCATAACTTGTTACATTTTTCAGTGATGTTCTCCCCTCAAAAAAATGTTTATTTCCATAAGCTCAATACTTGGCCCTGTATGTGCTTAAGGCTGAGATGTGGGACCTGTATATTCATGAGATAAGGCAGACGTGCCATCAATTTTGACATCAATATCTCAAGAGCAAACATTATAAGATTTACACATTCAGCAGAAAAATCATATAGTGGTTTTCACAGCCTTTTTATGTGCATTGTTGTATTTCATATTGATTAAAATTTTATTTCGTATTGAGTGCATTAAGAATAGTTTCAATAAACTAAAATAATTTTCTTATACATTAAATTTTGTAGTGAATACACAAATTGGATTAGTAGAAATTAAACAGAAAAATAATTTCCAAGCTTATAATAAACAGTTTGGTGTGATTATAATGTATATATGATCTGATCACACTTTTTGACTAACACGCTAGTCAGTTTTAGGCAATTTCAGGTAGTTAGCCTTTCGTCATAATGACTAACATTTTAGCCAAAAGGTATGACGCTATAGTCAATCTTTGGTCAGTGTTATAGACTAAGTTTGGCTAATTTTTAGACAAAGTTAACTATCTACTATTAGTGAGTCATATTATATTGTCTAAGATCTTAGCCAAAAAATACTCTAATTAACTGAAATGTGGTGTCATTTGTAAAAAACTAGATTCAATTTGATAACTATTGCATATCACTTTTTCTAAGTTAAATAAGAACAGAAATTTGACCATCGTGAGGAGTTAAATGTTCTGGTACCCTCTATTTAATTCTGACAAACTTTCTGGGCATCAACACAGGGCACACCTCCAGTTTCAAAGATTCCTTTCTTACATCGATATCAGCATGTACATGTATTAGTAACACCTTTAGAGCCAACAAAACATTGATTCCTCTAAATATGAATAATGCTTACATGTCAATTTTTGTAGATACAGGTGAAAGCATGGTGTTTGGATGCAAGTTTATTTCTAAGACAGAGAATTGAAGATATCACTACTGTATTTAAGAATACAATCATTGAACAATGAAAATACCATTTATTACCATAATTATTATATTTAAACAAATTTTTATGGCATACCACAACATGTCACAAAAAAGGCAGAGCAGTTATTTGTTGCACAAATAGACAAAGTTCTGTAAAAAGCTAGCTACAATGGAAAATAACAGAGAAATTTTGACCGACAGCACACTCAAAGCGAAAATAATTCTCTCATTTTACAGTTTTCTAATCGAAAAAGTTTTTCAAATGTAGTTTGTACTTGTCCTCGGTGCCCAGATAGCATTCCAAATCGTTTCAACGTCGGCGAGATGTCGACGATGTTGATACGATGTTGTAACGACAGTGGCCAACATCGAAACGATGCTGTGCCGATTTGGAATGCTAACTGGGTGTCTATGGCTAGGCAAGTAAAAGACCCCACTCATTGGTGTGTGTGTGTGTGTGTGTGTGTGTGTGTGTGTAATTAGGGCTTTACGTCCTGTATTTCTGCACCAGTTGGGCTAATTAGGACAGGCAGGGACCATGGCACCCCACTCATTGGTAAACGTGTAACATATGGTGTGGACCTTATCATCTCATCATTACATTTGCCTCAGGCAGCTGGTCATACAAGCTGACTGAGCTTCAGACCCAGTAGCATTGAGACATTGATTTTCCATAATGTACTGCCTACTTGGACTTTCCACTGCATGTTAGTGATTACTGTGTATGAAATAAACCTGTCTTATCTCACATCACTTGATGCCCACAAGTTTATTTATGACTACCTGACTAATTTATCCCACCCGAACGACCACCTGTTCTTCACCTAATTAACTACCAGCATGTGAAGATGATCCTGTAGTTACTAGCCTGCTGACCATACCCTTGGATGCTGCTGGCAATTACTGGACATAAATCTTAAGAAGCTATAAATAATGACCCTTGGTGAGGTCATTGACCGACGCAGCATCAATATTGGGGTAAACTGCCTCCTGCAGGGGGTGTTACGGTTGTGATATAAAGCAATAAGGTGAAGCAGCTAGAATAATGATAACATGTTACCCTACATGATTCCAGAGCTCTGTGCTACACTAGGGGTGACTGGTATGATGTGTCTGTGCACAGGCAAGCTCAATGCCCCACCACAATGAATGAGGAACGGCGTGCTACATAAATTCTAAAGATAGCATTCCCTTGTACTTTGTGTCTATGCTGGGGCAAGTAAACCCCAGGGGGTAAATGTGTAACATGGTGCGGACTCCAAGCTATATCATCATTACGTCTGCCTCTGGCACCTTGTCATATAAGCTGACTAAGCTTCAGACCCAGTAGCATTGATACAATTACAATACAATTCAATACAATTCAATACAATACAATTGCAACGAAATTGGTTTGGAAATTCCAGTACATTGTATTGCTTAACGTGGATGGACTTCTGCAATGATGCAATGTGAAGTAATGTAATGTAATCTTAGACTGTATATAATAAAAAATCTTATCTTTAATACAAACTTCAGTAATTAAAATCAATACCCTATTGGACGGAACACATGGACATGTTCGACATGCTATCATTCATATCATTAAATATCATATGGAATATATGTAACCACTGGAGTGATCAATGTGGAAAGCATGTTACTCTCCAGACTGTAACAACATCAAACAATCTCATGTCTTATCCATCGAGAGGCCACTGAAGCCTGGTATCACCTCTGGCTTCCCTTTGAAGATTAATTTGCTTTTAAAAACCAACTTATTGAAGGCAACATCATAGTCTGATACAACAAAATCATCGAAGACATTCCGTACATTGGAACCAGAAGGTCTTCTCTTGTCTTGTCTTATCTTATCTTATTTTTTATTTTTATTTTCTTTCTTATCTTATCTTTCTTCTGCTTTGTTATCTTATCTTACCTTTCTTTTTGCTTGTTATCTTATCTTATCTTTCTTTTTTGTTTGTTATCTTGTCTTATCTTATCTGATCTTATCTGATCTTATCTTATCTCATCTTTTATCTTTTGCTTTGTTATCTTATCTTATCTTTATTTTTGCTCTGTTATCTTATTTTATCTGATCTTTCTTTTTTGTTTGTTATCTTGTCTTATCCTATCTTATCTTATCTTATCTTATCTTATCTTAAAGACAACCTAACAATATAAATTTAATTCAATTTTGACTTTTAAAACCACAAGAAATACATTGTGCAATGGATCCTGATTTCGCCACCTCATCTTCAAGAACGCCTCAATATTACAATTTCTATGCATTGTAAGATCACTGTAGATACCACTTCACTATTAAGACTAACTTTTTATGGGCCAGGTAAGGTCCTAATGCATAATTATGTGAATCAAATTTATCCTGAAATAACCAAGTAAATTATCACTAAACTTATCACTAAAATTAGGTAAAATTTGGTCTCAAGAGCGAGGAGATACTGTGTAATATTCCACCATGATAATATATTTTCGTATATCCAATTGATTGTCTTTTATTGTCTTTACGTCACCATGGTAATGCTATTTTCCCAAAAAGGAATAACAATGGACTTAAGACTACAAGCTTAAGTCCAATCAGTGATGCTTGTATATTCTCATTAATGGCACAATATGGTCAAATCCATCCTGATGGGGTGCCCCAGGGAGCTCCGGTTAGGCCATTACTGTTGCAATAAGAATGACCATCTGAAATTATAGTCCTTAGAGTATAATTAATGGGCATCTTTTATGCAGTGGGTTTCTCAGTGCCCAACAGAGGGTTTGTAGGTCACTTAGGGTCGCACAGTTGCTGGATTTACCACAGAAAACCGCCAGAATCACAATATAAAAGATTATTATCAATGTAAGATACGTGGTATTTATTGGTTTGGTACTGTCATATCTAACAAATAATGCTGTCTACAAGTCGACTTCTTGCGCCATCTATAGTGAGCAACTCAAATGAGGTCCAGCACAACTGACCAAGGCACTATTGAATTATGGTCCTCGATTCAAACTTGCTTTCAGTCAAGGAAGAAGGTCACTCGAATTTCCAGGGACCCTGAAGATTCAAGGGTCCAGAGCAGAGACAGCGAATACAGCCAATCAATTGTCTACAAGCAGTCATAGTACTATTTTACCAATATAAATTATGTTGTATTCCAAGTATTTATCTTTAGACATTGGTTAGTATACCTAATATTAATTATTATATTGCTCTGAAAATCGTTGTTATTAGATTCAGATTCGGATTCAGATTCATTTATTTTGCCCACTATTATTACAAAAACCACCCACAAACCAACACTAACTATAGAAAATTACAATGATGTCAGTGGCTGGAGTCCATGTTCACAATGAAGTTATTGCCGTTATTACAGAAAATAGAGCTTTCTTCAGTTAACTAAATAAGTATAATAAATTTAAACAATAAAGACACTACAAGTTATGTAACACAAAACAGTTGCTCAATAGTTTTTTAGTACGTAAGGGTAACGAGTATAATAACGAGTTCTCAATGTAAAGATGAGAATTACTCATATAATAATGTATGGTAACATAATATTTTCCTCTCTTTAACTAAATAAAATAGTGAAAATAACTTTGGAAACAAGTTGACTATTTCTACAATAACACTATCCCATAACCTTTCTTAATCTTGTAAGTTGATATAAGACAGCCTTTGTCAATATTTTTCATGTCTTATATTAGAATTAATCCTAATGACAGACATCTTAGTCAGAAGCATGCAACTCTAGTCACTATTGAATAAGTTAGTAATTTTTAATCAAACTGACGAATTTTAGTCATATTTAATGTGACTGACAAGACATACAAAAGCCCACTACATCCCACAAAAAAGAAGAAGAAGAAAAAAAATGAATATTTTCTAGATTCGTAATATGCATACTTATGCCACTTATTCATCTCCCAAATAAAAGCAATATAATTTGTATTCTTGGGATCAAAAGACAAAAGTACCTATCTGCAGAAAACACTGATATATTCGTATACTTAAGAACAAAGGAAGTAATATGCTTGTGTTAAGAACCCGAAGAATATGCAATAAGTGCAAAAGAGAAAAAAAAAACGTTTCTGTTTTGGAATAGATATAACTGACTATACTTGCAGTGAAGAAAACATAATTATTTATTAAGCAATGTGTTATCAAGATACTGGTTATTAAAAATGTTCTACTTATTAAAAAAAATTATTAGTTTGAAACAAGGTTAAATTTAATGCAGCTTCAATGTAGTTTATTATATATTGCTACCTTTTATAATTGAAAATATTGTAATTTTGCAAAATTGGTGATTGCTTTAACAGCGGTGCCTTGTACTTGGTGTCTATTACGAGGCAAACGAAAAACACCACTAATGAACTAAATGCAGTGCAAAACATTGTGTGGACTGCAACCTTATCATCTCATCATTACGTCTGCCACTTCTAGGTGGCCAGGTACAATAGCATACTGGCTAAGCTTCAACAATGCATGACAGCAATACAAGACAAATACATCACACTACAAAACATCACATTACCAGACAAATAAGTCACACTGCAAGACAACACAATTATAGACAAATACATCACACTACAGGACAAATGCATCACACTACAAGACAACACAATACAAGACAAATATAACACAATACAAGACAATTACATCACACTACAAGACAACACAATACAAGACAATTACAATGCAGTACCAGACAAATACAACACACTACACAACAAATACATCACACTACAAGACAAATACAACAACACACTACAAGACAAATACAACAACACACTACACGACAAATACAACACACTACAAGACATTTGCTCATGGACATTTCTCTGTAATATTCATACAAGCAAAGATGAGACGTGAGGTGGGTTCAATGTTTACTCCAGATGCCATCTACATGTATCAATCACCCCTCATCAAACTACAAATGAAGAAGGAAAACAATTGATTATCTCATCTCTGATAAGTCCTGAAGAAAGTAGATGATGGATGGCAGGAAATATGATAAATATTTATGGCCATAAAGATATGAATTATCCCAGAGCAGAATGTAGGGCATTGTAAGTAAGAATACTGTATATCAGCCTTCATAAGGTCGTTAATGTTTTCAATACTCCATGCTACTGGGTCTGAAGCTTCGTCAGCTTATATGACCAGCTGCCAGTGGCAGAAGCAATGATGAGATGATAAGACTGCTACCTTGTGGACACCGTATCTTCTCATCGTTACATCTGCTTCTTCAGCTAAAAGAAGCTCAAAGCTTCAGAACACTATCCATAGCAGAATGTTGCAATGAACAAAATGTATTTGTATGATTCCTGCATTACATTTAATTTCAATCATATCTATATAGCCCCGTTTTCTTTCTATAATGTAAGGGGTGTGCACAATTTTACAGCTTTTTAGTAAGCTAGTGCACACCCCCCACAGTATGCTTATGTCGTTTATTGTTTATGTAATGTACTAACCGAATTGAAGTACTACATACTGTGTACAAATAATAAATCTTAAATCTTAAATGAAGAGTAATCCATGACACCTCTAGGTAAATAAAAGAGAAGTCTACGCCAACAAAGATTTGTGTCTTCTCATCATTATTTCTGCTTCTCTGGCCAACAAAAAGAAGCTAAAAGCTTCAGAACTCTATCCATCGTACAATGTGGCAATAAAAGAATCTATTTCTTTTTTGTATGATACATAATCTATGACACCTCTAGGCAAACAACAATTCTGCCAACAAAGATTAGGTCCCTGCGAGTCTCTTGCTGTGACAGTCGCCTATTTGTGTCCACAGCGCAGTGTCCAGTAGTTTAGCGAGTGATAATAGGGGATAATATACCAGGCGATAACAGGGCAGTATCAGCAAACGCTGCCGAATTGCGTCCACAAATGGCGGAAGTCTATAAGACCTTCACGGATGACCCCGGATTACGACCACGGGTAATGTGGCCGCAAACGAGATGTTCGACAAAGAAGCGACATTTATCCCCTTTTCGGTCTCCGGGGTTTTTACTCGGTCATGGTCGCTATGATGCCATAATGGTTGCCATGGGGATGAGGCAGCAGCAATCAGGTTGCCATGGAGGCCCATAGCATCACCATGGAAATTGCATTGTGGGGTTATTCCTTATGGAGGCCTAGGGTGACTTCTTTGCATCCTCAAAGAAGCAGTAAAGTACACCAGTAATATTTCAGCAAAAACAATAGAAAGAAAGGAAGTCCATGCCTTTATCAAGATTTAGATTATTTGGACTGGGTTGTTCTGAAAAGAGTGAAATAGTAATTTATTCCATCAAACCTCAAAATCTTTGAGATATCCCTAGAATAAACCTCGCAAAAACTTCTTTATTATAAAATACCATCAGCTGAGTTAAAAAATATTTTCAGTTGAAATGATTAATTTAAAAAAACCAATGGGGAATCATGAAAGAATTAGTACTTTCACTTTATAAAGTATAAATATAAGCATTAACTTTACAAATATTTTGACATAGAAATAACTTCCTGGACAAATTCATATAATTTCTGAAAATAATCAACCAACATGTCCTGCAAAAAGATTAAACGATTCATTTAACACTGCAAGACAGTCAATATATGTTACAAACCTCTGAGTGGAGGATCAAACTTGCACTAGTCTTGGCAGACAGTCAGAAAACACCCAGGAATTGAGTAAGGTGGCCCATAAAGATAGGAAGAACTGCACTGAATCCTTTCTAAAGCCTAGGATATGACAACCTCAGAAAAGCAGAAGTGATAACACCAATGAGGTGTTTATCTTAGGCTCCGTTGGCTCTCCGTCAATCGTATTCCTTCCGACCGACTCGCTTGCACCATTTACGACGAATCGTTGAAATGATTTCCGATTCCGCTTTGTCCGTTAATGGACTGTCTTGCGAAGAAAGGATGGAAGCTCTCATAAGAATGGAATTAGTTACTAAAAAAAGTGTCAGACCCTATTGACTGCTCTCTTTCATTCGGCTCTAATCGTCTATTATATGTTTTTAAAGTTTTATAACATTTACAATATATTTTGATTACCAATATTTCTTTTTTTTGTACTATACACCATGAATTGTATATGCATGTGTGTGAATAAACATATTTAAAAAAAAAATAAAATTATGCAATTATGACATAAAATCAAAGGTTACATATCTGGAAGGTTGGAATAAATGGCTTGATGACTCCTTTTTATCATATGTAGTAATATATTGCTGCTATATTAATCAAAGCTTATACTGTAATACATATATTTTTTTCATTTCATATACTTGTCCAATATCCAATGCGAACAACATTGACGATATATTTTTGTCGATTTCTGACCCTGTGTTTCTTTGAATTCAGTAGAGTTTTACCTCACTAGTTCGATGATGATTGAAACCAATGGTATGTGCTTGGTGTCTTCAAGAAGGCAAGTAAACCTAACCATCCATAGGGTAGATAAGCAGAATGTGAAAATTTTCCTTCAACCTACTTTCGGCTTAGAACAAGTAGCTACTCTAAGCCCCATGAGGACGATACTCTTACTTATTTTACTTCACCATCAGGATTTAATCTAGCCAATACTGATCTCTAGTGAGAGTGTGGGTAGCCAATTATTTGGGTTGAGCCCTGTGTTGCACACTGGAGTTTGGGGTCATCGCCCGCTGTGTTACCTTGCATGCTTATTGGACACTAAAATATGGAATTATGTTCAATTACACTTAAGTAAAAGTCTTCTTAAAATATCCAGATATTTAAGTGGGTGACAGTATAGTTAACAATGTGCCATAAAGTCATTTACGTCTTTGCTAGCTAGACAGGCATAACTAAAGTGTTCATTATGCAGAGCCCTGTGTTGGCCACTTGGGGTTTGGGGTCATCACCCACAGCGTTACCACCCTTGCCATGAGGGGAACCCAGAATTTTAAGGGGCCCTATTGGGATATGAAAACCATATATCATTACCAGAATAAGCGCATACTAATTTTCAGTCGTAGTTTATTATTATAAGTTATAGAATTACCACTTCAGTGATAAGTCTCTAACAGAACTTATGGTCTACCACATCAATGATAACTCTGCAAATCCAACTTAGTACACTAATATAATCAATACTTTACACAAATGTAAAGCACAGTCTTAGCAATAATTTCAACAGATCACCAGGTCTCATTATTGGGTAGACGAGCAAATATCAACATACTTAGTAAGGTCTCTCAGACAGCCATTATCTCAGCTAAAAACACTGACTGGATTTCTTCGATGTATTGTGAAAACTGTCCTCACATCCCAAACATCTCTGGTTTACCAAAGGCTTGGCTGTGGCCCAAAGCTCTTGGCAGTGTCTAAAATTGATGGTAGGTCATAACCTTACCCCACTGCAGCATCACACTGCTAAAACCCACCATTAACTGACATTAACCGAGCTAATCTTTAAATTGCTTTCAAATCGTGGGGTCCATGTCTAATGAGGCAAAATAATTGGCTTCGACTAACTCCCTCTTTCTAATTAACCCAGGCAAGAAAATGAAACAGGCCCGAACTAGTCAATACCCACATTGATCGCCCAGGGTATTGACCAGTTGGTCCATGTCATTTTCGCACTAGCTGGACAAAACCATTACGGTTCTACCGTGGAGTTTTTGGATGTCAGGGTAAATTAGGTGAGACTGCAGGATGTGGGACATTTTTGGAAGGGTCTATATTTAGGGTAAATAGGAACCAAGAAAAAAAAGGAGAAGAAAAAAGAAAAACCTCATGTGGATATGTGGATCAATGGCTCAGTATAGAAGTGGTTTAATATTGGTACACTAATAACCACAGATCCACTACAATCAAACCTGGCTTAATAGACACCTGTATAAACTGTATAGACCACCACTGAATTTTCAATGTATGATTTATGCATCTATGTAACGGCCACATGTCTTGAAAAGTCCAAATTTATCAATATCCTTGGGTTGTCACTTAACACAGGTTTGACTGTAACACAACAAACTAAACCACCTAATTAACGGCGTGGACTGCCAATTATTTTAGCATACCATCTCATCATTACATCTCCCTTTGGGGTCACCATACCACATACAGGGCAACATTTTGAAATAGCTGATGTTGGCTGTGTGGAATTGTACACTCTCCAAGAAGTTAGAAATGGTTTGCCCCATATATAATGGTGCCCTATGTTAACTTACAAATTAAGCGAATACTGGACTTTGGGAATAACCTGTCACTTTTAATTCCAATGAGCCAGTTATATTTGCTTCTTGTGAAATTTGATGTTTTTCGATTGCAATGGATAGATTTGGATAGCTGGGTAAAAAGAGGTTTAGCGTAGTATGTGTCTTTACTGACGAGCAATTTTCAGACAGTTGTACTTCAATACAATTAAATAATTAATATTATTATCGACCAACATTTGGTAACGCCAAAACACAGCACATATTCCAATATCAATATTCAATTATTCATCACCTTGCATCACATATATTTCATTTTGTAACTTTCTTTAACTTGGGCCAAGTATACCACCAGGTACCAGCCCATATTGTTACCATATTATTTCTCCTTTTTCTTTTGAGTATTTGAACTTATTCTTATTTTATGATTGTATATTTTTTGGTGTTCTTTTTTCTTTTGATGTTGCAATACATAATTGAGATTAACAGTACTTTAAGTTTCTTATTGACATATATAGCTTGCTTAAGGAGTTAAGCATATAGAGAAAACAATCACTGCAGGTTATAAAGCTTCTTCTCTTGTCCCCGAAGATTCATGTAACTCTGGAAGCTAACAAAGAGGTCGTTCAGGTCCCTGCAGAAACACAGGGCTGTCAGATAATCAGGCTTGCCTTGCTCGAGCTATTCTGGAGCACTGGTCAATTTAATGTCCAAACATGGGCTGGCCAGTGGGCATGAAGACAAGCCAGAACTACCAGGCCTCTGTATTCCCTGCCTAAAAGGCCAAGAAAGTCACAGAATTCCCCCAAAAGTAATTTCATAGCACACTGAGTTCTACTAAACAGAGGAAATGTTCTTTCTAGGATGACTTCATATCATAACATTATTAGATGTTGCCAAACATTGAGACTGTATAAAAGGAATATTTTAGTTGTAGACTTATTTGTGTTATAAAGAAGTTTACATGAATGGATCCCATTTCACACCTCAGTATTAAGATAGCCTCACCATTAAGACAACAGAATACTGAACCCTGATACATCCAAAGTGGGTTTTTTTTACTGACTTCAGCATAGGTACCTATATCTAGGAACAACCAATTCCATGCAGAGGTCCTGGGTTGAAATAGCGAAAATGTGGAGACGATACGATACAATATAATTTATTTGTCAAAGAGTGGCATTTGTTTGATATCTTATATTACCCACTAGATAAGGGAAGATAAAACAAGGCAAGACAAGACAAGATAAGACAAGATAAGATAAATCTCTGCTAGTACTTGTGCCTATCATTAAAGTCATTGAAATAAAGAAACGATTCTTGAATAAATCATTTGCAAGGAATGACATTGTTTTTTTCCTCTGAAATACATTCAATATATTCTGTTAAAAAAAAAATACTAGTACAACATAAACACATGTATGGAATTCATCTATAACTGGTATATATGACAATAGGACAATGACAATACGGTTTATTCGCGTATAAGCTTGTATGCCTTTGTAGTGCAACAGTTATGTGACAGAACTGTTGTTACAACCTAACCAACAGTGACAGGGTCTATTTCCAGTCAACATGGGTTTAGCTATTTCTGAGATTGCTTGCATGCATAGACTAGTGCCTGCGGGTAGTGGGAAAGAGAATACGCCAAGTATATGATCTTGGCAACATGCTATTGGCCAAGGTCACGGAATTTGGGGGCGGCTAGGCTGTGTGGCGCTGTAGCATTTTCGGTGGGTGGATTAGAGCTTTACGTCCTGCATTTTTGCACCCGATGGGCTAATTAGGACAGGCAGGGACCATGGCAATGAGACGATGGACGAAACAGCCATCTGACTTAGGCCCGACCGGGAATTGAACCCGGGACCCAGTGGTTGGAAGTCCAGTGCGCTACCACTCAGCTAGGCACCTACCTCCGATGCCGTAGCATGATGTGACCACTGCTCGCATTGGGTCGACATGGAAATAGCATTACGCGTTTGCATAATGCAGGCCCCAGGACAGATACAGAGTCCCCCTGGGGCAGATAGGCTGTCCCTAGATGAGATACAAAAGCATTGTTAGCTAAAGATGACATTAATGCCACGTCATACACTGGCTTACAGCATGTGCAATGTAGTTACAGACCGTGCGCGCTCATTGAATACGGAGTCATGCTTCGGGTTATTGCTGTCAATATGGTACCGAGGACAGCATGCTCGAAAGACGTCCTAGTCTAATGCGGGTTAGACTCTAAAGAACTTGTGCATTAAATGTAAGGTTTTGGGTACAAATCCTTAAAATATCACAGCTGCAGTTTTCCTCCAAGAGATGAGAAAGGCTCATGCTTAGTCAGGTCAATCGACTAGTTTAGTTTAGCTATTAACGTAGGTGACAGGGTATTATGATTCTAGTAAACATGTAATATAACAATTAAATATCCCTGGAACAGACAGATATATTAGATAGATAGATGGATAGATAGATAGATAGATAGATAGAAAGATAGACAGATAGACAAATTGATAGATGGATAGATAGATAGGTAGATAGAAAGATAGATAGATAGATAGATAGATAGATATATTGGATAGATTAGATAGACTAGATATATATATTGGATAGATTAGATAGATAGATAGATAGATCAGATAGATAGGTAGATCAACTTGTTCAAGTTCTAGGCAAACAACCATTTTGCTCTATTAGCTCACACATTAAACATGAGCCTTATCAAACATCGAAAATTACAAATTTCGCAGACATAGCATTTCGTGGCTTGCACTTAGGTAATTGGAACCTGCATTTATTGCAAATACTGATGCGAGAAAAAACAAACACAAGTCCAAAGTAAACATCTGTAAATGGAACAGGTTTTTGTCAAGAAGCTCCGTAAATTTAATGTACAATACAATTGTTGATTCCGTGTACCCTGGTTAATGAAAATACAAGCTATCATACCAAACCACTATTTGACAAGCTCGCATATTGGATGATTAATTTGTTCAATGAAAATGTCTATGTTATATTTTTCCATGGAAATATGAAATTCAGTTTTGTCTAATTGTATTATGCATTAGACCAAGGGTGTTGTTTTAGATCACCCCACTATACGACCAACTCACTATTAAGACCACATCACTATTAAAACTAGCTAACATATTTAGAATACTTCACTATTAAGACCACATAGCTATTAAGACCACTTCACTATTAAGACAACCTCATTATTAAGATCACCTCACTATTAAGAACATATCCCACCATGACTACCTCACTGTTAAGACCACCTCGCTATTAAGACCACATCACTATGAAGACCATCCCACTATTAAGACCACCTCACTATTAAGACCACCTCACAATTAAGACTCAGAATTAAGACCACTTAACAATAAAGACCGCCTCACTATTAAGACCACCTCACAATTAAGACTCAGAATTAAGACCACCTCACAATAAAGACCATCTCACTAATAAGACACCTCACTATTAAGACCAGTATGTCTATGCACCAAGGGTGGTCTTAATGGCGAGGTTTCGTGTTATATAATAATTTCAAATCGCAGCAACAGCTCTCCGTTTTAAACCTACTCTTCCTAGAAACCTGTGTAGTACCAGGAATTCATCTAAGGTTATCTGTAGACATTCTCTGAGACAGTTGGCCAACACTTGTGTGTTTCAAACTGTCATTGCTCCTTGCATAGCGACGTCAAGACGGCCGTAAGACGCAGCGTAGACGCACCGCTGGACGTCATTGACGTGATGACGTCACTGCGGCTAGCGAACTAAATCTCGTTAGGCCCGAGACTTGAGGCGAGAGAGCATCAAGCGGGTCAGAGTGGCTTCCGGTCTAAGGCGGAAATAGAAATTAGGAAATGTTCGCCAAAACACATGGTGATAGATACATTTAAATACATTGAAAAACTGTGCTATTTCAGATCAAATATATGCAAATAAAATAGGAAAAGTACATATTTGTCAATATTGTACATTATAATAACCCTAAATTATGTCGAATATGCAAGAAAGATAAATATGGGAATGGGTCTGTTGCTGAAACAATATTGATGATTAATAATGTAAGATTGCATGTGGGCATAGCAGCTGAAAAATAAAAAAAACATTGCAGAAAGAAGTATCACTCATGCAAGAGCTTAGAAGATTCTATAACCACAGTTAGTTGATATATATATATATATCTACTACATGGCCAAATTTGCCACATGCGTTTTCCATGAGAAGGATAAACGCATGGAAAATGCATGGTTTTTAGCTAATTATAATGAGGCAAAAACCATGCGTTTTCCATGTAATTATCCAAACGCATGGAAAACGCACGTGGCACAATTGGCCATGTATACTTAACCAATTTCATGTAAAACATCGAATAAATAAATATTACAATAAACTGTTATAATCACAGTAATAAAAGCAGTTTTATAAAAAAAAAAATATCCAATACACAGCTGCAATGAAATTCATATATATTTACATCCACTCTACACCACAATATAAACATTCTCAAGTCAAAACCAAATCAGCATAAATGCATTCTTTTTTTGCAAAGTATTATAGTCACAAATGGGCGCCATGACAAGAGGATAAATCAGCCTGACCGACACAGCATAATTGCTTGGGAGCTGCATACAACGGACTTAAGAAAGCTGCAAATGCTTGTTAGGGCTTATTACCATCAAGACAATGGCTTATTTATGCTACTATATGGACTCGCCGAGATATATTATGATAATGCAGTCCATGGGATAGATAGCAGGAAGAAATGATAGATAGATAGATAGATAGATAGATAGATGGACAGATGGATAGGTAGATAGATAGATAGATAGATAGATAGATAGGTAGGTAGTTACATAGATAGATAGATAGATAGATAGATAGGTAGGTAGATAAATAGATAGATGGATAG
>OW028582.1:10491887-10614387 GCA_932294295.1 Alitta virens
CTCGATGTGGGGTTTTCTCGTGACCTATAATACCCCCGTAGCCATCCTTTATCAACTCTTAAACCCTAAAACTCTCCCAAATTCTACATAATACCCCAAAAAGCCATGAATATATGCAAGAGCAGAAATGTCTATAATGGAAAAATAACTGGATTAGCACATTTTGGCTTTTGGCAACTTGGTAGTAGCGCTCTGCATGAGCTCTAGGCCTACGCTCAAATAAGTTGGATAAAGTGGTATTAGTGGTTTTAACAGTGTTAAATTCAAGAGTAAACATTGCTTTTCCTTTTAAGAAAACATATTTAGTTTATTGGAGATGCCTAAAGTAAACGTAGATCAAGTATTCAGCATCCATATGCGTTGAAATATCTCAATACGTATCAAGAGTTTACAAGTATATAAGTCTTGAAATATCTCAAGATATAGCAAGAATTCACAAGTATATAAGTCTTGAAATATCTCAATACGTATCAAGAGTTTACGAGTATATAAGTCTTGAAATATCTCAAGATATATCAAGAATTCACAAGTATATAAGTCTTGAAATATCTCAAGATATAGCAAGAATTCACAAGTATATAAGTCTTGAAATATCTCAATACGTATCAAGAGTTTACGAGTATATAAGTCTTGAAATATCTCAAGATATATCAAGAATTCACAAGTATATAAGTCTTGAAATATCTCAAGATATATCAAGAACTCACAAGTATATAAGTCTTGAAATATCTCAAGATATATCAAGAACTCACAAGTATATAAGTCTTGAAATATCTCAAGATATATCAAGAATTTACAAGTATATATATGTTAAAGGATCTTCGAAATTGATCAATAATTTGCAAGTAGGTATAATATATGTTGACATGTATGGAGTACATTGTAAGTATAGATCAACATATTACAAGTAATAGAGTCAAAGTCTCAACAGAATTGAGAATGTAAAAGCCCAAATTTTCAGAAATGAACATTGACTATATTGTGTAGTGTGTAAAATAGTGTGAAACAGTTGCTTTAGAAAGTAGGTATTTATACAATGTACCAGTCCTTACCAGGTACAGCTCCTGAAACTACTCTTAAATACAAGCTGTCACCTGCATGACACTAATTGCATCAAAATCATATGAAGCTTTCTCATACACAAATCTTTGTAATCTGTTAACTTTTGGCAACAACAGTATGCAATATAATCATTGTATTCCAATGTGCTATATCTCATTTTCTGAAGTGAATTTAGAAAGACATATATTTTAAAATATGATACGTATTGTTTCTATGACTTTGTGTTTCATTTATATATATATATCATTTTATTCATTCACATGTAAATTCATGGAATATACAATAAAAATAAGCAAGAAAAGTTATGTTAAAACAGTAAAAGTGTAAAATCGAATCAATGTGTACATATAAAGTCACAAATAAAATCTAATTCACAAGAATTAAAACCAGCAATAAAAGTCCCACCATTTCGGCTATCACAGATGTCTTTGATCACACTAACAATATCACAGTCACTAGAATAGTCTATCTGCTTCAACATTCTCCAGCCTTCAATTTGCACCTTTTGAACCTCACATTTTATAATATTCTCAATCACAGCCAGGTTGCTTCCAATAATAGAGTCTTTTCACTGAACAGCCCTGAATTCAGCAGGACATAAGTCTTTCCTCTCCTCTTATTACTCATTTTGCTTTTCAGACACAGTAGGTAATAACTAACTGATTCCATAAATATAACTTTCTCAGAAAAATAACCAAAATCAACTAAATGATAAAGTGTCAAATATACATTAAAATGCACTAAAAATACTGCTGCTTGGATGCACTTTGCTTCAGCCAATCACAGTCAAGGGCGGGAACTTTTTCAGCCAATAGAATTGCAGTATTCTGTTTTAGCCACCTGGTGGAAATACAGAGAACCTTCCATGAAAATCCACTATTGTTCGACCATCTTTCATACACATACGAGCCAAAAATGACACTGGCTCATTTAAACTATTCTCTATCTTATGTAGCAGCTTCAAGAACCGGGAATATATCTGATGAAGTGCAGTATGAATGATTCGAAAGTTAGAACATTACAAAGTCTGTTTGAACCTTCGTTCACTTTTGTTGCCTGGGAACATATGAACACTATAACACATGTGTAAAAAATTGTGCAAGCCAGAGTATGATATACTTGTTTCATACTGTAGGAGGTAATCATAAAATGCATGAAATTGAAAAATTTATATGTCTTTGAACACAAGGTTTCTTTATCTTCAAATATATATTTGATTCACGTTTCAAAAGAAATTAATAGTACCCTCATTTAACGGATAACAAAACGATATATTTTAGGACCCAGTTGGTCTTATTTCTGAGGCAGACGTAATGATGAGTGTCCTGAAATTTTACTGCATATGCAAGATGGTTTTCATAATCATTTTCTCACACGAGTATCCATAAATTCTTGTTTAATTCTGATGCAAATTGGCGATTTTTAAAACACTTATGTCCATGAAAATGTAGGTGTCGCTACGAGTGTTGCTATTTTTAGATACAGCACATCTGAAAATAGGCTCATTGGCCAAGCCTGGCGTTGCGTTATTAGCATAAAAATGCATGCGTGCAAAGAGCTTCAGTTTACGTATGACTGATGCAATTAATGTTCATGAAAGAGTTCTGAAAGGCACATTATAATTTGTCATTCGTCTTAAATTTTCAATCTGTTCCTTCCCCTCTGGAAGTAATTACTTGTCAGGCACAAAACATGCACCGAGAGAAGGGACTGCCAATTGCAATCGGGCCAAAAACAGCAGGAAAAATATGATATCACGAATTAGCAATTGATTTGGCAGATTTTTGTTAAACAGCCCAGAACAGTGTTTTATTCAAAATATTCACCCCAACACCGTTCGTGTCAGTTTGAATAATTTTCAGTTCATTCGTTTTAAAAATGCACAGAATCTTTGCATGACGATGAATGGACTATTTAAATACTATACCCTGTTACAAAAGGACTAATATTCATATTATTGGATATTCTACTTATCTGATAATTCTGTGCTTTTCCCCTGCACTACACTACAATGGAAACAAGCCCTAACGACCACTGTGCATGCAACCGTTCGAACCTAAATAGTGAGGTGGTCTTAATAGTGAGGTCAAATACAATACCTAGTACATAGAAGGATGCACAATCTATGGCCTTAATTTAAGGTGGTCTTAATAGTGAGGTGGTCTTAATAGTGAGGCTGTCTTAATATGTCTTAATAGTGAGGTGGTCTTAAAACAGTCCCAGTTTATTAGATTGCAGTCAAAGAACTGCACGCATTCATTCTTAATCTACGCTCCCTAAACTAAGGACTTAATACAAGATAACCTCGCCATAAAGACAACCCTTTGTTTGAAATTTACTTTCTTAAAAGCAAGGTGGTCGTTATAGTCAGGTAAATTACAAATGTGAGAGTAAAACTCGTCCAAATCTAGGATCTTACTAGCGAGGTGGTCTTGATAGTTGCCGTTGTATCTTAAGGCTTAGTTCCACTGTAGTAAGACACGAAAGAAAGGTAACTGAAGATAATTGAAGGTAATGTAAAGTAATTAATGAAGATAATTACTAACCAGCGGCTCGTTGGAGAGTGTGACATGTTTTGCAGCAGCATGTCGACGGTGTCTCATTGTCGAGTGTGGTAAATCCCATTCATTCCAATGGTAAGATCCAAGTGGTTAAATCTCCATTACCTTGGTGTACCAGTGGTACACTACCTTCAGTTGTACAGCCATGAAGTAGCTGCTGGTCCGTAAGTTTAACTCATTGTGCATATCCATTGTATATTGTATATCTGTCTGCTAGATTTATGAAATTCCTGTGATTAAACACTACTGGAACTAAAATAATCCTGGAATATACACAAGTATTCACTGGTAAGACATTCAACAGTGTCAGCAGTGCAGAAACTTTGCACTATCCGCGTATGACTGAGCGGGAGCGGGCGCTCAATGCGAATAGTGGTGGTTCCAGTTTTGCACCTTGCGATACTCCGTGTAAATATGCTATCTCACTGTTGCATACGTTGGCGTTCACTGGAAACATTGCTGCATGACACCTTTTGCAGTGTTTTACGTGCCTCATGATGCTTCATACTGTAGAGAACGTTTGGCCACGACGTCAACCCCACAACGTTATGCAAATGAGACGCCCTGATGACGTAGAACCACTGAGTGCATGGCTGCTAGAGCAGCGTCTGCCAGCCTTGTGCAACCACAGCTCCTGGGCTGCTACCCTTGTGCAGCACTGCCCAGGTTGCTGGATCCTATCATAGGCTTGCGTGAACTCTGCAGCTGGTGTCAGTTACCTTGCTATTAAGTCTCACACCTCACAGTTTAGATTCTTGTCATTATACGTGATTATATTTGGTATGCATTGCCTTGTATATACATTCACTTATTTTCCCCATATTTTGCTTTCCAAATACTATGTAGCTGTAACACACCAGACAATGTATTACTTTTTTTTAACAATTTCTTATTGTACATGGCCAATTGTGCCAAGTGCGTTTTCCATGCGTTTGGATAAACGCAGGGAAAACACATGGTTTTTGCCTCGTTATAATTAGCTAAAAACCATGCGTTTTCCGTGCGTTTATCCTTCTCGTGGAAAACGCACGTGGCAAATTTGGCCATGTATTATTAGAATGTTTATCTTGGCAAATTATTTTACTGAACAGTATTTTGTTTTTAGTATCTAATTGTACCTTGTCAATCGACTGCCTACAATAATAGTCTAGAAAAGGGCTGGTAGATTTTTTAAATATGTATGACCTCAACCATTTCACACAGAGGCAAGTCGAAAAACCCACCTACGAGGTAAATGTAAATATCCTTATAGTGTATGAATAAACCCTCTTCTAGTTAATTACTTATTTCAGAGTGCTAACACCAATAGTATCTGATACAGTAGAAACTTACCAATAAGAAAGGCTTTAAAAAAACCATATACTGGTCTCAATGCTGAGTTATTCCTAATAGTGAGATAAATTATATTGGTATTCCATACCCTTTCTCTAAAATAAATTATGGTCTTAATGGCGAGGTTATCTACTATCGAAGTGGTCTTTATAGCGAATATATTGTACATTAAATATCGCTAAAAGAATTACATTTTTAAATCATAATTTCACATTAATCATGAAAACATAGGGTTATCGTACATTAAATATCATTAAATATCACTAAATCAATGTATTTAATATCAAAACTTCACTATAGTTGACCTTTTATATTAATTATAATGATACAGGGTTATTGTACATTAAATATCACTAAATCAATGTATTTATTATCATCATTTCACTGTTGTTGACCTTTTACATTAATTATACTGATATAAACCCGTCAATACGCTTAAATGTTTTTAGATCCGCCTTAAGCTCATATCAGCTCATATCAGCACTTTGCACCTGTAGCGCAGGATCAATGCTTAAGTGCATTATTAAGATTTAAGCAGGTATTAAGTTGCTAGGAAACTGCACAAGTATCAGCATTTATTTGGTGGAATTTAGCGAGTGGAAAATTAAAGAAATTGTGGAAAGAAATTTTTGAAATCGTGTAATATATGTACAGGATTTTGCGGTTAAGCGAAACTAGCATCAAAATGAAATCAGGCAGATTCATATTGAGAAGAAACTTTATAAAAATGGTAATGGAATTCTAAAATGTTTTTACTATTCTAGGGCCTTTCACATTGTTAATATGAAGAACCCCGCTATAAAGGCAGCAGCTAGAATTAGCATCAAATGAAGATCTAACAGAGTGGATAAAACATTGAAATTGATATGAAAAAAACTGGTAATATCAATATTTATATATTATAATATATATTAGATCTGGTTTAAAAAATGGATATTACCAACAATAACAAATTAATAAGATAAGGTTGAAAAAACCTGGTAATATCAATATATATATTAGATCTGGTTTAAAAATTGATATTACCAACAATAACAAATTTATAAGATAAGGTTGAAAAAAACCTGGTAATATCAATATATATATATTATAATATATATTATAATTGGTTTAAAAATGGATATTACCAACAATAAAAAATTTATAAGATAAGTTTGAAAAAACATGGTTATATCAAAATATATATTATAATTGGTTTAAAAAATTGATATAACCAACAATAAAAAATTTATTTGACATATAGATCTTTTTTTACTACAACATGACGGTAAAATTCATTCATTCATTCTAGATTAATGCATTGAAATTTGGATAACTGTATTTATATGACACATTTTATATTTAAAAATCTATACATCTTACAAATCGTAAATTTTGTGAAATCTCAACGTGAAACCTGACCAGTTTCAAGCCTCTAAAAAGCAGGAGAAAAAAAAATAAATTGAAATACTGTGTTTGGAATGAGCTTTGGGTATTGGGGAACGGAGTCTCTATTCCTGTATGTGAAATGTTCTCTTAGTTTAGTTTTGCTTCGGTCATCAGTCATTTAAGAATTACAGGAAGGAGAAAGGGAACTCATCAGTCAATTCATTAAATGGTGCCCCTGCTGTGGTCTCCATGGATACATATACATGTGGCAATTCTTAAGTAGTACGCTTAAGGTATTTTTGTTCATTGTCCCATTGTTGTAACAAATAACATAGTGGTCTGTGCACAAACAGGGATTAAAAAATGTGTCCTTATGTGGAAATAAAAGTTAAGATGAATGGTCATTAAGCTATATTGTGTAAATTATTAATATTTTAATGATGAGATATAGCTTATATTCCACGCTCTGTTGTGCATCTTAATACATTTACCCTTTAGGTGGAGTTATGCACTTGACACCAGCATAGAACCCAAGTAAGAGGCACTACCATTTTAACCTGTAAACGACACCCAGCAGAGATGGTAAATAGCGTGTACCCAACAGAGAGTCTATCTTTGCTACTCTTCATCACATCAGCCTGTGTTTTGCTTGTTTATATCCATCTTATATTATTCTACCAGATGCAGTGCTTGCAAACTCTACATGTGTGTTGACTAATATCAACGTGTTCCACATCTAAAAACCCCAAACTGATAAAATCGTATTTTTTGTAACATCCATCACAATAACATGGCAACTAGAGCCAATTAAAACATTTACCCAGGTCTACTGTTTCTTGCAAACCCAATGCAACCCATTTTAATTCATTGTAACTTATATAGATGTCGCTTTCTCCGCTAATTATAGGCAAAAAGTGGGAAGACCAGCGTTGGATAAAGTGATTCCCTCAGCAGATTGGCCCATAAAATGGTGCTCTAAAGAGTTTTATGTTAACAATAAACTAGCTGATTTACCATGGAGCCACACCCCATACAGTGCAGTAAACATAAATACAGGTAAAACGTGCCCTCCTTGAAAAAAAAAAGAAAAAAAAAGTTGCCTTATATGGTGATAAAAAAAGTGGCAGAAAGAATGAAGGAAATGGCCAAAATTTCAACATGGTGTGGACTCCAAATTCATCTCATCATTATATCTGCCGTTTGTAACAGTCATATAAGCTGATTAAGCGTCTCAGCAGTAGCACTGGGAGACAAAAAGAAAGAAAAAAAGAAGTTTAGTAATTGCTGTATGGATAACAGAATTTAAGCCTTTTTTTTTTATTAACCAATTGTGATAAGATATAACAGTTAACTACAAGTTTTGTAGATAATAACAAATGATTAATATTGTAATAACAAATATTTCTCATTCTTTCGTATAAAATCCATTATTGCTGACTAAGAAATATATTGTTTACTCAGCAGAATGCAATCTGTATAATGAATTCCTTATGATCTCCAAAAATGATATTTCATAAGATCATATATCAAAGAAAACCAGCACTGTGACAGAAGATCACAATTCCACTACCAATTCCAGCCTGGCTTTACTCTTATGTTTCCCAAAGCAGAACGAATATCAACATTTTTTTTAATTTCAACATTAATATCAAACAAACTGCTTCGTCAGCAGTTTATAGACACCGAAATGATAATATGCAATCGGCTGTGCAAATATGAAACGCTGTCTTATGGCTGGTTTTGGCAACACCAGTCATATGCTATGCCAAAGTATGTTTTTTTGTTCGTAATTTCGATAAGGTAAAAAAAGCATAAATATAGGTGGGGAAGCCATAGTAAAGTTCCGTTTGTGTCTGAGAACAATGTTCTTAATTGCACGTGAGTTGTTGCGTTCTTAAGGATGATGGGCTTCGAATTGGCCATTCTGTCTCTAAATAGTGGAAGATAAAAAGATAGATAGATTGACAGAGATAGATAGATTGATAGATAGTTAGATAGATAAAAAGATAGATAAATATATTGCTAGATTGCTAGATAGATGGATAGATATATAGATGGATAGATAGATAGATAGATAGATAGATAGATAGGTGGATAGACGGATAGACGGATAGACGGATAGACGGATAGATAGAGATGGATGGATGGATAGATATAGATAGATAGATAGATAGATTGACAGATAGATATACAGATAGATGGATATATAGATAGATAGATAGATAGATAGATAGATAGATATATAGATATATAGATAGATATATAGATTGATAGATTGATAGATTGATGGATGGATGGATGGATGGATGGATGGATGGATGGATGGATGGATGGATGGATAGATAGATAGATTACACAAAAGGGGAACCGGCTTACTTAAAGGTGGTCTTTAGAAGGAAATAAAGAAATAAAGAAACAAACAAGAAGAAAGGTATGAAACCAGGAAGAGATCATATGAAAAGAAATTATAAATCGATAAAAAAAACTACGAAAGAATCAAGAAATAAAGAAAGTAAAACAAACAAAGATAGGTAAATAAAAACATTAAAAAAATAAGATAAGAAAGAAAACGAAAAAACATCCATTGCCATCAACAAGTGGTCCTGCAGCTGCAGCTGTGAAGGATTTCTTATGCAGGCTTCTGCAGTCCTGCAGTCCAATTGAGGAAGCATCTACAGTCCAATTGAAGCAGCTTCTACAGACCAATTGAAGCAGCTTCGCACTCCTCAAGGACTTGTGTTTCTGTCACGACAGTGCCAGGGCTGGTTCCCTCAATACCCTCGCAAATCTACAGAGAAGCACAGAGGAGGAAAAGCAGGGATGAAGGTCATCCACCAGGGATTTTACGCACTGCTCAAATGAGTTGGGATACGGAGGTGGTTCCGAGAGGACAAAACGTGATTGCTAAGCAAGCAAAGTCAAGGTCATTGTACAAGGTAAAAGGTCAAGGTCACAGGAAATCACAAAAGGTCAGACTAAGCGTGAATTGCTGTCGAGATTATATTCAATGTTGAAACCCACACTTAGCAGTCCAATGGAAGCTATGTCAGGAGTAGTCCATAATTATAATGATAATTCAATATATTTACTGTATTAAATTCTTGTTAATCCTGACCCCACTTCGTAAGTATGTACCTACTAGAGTAAGTTAGTAAGCAAAACTTAATTTACAGTCGGACTGTAAAAAACAACAACGTAGTTGATACATTAAACAAAACGCAGATTGTGAAAGAGTCTAAACTTCATTGCATGAGATTGCTTAAGGTCTTAACGACAGTCCCAAATAGGTCATATAATAAAAGAAATTGATGTCAAATGTCAAGGTCATGGGATTAAATGAAAGAAAGAGCCTGTTTACTGTGACCCAATTGAAACACCACACACTAATGAATTTTTGATCAAGGGAAAAGCTCAGTTCAGTCAGCTCCGGAGAACCAAAGCACAGGCATAAATACGTGTCAGAGTTCAATGTGTTAGGTCAAAGGTCAAGGTCACAGGGCCAGCAGTCGAGTAATTGCAATGGTGAAGTAGATAGCAAGATAAGATGGAGTTGAAAATAAACATCATCAGTCAAATCGGGTCTCAATATCACTTGAGGATACAAGGACAAGTGGCCCGCTGTAGAAATGGCCAATGCTACAACTCTCCGATGCTTCAGTTCAGCTCACAACTATAACTCACAACCCACTAATAGTATTATCTAGTTAGTAACACATAACTCACTAATAGAGTCTTTTCACTGAGCAGTCCTGAATTCAACAAGACATAAGTGTTTCTCTCCCCTTATAACTCATTTTGCTTTTCAGACATAGAAGATCATAACTAACCTATTGAATAAATAAAACTTTCTCAGGGAAATAACAGATACCAACTGAATGATAAGATGTTAAATATACATTAAAATGCACTACAAATACTGCTGCTTGGATGCACTTTGCCTTATCCAATCACAGTGAAGGGCAGGAACTTTCCCAGCCAAAAGTATTGCAGTATTCTGTTTTAGCCACCTAGTGGAAATATCAAGAAACTTCCGTGAAAATCCACTATTATAGACCTATCTAGAGAAATGCACACAGATATCATTATTATCAATATCCCAGATAATAACATTCCAAATCGGGCCAGCGTCGTTTCTATATCGGCCACCGTCGTTACAACATCGCTTCAACATCGCCAACGTCGCGCTGATGTTGATACAATTTGGAATGCTATCTGGGAAATGACATATCAAATTAGTACATCATTATTTATTTATTACTTGATTCTGTACAATATATAGCACATCAAATTAGCAAGCACTGTCCAACTCACTAAAAAGGCCAATATAGTAAGCACTGCTCACAGAGTAGAATGTGAAATATATTTAATATTTAAACACAGATCAAATAACTACAAGCACTAAACAATTATTTTCATGATTTATTTCATGATTTATTTCATTTTATTTATTTATCATACGTTTTGGAGCGGGATCTTGAATTTAGACTATGCTGGTTTTAATGGTGAGGTGGTCTTAATACCTGGTTAAAATCAATCAAAAAGAGATGCATGCATAAAATTAAATAGTCTTAACTGCAAGGTTGGCCTAATTGTGGCGTATTCTTTAATTAAATTTAATTGCAGAAAATAAAAACACATTATAGGCTACTGGTCTGAAGCTTAGCCAGTTATATATATTACCAGTTGTCATAGGCAGAAGTAATGTTGAAATGATAAGGCTTGGAGTCCACGCCATGTTCACTTGCACATATTAAGAATTATTCCTTGTGTTTTTATCAGATGAAAACACTCTAAATCTGTGCCATTTTATGTCTAATAATGCTTCCTCCAACTTGCCAAATATGCATGATTTCCATGTACCACTTAACTGAATTTGAAAACGGAGCAAAGCTCTTTAATTCATTTAGGTCATTCCGCACGTGCGCTCCCAATTTATTCACCTCCTGGCAAAACTTTTTTCCAGTGTTTCCTGTTCTTCTTTTTCCTTCCTGCGTTTCATTTATTCCATCCTTCCTTTTCTTTCTTCTAGCTCATTTATAATTTTGCAACATGGGTAAATTTGTGAAGAAATATTGTTGACATTTTCTTATTAAAATGGCAATGGTATGAAAACATGCACAATAAAATAGCCTGTGAGAATTATGTGATATCTTCATAATCAAAGGCAAAATTAGTGCAGATTTAGATGACTTCAATAGTGAAGTGGTCTTTATAGAGAGGTGAACATAAATGGTACGTGGACAATTGTTAACATAAAATCATGAGCTTCATTGTAAAAGTGAGATTTCAGTAAAGCACCTTCTTCCGAGTACAGTCATTTTAGTAGTGGATTTTCACGGAACGTTCTCCATATTTCCACCAGGTGGCTACGACAGAATACTGCAATTCTATTGGCTGAAAAAGTTACCACCCTTGACTGTGATTGGCTGAAGCACAGTGCATCCTAACGACAGTATTTATAGATCATTTTAATCTATATTTGACATCTTATCATTCAGGTGACTTCTGTCATTTCCCTGAGAAAATTGTATTAATGGAATCAGATAGTTATGATGTACTATGTCTGAAAAGCAAAATGAGTAATAAGAGGAGAGGAAAGACTTATGTCTTGCTGAATTCAGGGCTGCTCAGTGAAAATACTCAAATGATAGCGTGGAACCAAATCCACAATATAAAACCAACAGTCGAACATCCTGACCACTATTTCACCAGGAACATTCCAACAATAGACAGCTGGATAACATTCTCAGCCACAGGCAACCAACATATGCCACTGAGGCGAGATAATGGAATGGGGGTAACACATCGGACCCTGGTGTCTGGTGTCATGCACCCTGGGGTTAAATTGGCTGCATCTCTTTACCAAGATTGTCAACTGCATCAGCAGCAGCAGCAGCAGCAGCAGAAGCAACTAGTAGCAACGTTTAATATTTACTCTACGTTCAAGTGTATATGTAGATAGATAGATAGATAGATAGATAGATAGATAGATAGATAGATAGATAGAAAGATAGATAGATAGATAGATAGATAGATAGATAGATAGATAGGTAGATAGATAGATAAGTTCTTGCCACTATCGAGGGTTGATTGATGAGGCGAGAGAGAGAGGAGTCCACCCATGTTACACATTTACCCCATGGGTGGGATCTTTTACTTGCCTCAGCATGTATGTATGGAGGTGAAAATGTATCTTTTTAAACTGAAATAGATTGTTGAGTTGGTTGGACTAAGAATCTAAGCTTAACTTAACTGCTAAATTCATGTAATACATTTGTCATCATACAGCCAAAACTAATTTGTCATGTAAATTCTTCTCATTTATATATAATTCATGATCTGTATATGCAATTTTGAACACAACCTGAGTGTCAATTAATGAAATTAATTATACATAAGTTGAAATATTCTAGTAACCATGGATATATAAGTATTACATGCGCATACATTTAATGTGAAAACTGCCTAGGGACATGAAAGCTCATAGAATATAATTCTATGAGGAGATTTTAAAAACAAAAATAACCACATGATAGAGAAAATGTTCTTTTGGAATGGAGTGAACAACAATATTACAATCAAACCACGAAGGAGGACATGCCCTTTTATAAATGTTACAATTTCTTTGGTGAGTGCAAAATGTGGCCTTTGTCTTTTCACTGACGACCTCACACTCAAACCAGAAAGCAATGCAAATCTTCTAAACATAAGCTGTTTAACCCATATGCCTAGTTGACCTTTTCCATAATCTATCTGCAAATGCTTCAGCTCATTGTATGACCAGAGGCCTGGACATAGCAGCTCACGCTCATCTATCATGTGGTGACATTCTGCCATGACCTTGACGTTTGACCTTTACATTCAAAGGCCTTGACCTTGCTCCATTAGCCTCTGACCTTGTTGTGCTCTAATTTCTTTGTGAGTAATAGGGCTTAGCACATACAGGCTTGCCGACAAGGCTATTAGAGCAAGAATGGCTAGTCTTGCGAATTGTTTAGAAATTCAGTCTCCAATCGGAATGTTCAAAGAAGGTGGTGGGTGGGTGATTCGGGCTTTACATCCCGTATTTCTGCACCTGCTGGGCTAATTAGGACAGGCAGAGACCATGGCAATGAGATGAAGGATGAAACAGCCATCCAACTTAGGCTCGACCGGGAATCAAACCCGGGACCCAGCGGTTGGAAGCCCAGAGCGCTACCTCTGAGCTAGGCCCCCGCCAGATGAAGGATGAAACAGCCATCCAACTTAGGCTCGACCGGGAATCAAACCCGGGACCCAGCGGTTGGAAGCTCAGAATGCTACCTCTGAGCTGGGCCCCCGCCCTGAATGTTCAAAGAAATCGTAAAAATCACAACAAAGTTAAACTGTTTGTACTAATAAATTTTTTGAAAATCACATTAAGCTAGTAACATGACAAATATACGCAAGACATCAGCTAGTCAAGCATGATACTTTCTCAAATAAGCAGGCGCTTATAAATGACTACTGAGTCTAGAATTAATTACAATCCAAGCAGTTGCAAACCCAGCACACTGAAGAGGAATTCAACCCATTAACTCATGCTTAACACACAAACACCTTTACTAATAGACATTATACTAAACATTAAAACACGGCAAAGATATTAATGAAAGAAAAAGTACCCAAGAGTTACATTCAGAATACAGAATTAATATATTCTCCTAAGCCAATATACCCTGTCCCCATACATTCTCCGTGGAATATGATTTATTTACATTTTGACAACACCAGATGTAGGAAATATCCCCCCCCCCCCCAAAAAAAAATTGTGATTTATGTTTTCTGAACCTGCTCAAGAATTCCTGATACTTTCCACCTGTCACGATGACTATTCTTTGTGAATGTGAATATCTATGGAATATCTATGGAGCTAAAAGATACATACAATGTGTCCAAATAAGCACAGCATAGGTCCATAGGGAGACTGCCATTCGATGACAATGAATCAGCGCTATGTGTCCGGCCGGGATATATGATACATTAAATTGGCGGTGGTGGGTGGATTCGGACTTCACATCCTGTATTTCTGCACCTGTTGGGCTAATTAGGACAGGCAGGGACCATGGCGATGAGATGAGAGATGAAACAGCAATCCAGTTTAGGCTGTTTCATCCTTCTCATTGCCATTAAATTGGCGGTGCCTTGTACTCAGTGTCTATGCTGATGCGAGTAAAAGACCCCACCCATGGGGTAGGCATGTGACATTGTGTGGAATCCATTGCAAGTCTTATCATGTCATTATTATGTCTGCCTCTGACAGCTGGTCATATATAAGCTGACTAAGCTTCAGTCTAGTCCAGTAGCTTTGTGACATACATAATTATGGGAATTAAGGTCTCTGCATTGATAACTGACAAAGTTACAATGACACAAATTGTATCTGTGAGCTTTTCTGTCCATCTTCCCTAATCTTACCTTTATACTTAAAAAGTAAATGAATTTGTGTTTTTTTTTTTTGCAAGTATGAAATCAAATGAATTACTGTACAAAAATAACTCCAGAATTTAGGCTTTGTACCTGTGTTTTTCGGTTAAGCAATTCCACATCATGTAAATAAATACAGTAAAAACTTTAGATGACAAATACAGCATTTTAATATACCTTGGGACATCCAAAATATCTGTCAAAGTAACAACTTAATCTTTCTTAAAATCTGTACAAATACCTAGCTTAAATATTACTTAGTTAAATTGCACCTCCTCGCAACACTCCATTTCATAGGAAATCTTGGGTGAAAGGAATGCATAGAGATTATGCAAATATGCACTGGGAAACTGGACAGTAGTCATTTGAGAGCCATTATACCCTGTCCCCATTTTACCATCCATCATTTTCAGCTAAGCCTTCAGAATTTCGCAGTGGACTCATGCTCAATGTATATTGGATAGATGTACTCTAGAAGGTGCAACCATATGTGTTAGTCCAGGTGTTGAGCTCAGCATATCCCTTTGCATAATTGTGTCTAGTTTCATGATTGACTGTTCAGATAACATTGTATTTTCTCCACTCAGCTGCTGTGAGCCAATCAGAATGCTTCATTGTCACCCAGCATGGGTGTATGTTGGATGGCTGGGATGGATGCCGGATGGCTGGTGAATGGTGTGTCATCCAACGTAGAGTTGTGTGGAACCAAGAAAATAATATCGGTCTGAACTGCCTTTGCCAAAAAAATTGTCCTCATCCCACAAAACTCTATGTTGGATTCCTCACCAGCCACTATTGTTATCATATTTGTCCTGTCACGTGGTATTATGTCTGCACGTTGATTGGCACAGCAAAACTTATCAAGGTCACCTATACCAATAACACTATTTTAACATGGTATTGTACAATATAATGTCTCAACGATTTTTTGGTCATATCTTTTAATTACAATGCATGGAACAGTGCACACTTTACAGACATCTCACCAATACATTATCTGATAGCAGCAGTAACTCTATACTACAATGCACAAACTTAGTTTTGTGTTTTCCCTTTTGCAATCAGTTTCTAAAACAGCATACAACAATGATAATGGTGACAAAGAAGATTGAGAAACTCAATGAAAGGGCAATACGCTTAGTATGCAATGACTATGAAAGTTTGTATAGTGATCTTTCAAGTAAAACAGGAAAAAAAATTCTTTATGTTATTAGGAAAATCACCTTAGGTGAATTTGTTTACAAGACCCTTCACAATTTGTCACCACCTGTTGAAAGTCGGTTTTTTTATGCGGCAAATTACACAGTACAATATGAGAGACAAGTCGAAATTAGAAAAGCCATCATACAATACTATAAAATATGGTATGAAATCCATAATATATCAAGCTGCTTCAGTATGGAATGATTTACCCGTTCAAATTAAAGAAGTTGATGAATATGCAAACTTTAGGCAATTGTTAAGAAACAGTAACTACTGGAAAAACTGTCAATGTGGATCTTGTATTTTTTGTATACAAAATAACCTGTAACTTTACTAAGAACATTATATGTCATTTCTCATATCATTTGTAAATAGTTGTCACCTTGTTTTTTATATTTTATTTGTCAATTCAAAGCTGCTGCAGCTTATGTTCTTTGTTTTATTGTCACCACCGACTGTAAATAAAGTTTTATCTTATCTTATCTTATCTTATATTATACATGGCAAATGTGCCACGCGCGTTTTCCAGGAGAAGGATAAACGCATGGAAAATGCATGTAAAACGCATGTGGCACAATTGGCCATGTATAGGCAAGAAATTAAGATTTTGGGAAGTAGGCTCCTCTGCTATTTTATAGCCTGTTGCTGAGCAATAGACTATTAGCTAACTATTTTACTGACTTTTTTATTTTAAAGGCTGTTATTTCTAGTGTTGATGATAGAGAAAAGAGGCAAACAATAAACATGTGGAATATTGTTAACTATGTGGTGATGGTCCAGGTTCGTTTATTGCTCTGAAAAAAGTTGGGTGTAAGTAATCAAGTGAAGACAGTCTAAACTTAGCAATATATTTATATATATATATCTTTAATCATACACAAAAGAGGTATACATTGAATTCAAAACAAAATCGAAAAAAAGAAAAAAATCTATAATACGTTAGGTCAGGATAATTTTAAGCGGTACATAGAAAGTAAATAAATTGCATAATGTCACTTCCGTTATCATTCACCAACCAAACCCCCCCCCCCAGTCCTTCCTATAATCTCAAAATACATTATTGTTTATCCTGTACTCCGATACATATAATTTAGACCTGTTTCAAGTAAAACATCATGCCTGAAATTTAGCTAAAAATCTCAAAATACATTTGCTGTTTATCTATAATTTAGCTGCAGTGACCTCATGTACTGATCTACCCAACATCTGTTAAACATACTTATCTAGATGCATGCTAGTTGCATACTCAGATATATCTGTGCAGATTTTTCTATTGGTAATGTTATGAACCGGTGGTAAGCCATTGGTACCCCACTGGTAAGCAGAGGTAAGATAAACATTCTTGAGCTCTCAGACCAAGTGGTCGATTCGCCCCAAGAGCCAAGAAAAACAAAGTTGGGACGCCCTTGCAGGTCTCAGTGTTATCAGCAACACAAGCTAGCTGATAGAAAATCTGCTGTTTCTTTACAAGATGAACAGAGCTTATCAGCTGCTACTTGTGCACCAAATGTATTGTATTGTGGTAGGCTGTATATATGCAATGGAATAACAAAATAATATAAATTGATGGTTGTACATTGTGCTTACTCTTTAGAACTAAAACATAAAATATCTGCTAATTGTGCTTGATGTGTATTTATTCCAGTGTAGCATTCCAAGTTCATTTTAGTCACTGACATATATTTTCCCCAAGTACTTATTGTTATCTTGAATAATTATGCTGTTGGTATGCAATTGAAGCATATACCTTTAATATAATTAGATTTCGATGCAATACAGGGTTGGGGGCCTAGTTCAGTGGTAGGGCGCTGGGTTACCAACCTATGTTGGATGGCTGTTTCATCCTTCATCTCATTGTCATTATCCCTGCCTGTCCTAATTAGCCCATCAGGTGCAGAAATACAGGACATAAAGCCCTAAATTGCCCCCATCCACTCTTATAAAATGCACTACAGAGGTGAACATGGCAGTATATAAACTGATCAGTATGATATGATAGAAATGGCCTGAAAATTGAACATCCCCTCTGTACTGTAGGTGTTAATTCACAACCTAATCATCTCATTATTACGTTCAAACATTCTTTCATGTACCATTAGATAATGATAAATTAATTATATTTTGTTTTATTCATACCTTACAGAAACACACCCCAAAACTCTATAAACCCCACACAATACAGCCTGTACCCATTAGGTAATTTAAAATGCTTGTGAAAATGAGAAAAATTTAATTTTCATATTAAATGTCATGAAGCGTTTTAGAACACCATCCTTCACACTATGGCTGCTGCTGCTGCTGCTGTTGCTGCTGCTTCTGCTGCTCCTGCTGCTGCTGCAGTATATCCAAAAGCTATAGCTTCTTTAAGGCAATTTTCACTCCACTACTCCCGGGATATTAGACTTCTGATAACTCTTTTCTCAGCCGTAATAGCCTTCTGCTTGTCAATGTAATTGCCATAGTCTATGCATCAAAATGAATTATACAAGAACTGTGGTAGCAACTTGGGAGGCAATGCTATGAATAACAAACCAAAAGGAGGGTCTGTTGAGGAGGCAATAAACAACAATGGCTCCTATTGTTGTTTACTCGAGGCAAACAATTCATGTCAGGATTATGTGGACATATTCCAGAGTCCCAACATCTTGGACATGGGCTTGCCATGTTTCTCCTGTAAGATAAGAAAGGCTACAAAAGCTCATGAATAAGAGAGTGAGAGAAGAAAGAAATAGGAAAGAAAGAAAAGAGTAAGAGAAGGGGTAACATAATGCATAATCGTTAGAAAATGCCATTAGGGCCACAGATCTCATAATTATTTATGATTTTGTCACTACAACCCGGTGGAATTCATACTCATTTCATATTTTGTTTTACCATCAATGAGTTTATTGCTAATCCGTAAGTTCTGAGACCTAAATAAATATAAATATATATATTAATATATGGTTATTTTATCAAAAAATAACATTTATCAAATGTTGAGGACTGGAACTTTTATTATTGGAAAAAAAAAAACTGAAAAAATTGAAAAACATCTTCTGACAGCATAAAACATTCATTATAGAATATAAATGACCTGTCAGTGACACTTTTGCACTCCTGGTGTGGACTCCTAATCTTATTATAGGCCTTTCATTCTATCATTACGTTCTCCCTCAGCACCTACAAACCATTGGTACTATATCTAACTATC
Organism: Alitta virens; assembly: GCA_932294295.1. Classification (NCBI taxonomy): domain Eukaryota; kingdom Metazoa; phylum Annelida; class Polychaeta; order Phyllodocida; family Nereididae; genus Alitta; species Alitta virens. The sequence goes on from OW028582.1 coordinate 10,511,052, forward strand.
TATCTGTCCATCTATCCATCTAACCATCTATCCATCTATCCATCTATCTATCTATCTATCTATCTATCCATCTAACCATCTATCCATCTATCTATATATCTATCTAATCTATCTATCTAATCTATCTATCATTTAGAATATTTGTCACAAACATACATTGACTGTTGATATGCCACTTCAGTATATTCATGTAAAGAGCACTTCTTCTTTTTCTCTTTTGCATTTTTTTTTTTTATGCAGCCTCGGATAAAAATGGCCGCTTGTCACGTGACCTGTCATGGCGGCGTTTCCTCTTCCGCCCTCCGACCCAGGAGAGTGGATTATGACTTCGACTTCAACAAGTTGTTGATCCCTTGGGACTGATCAGACTGCAGTAGATTCTGTGACTGGAGATGGCAAGTGAATTTGCACTGCAAGTGAATTTGTGAATTTGCAAGTGCTTGGAAAAAAGGATTTTCCGTAGAGTGAAGAGATATGAAACTTCCTCACATTAGGCTACATGTGTATATCATTAGAACGAAGAATTCTATCAGGAGGGACACCAGGCTACATTCATTCATTCATTCATTTCTTGACATACCAGTCAGATTAAGTTCACTTTGGAATCAAGTGCATGGGTGTTCGTACCCATGTAACACTAAACATGCATGTCATTTCATTCATTCATTCATTCATTCATTTATTCATTCATTCATTCATTCATTTCTTGACATACCAGTCAGATTTAGTCTACTTTGGTATCAACTATCCAGTGCATTGGTGTTTGTACCCATGTAACACTAAACATGCATGTCATTTCATTCATTCATTCATTCATTCATTTATTCATTCATTCATTCATTCATTTCTTGACATACCAGTCAGATTTAGTCTACTTTGGTATCAACTATCCAGTGCATTGGTGTTTGTACCCATGTAACACTAAACATGCATGTCATTTCATTCATTCATTCATTCATTCATTCATTCATTTAATCATCAATTCCAAGAAACTGACTGTTATTATCATTGGACTGGTCGTTATTGAATCCATGACACAGTGATAACTTTTCATTCTGAGTGCTACATTTATTTCATTGAAAATTAGGAAAAATAATTACCTAGATGTTGAGACCAAACCGAACTGCAGCGACTTAATACATAAAATAACAATAATCTAATCCGATATTATGTTCTAAGAATAATTTATACTGTCGATCTAAATATACGAGCAAATGTCTGAAACTGTCTCTGTCCAAGCCTGAAATATTCATGTCTATCTGTTTGCGTGTGTCTGTCTGGGTGACCTCAATGCACTGGTTGAAAAGTACAGCTAAACCACCAATGTAAAGACTCCTTATAATATGTTTAGACCCATTTAACACATGACAACATTTTGGTTCCCAAAAGTGTGTGTGTGTGTGTGTGTGTGTGTGTGTGTGCACAACACTAAAATTATTACCTCATATTAAGACCACTTCAGCGATTTTCATGGGGTGGTCTTAATTGTAAGGCCCCCACTATATTTCCACCTCACCTGACCATCAGTAGGTTGATAGCCTGTTGCTGCTGCTGCTGCTGCTGCTGAAACTGCTGACCAGCCCTGATAATGTTCTTGCATCTGATAAATAACTCAAGATAACAAGGTTATTTGTCCATTGTCAACATTGAATAATTGAATGAGAACAGCTGTGGACAACCAGCTAAGGCCAGTCATCATTAGTGGTCCATTTGTCATAAAAGCACATATATGCCAATATATGGGATTAAGGTAAGTTGACCGATACTAGGCAATTGCTGAGCTATGAGACATATTTGGGCAATTGACGTTTTGATAGGCACCAATTTGCAGCACATACAAACCCAATGTTAGTGTAATTCTACATGGATTCAGATTCTTACCAAATTTGCAGTATCTTTATATCAAAATAACATAAATGATATATATTTGAACTTCAGTTTAAATAACAAGTAATACTACATGGCCAAATGTGCCACGTGCGTTTTCAATGAGAAGGATCAACGCATGGAAAATGCATAGTTTTTGCCGAATTAAAATGAGGTAAAAACCATGCGTTTTCCATGCGTTTATCCAAACGCATGGCAAACGCACGTAGCACAATTGGCCATGTACCCCCAGTAAAATTATTATTCTTGCACAGTTATCGCGAGCTATACTATTTACATTTCTAAAACCAAACAAGGGAACTACCATTGTAGTGGCCTAGTGGTTAGAGCATTGTTGTACATCTCAGGGTCCAAATTTCGAACTTGAGTCATTATGAGCTGCCGTGACATTAAGCTAGAATATTTGTACTGAAGGTCCCCTGTTCTTGATGAATATGAACTATAACATCAGTCTACGAAAGCAGCACTAAAATAGCACACTACAACAAACCCATTTATTATATATGTGTTTAAATCTGTCATTTTCTTTCATTTTAAACTTGTGAATGCAGCAGAACAGCTATTTTATCTTGAACTGGAGCATCATCAGTTTCAAGGATCTTGACATTTAGTATTTAGCCTGTGCCATCGCATATATCTCATGTTACACACCAGTAAATATGGTTTTAATCATTCATGAAAGAGTCAACCTTCATTTCCAAGCACATTATATAACTTGGGCAACCACAGTTCAGCTATTTCGTGTATTAACATCATTGATATCCCAAGCCATAACAATGGAATTAACTAAACGATCTGGGGCATATCCATGAATACAATTATTATACATTTTCGTTGACGAAATAACATCCTAATATGATGTACTAAGAATCAGTCTATGGCATAATGCTATCACACAATGTTTCGTGAGATGTTTCTCTCTCATTATTACAGAAATACTATTCACTGACAGGTTAATGCGTTATGAAACAATTTGCCTGAGCATAGCCTGTTATACATATCACACAAGGTCATAGTACAGTTTTACTAACCGTTTTTAGCACATCCACTGAAAACGTTAGTGTGATTTTGTGAAACATGGTCATGTTGCTTGAATGTAACCAGTGTTCTTAGCTCTCTAGTTAACCCCGTTTGTCTGCTAAATATAATTGTATCTTTAAAAACATGGAGTCATTATAAGCATTCCATTTTAATTTGACCCTTCTGCCAATTTCGAATTAAAATTAATAAATTTCATCTTTAAACTCAGTGTTGAGTACTAGACAGTTGTGGTCTAACCTCTGGCACGGAACAACATTTAATTGATTGATTGATTGATTGATTAATTATATTTATTGATAGATTGTTGATTGATAGATTGATAGATAGATAGGTAGACAGATTGACGGATTGATAGATTGATAAATAGATTGATAGATAGATAGATATATAGATTGATAGATTGATAGATTGATAGACTGATAGATAGATAGATAGATAGATAGATAGATAGACTGATAGATTGATAGATTGATTGACAGATTGATAGATAGATTGATTGATAGATTGATTGATTTATGGATTGATAGATTGATTGATAGGTTGATAGATAGATAGATAGATAGATAGATAGATTGATTGATTGATTGATTGATAGATTGATGGATTGATTGATGGATTGATTGATAGGTTAATAGATAGATAGATAGATTGATTGTTTGATAGATTGATTGATTGATTGACCTACTGGGAAACAAACAAAAATACATTTAAGAGAAATGCCATATACAAAATATATATTTATCTTTATATAACCAAACATATTTCTAGGACCAAGAATAAATCACACATTTTATACTACCAAATATACGGCCTTAACATCAAAGGCCTTAAAAGAACCATATCAACGCTCCACCATATTGAAATGATTCCATGAATTGTGGCAATATATTCCACTGTGTCTGAAACACTGGAACACTGTGACAGAGCATAGCTGGAACACTTCATTTCCTACAGCCGTCAACAAAACAAAAACACTATGTTTATGAGAAGAACAATTAGAAACAAACAATGGTGCCTCACGTTCTGACAAATTGGAGGGAGGCAATCTGCATGACTGAATAGCCAATAGAACTGCTCTTCTATCTATTGCACGAAATAGTGCTTCCGTAGAAGTCTTACAAAGTCATTTCATGGAAAGGTGGTGAGATTAAAAAACGTCTCTTATCCAATTCAACGTCTGTAACAAGTTGTTTCTGTGAAGTTAGAAAATGCTATTGTGCTGTTCTAATATCATTCAAATATTATTTAAAAAATGCTTAGATTTTAAAATTATTAATTGTTTGTTACTGTAACAGTAGGCATTTTTATTGGTGAATGGCATATATCTATAAATGTATCCCACCGCCATGTTCGTATATTATAAAATCTATGAATAATAAGTTGTACCTATATATTTTTTTATGAAACAGGTATAGTTAATAAACCACATATAACTATTAGCAGACAAACCTCGAAGCCCATAATATGGGAGAGATGCAGGGTCTGTCACCAAAGACCTATTTATCGGATTTTCATTTGTCTCTTAGGAAACATTAACAGTCAGAGAGCACTTCCACTAGCTCTATGGCCATTTTGGGACTTTGCAAGTAGAGAGAATTTGCTGGTTCTTTTTGTGGTATTTTGGTGCCTTATGCACTGTGTTCTTTGTTAATAATGATATTAAACAAATATAAAGTATTGTTAGTGTTTCGGGCTATCTATATAGGCCATATATTGATTCGTTTGTGACTATGAAATATTTTTCCTTTTTGGAAACCATTTTTGTTTAATAATCAAACACTGTTTTTAGACTGTCGTACTTCTGACAATGCTGGAACGATTCTTGGTTGAAATATAATCAATTAATAATTTGTTAATTATGATACAAGGGTCAACATGCAATGTATACATACATAAACCATATTAAAATATGATGCATATTCATGAATTTAATGCATTTACACAGTACATAAGATGCTTCATAGTTAACCATAATATATAGGGCCTATATGTATAAGGAAAATACTAAAAAAAACATATTGAATATTATTTAAATTTCTTGACATTGTCTTGCCAGTATAATCACTCAATATTTAAAGCTGCATTGTCACTCAATATGACAGTGACCAAAATCGGTTGCATTCATTTCATTGCTGTAAAAAAAAAAAAGATTAAATCCCATCAGGGCCTTGCTAGGTTCACTATATCTCTATAAAATTTATAAACATCAAAAATTGCCGATTTGTTTACGTTGCAAGTGCTTTTATGGCCAATGAAATGAAAATAAGGCATAAACGAACGTCATTAGCGTTGTCAGTTCGTAATGTATTTTATTATTGGCCATATATTGATCCGTTTGTGACTATTAAGAAATATCTTTTTGTGCCTTCAATTTTCGTCCAATTTTCAAAATTTCAAGTTTATTACGTAAAAAAAAAAGTGTAGGTGTTTCCTTTTTTATCATGAATTGAAACAATTCTGACCTCAATTTTTCTTAGAACGACTAAAATCGCGAATCGGCGACGCTCTCCATGACATCGCAATGCATAATTAACTAAAATGTAAACAAAGTCGATCTAATAAATTGCGGCAATAATTTATAATTTAGTACAATTTAGACAGTTTTGGTTATCGAATTCATCAGTAAGAAGCATTTTCTTTCATTTGGATAGCCTTTTTGTTGGTACAAAATCGGACAGACAGTGCACCTCTAATGAAAGAACACCTCATGCTGTTAGTAACACTATCTACCCAAGCAACACCTGATTTCTTATGCTTTACCAACCCTCTATGAAACACATGACCTAGCTGCCATGACCACGTGATATTGCAATTGATGTATTTCCCACACTCCATTTTGGATATAATATGTCATCATGCGAATAAGCGAAATTACAGGCACCTTATTAGGGCTCCCTTTACATGCTAAGAAGGAACAGGACACTCTGAAGATGGCCTCTTGGTTGCCAGGTCAATAACCTTTAGTATGTAGGTCACGTGACTAACCGGCCATAGGTCAAGGGAGCCATTAAGCACCATTTCCGGTTGGTTTACCACACTTCCGGTTTTCATATAAGGACGCTTGATATATAGCTCAGTAAAACCATAGTTTTTTTTTTCATGGCTATTTTTTTCCAGGGCCATTGAATGCACTTTAGATTATTAAATTCCATACACTAAGTGGGTGATTTACCTAATTATTGCCCAAATTAATAAAAAAACATTTTTGCAGTATATTATAGACGGCCACGAGAAACAGTTAGTTTGTACTTGCTTCCTTTATAGTCTTTGTAATTCCAGTGAAATCATCGTCAATAAAATCACCCTTCATGCAACATTGATTGGTCTTAATGGCGAGGTGGTCTTAATAGATAGGTAGAGTGCAATGGGAAGGATACAGTCGGGTTCAAAAATGGGTGGTCTTAATAGTGAGGTGGTCTTAATGGTGAGGGGGTCTTAATAGTGAGATAGTCTTAAAGCAAGGTTCCACTGTAATCTTTCAATGCAATGTATGGCAAAAATGTCTTTTTCGATAAATAATATCAACCTTCATGGAATTTGACCGAAGTTATTCTTTGCCTTTATAACAGCTGTGTAAAATAATATTGTGGTTAAGGTACTTGCCTGTTCATATGGTAGTCCAGAGTTCCATTCCTAGCCTAGGAATAGCTTAAGGGTGGGTGGATTAGGGCTTTACATCCTGTATTTCTGCACCAATTGGGCTAATTAGGACAGGTAGGGACCATGGCAATGAGACGAAGGATGAAACAGCCATCCAACTTAGGCTCAACCGGGAATCGAACCTGGGACCCAGCGGTTGGAAGCCCAGCGTGATAAACTTAATATAAGTAGCTAAACTGAGCTAAAATGAGCTAAACTTAGCTAAAGTGAGCTAGCTAAAATGAGCTAGACTGAGTTAAACTGAGATAAACTTAGCTAAACTGAGCTAGACTGAGCTAAACTGAGCTAGACTGAGCTGAGCTTAACTGAGCTAGACTGAGCTAGAATGAGCTAGACAGCTAAACTGAGCTAGACTGAGCTAGACTTAGCTAAAGTGAATAAGAATAAGAATAAGAATAAGCTTTATTTAAAGTCATGGTTTGTAAAATAACAATAAAACATAAGCCCATGGGCTATTACATGACAATGGAAGCTAAACTGAGCTCAACTGAGCTACTCAAATACCCTGCTACCTGCCACTAAGCCAAATATGATTAATATTTTTAATTCTTGTGTAAATTTTGGGACTATTACATGACTGGTACATTATTTTGAAGCATATTTATAATCTTTGGTTCGTCCAAGGTATAATCAAGTAGTTATTAACGGTACATATGGTAATGGTAGATTCAGACTATAATAGGTATCTCCAACTAACTTTCCTTGTGAACGTACATCGTGTTGTATCGCGATCAACACGTTTCCTCGTGAGGAATGCATTCCCTCAGGATGATCGCATTCCATCGTGAAGACCTTATTCCCTTGCATAGGTAATTAGTTGATTGAGGGGGAATGCAATCTTTTGGAAGGGAATGCCATCATCACTTGGGAGTTTTGCATGGGAACACGAACATCAATCATTCCTTAATTTGTTCATGCTCCATACTTGCTACCTACACAGTGTCTACACATATATATATGTAGTTACTGCAATTATGCTGCAAGAGTTTTTCTATGCCTAGCTCAGTAAACATCTGACAGGGGGACAACACAGCTGTTGATATATGCAGAGCTTTATGAGAGGCAAGTCCACTTGATATGGTTGCGCAGTGTTTATTCCCCAAGCAAGAGCCCTATTACAGGAGCTTTTAGCCAGATGCACTCACACGACCTCTGGTGGAGAAAGGAGCTACTAAAAACCATCGCCCAACACGTTAATTACAGTGCTATGACGTTTAAATACTTACAGGAATGAGATGATAAAATAATAAATACGGTACATTTAAACAGAGAAAAAAGCCAAATACTATTTGGGGGACACTCTGAAAATTTGACTCTATTTCTGGCTGTAGCTATAACTGGCTCAAGCCAGCTGCTTCTGTGCCACGTGAGTTTTCCATGAGAAGGATAAACGCATAGAAAACACATGGTTTTGCCTAATTAAAATGAGGTGGAAAAGGCACGTAGCTCACTTGGTCATGTACTTCTAGCTAATAGTCGGCCTACGCCAAAAAAACTAAAAAAAACTTTGGTAAATGTATGAAATTTATCCGATATGGTGCTGCATGTACTTTTAGATCCGGCTTTGAGTAGCCAGCTATAGTCAAACAGTTCTGGTTAGTTGCAGGTAGCATCGTATGGCAGAAGTTGTCCGGCTTTGTTTTGAAACTAACTGTAGGAACACTTAGTCATTATTATCTAAGGCAACATGCTTTTGCTCTTGAAATTAGTAACTTTTATAAAACTAAAACTGTTCCATAGGTTTGTCATTGGTATAAACATGTACCTTAAATTTGTCTGAGAATTTGTCAACCCTCAGTCCCAACCAAGTGGAAATAAAATTCAAACCCAGCACCTGTCACAAATTTGGCAATTGAAGGAAGAAAATTTAATACACCTAGATTTCTGACATATACCAGAACTACACTTAATATTAAAAAAAATCAATAGAAATCAACTCAAACAAATGTGTTATTTCTGCAAAAATACATTGCACAAAACACACACTTATTAAAACAAATAAGGCCTATGAGAAACAAGAAGGTTACTAAATATTATTGCAAATTATCATTAGCATGACCAACAGATCTGTCGATGTCTCATTGTAATACAACTGGGTCTGAAGCTTAGTTAGCTTACATGTACATGACCAGCTGCCATATTATGTACACTGTATTGTCTGATCAATCTTCTTCTGTGTCACCATAGAGAGAGTGTATTTTTTAGATTCTATCCGCTACCACATGGTCAGTCTACTTCAGCACCAAATTTAGGAACATCCTAAATCAGGCTCCCCAAATATGGCAGATATGAAAAGCTGCTGCGCATCACACCAGAGCTGAAATCTCCCCCCCCCCCCCCTCCCTTCCACCCCTCTGGACCGATCAATTGCCTAACGCAGGAGGGGCAAGGGGGCAAGGGCGTGCCCAGTCAACCGTGCAAAGTGATTTGATACATCGGACGTGGGGGTATCCCCTTGAGGGGGGTGGCAAACACTGTCCAGCTGACGGTGATCAATCGGACGCTTTCAGAGCGTTCTGATAGGATTAGCCAAATACCATAAGGGCAAAATGGCGGAATACCCACAAAAGGCTCACTGAGGACCCACAAAAGGCTCACTGAGGACCCACTGAGGACACACTGAAGGCTCACTGGGCCTTTGGTATTATTAAGGGCCCTTTGATACTGCAATACTGTCCTCAGATTCCCAAATAAGGGTCAGTAAGCCAGGGTCAGGTCATTGACCTTTGACCCCATTCTGAGAATTTGCCCTGTTCACCCCCAATTTCCGTTCCATTAAGGGGGAATTCCTACACTGACAATTGCTTAACCAATGATAATAAATACTTTTGAACATGGGTACTACGGTAAACATAATAAGTTTAATTTCCAATGCAATGGTATGGAAATGTATGGAATAGACAGACATGAACTGAGAGTAGATGGAAGACTAAAACCCTGTTTAACATCACTTGTGAGTCCTAAGTTTCGAATCTCTCAGTTTAGGTTCTAGTAATTATATTTGGTCTACACGAACTTCTTTCAGCTTTTGTTTTCCCAATACTATGTGATGCATCAGACAATTTGTTACCTTTTTCTTAAACTGCCTATAGTATACTGCATTATAACATCCACACCATAGTATGCATTCACCCCATGAGTGGGGCCGTTTACTTGCCTCAGCATAGACACCGAATACAAGGTACCTCCAATTTAACATCTCATGCGATCAGCATCCAGCTGGGATGTTGTGCTCTGGCCAGGGAACAAATACGGGACCTTCAGCAGATAGATAGATAGATAGATAGATAGATAGATAGATAGATAGATATGGGAAGTACAGCCCTCTAAGTCAAGTTCTTGCCGCTATCGAGGGTTGATTGATAAGGGGAGAGAGGAGGAGGAGTCCACCCATGTTTCACATTTACCCCCATGGATAGGACATTTTATTTGCCTCAGCATAGGCACTGAGTGCAAGGGACCGCCAATTTAATTTCTCATCCGAACGACTTCCAGCTGGGATGATGTTCATGAAAGGTTGCCCGGGCCTGGGATTTAACCCGGGACCTTCAGAGGAGCAGTCGAGCGTCTAACCACAAGACCACCCAGCTGCAGAGCTGGCCAATATGGAATTGGCGGATACCTTAACCATTTGGCCACCCAGCTGCCTAGCAGGAACCAACGTCAAACTGTAATGATATGATAGAATGTAGCCAGAAAGCTTTATTTCAGCTCTATATACGATGTCTAGTTCTGCATACAATAGTGGCTTTTCACTGAAGGTTCTCTGTAGTTCCACCAGGTGGCTATAACAGAATACTACAATTCTATAGTCTGAAAATGTTCCCGCCCTTGACTGCGATTGGTTGATGCAAAGTGCACCCAAGCAGCAGTATTTTTTTGTGCATTTTAATGTATATTTGACATCTTATCATTAAATTGATTTTTGTTATTTGTCGGAGAAAATTATATTTATTGAATCTGTGGGTTTTGGTTTTCTATGCCTGAAAAGCAAAATGAGTAATAAGAAGAGAGGAAAGACTTATATCTTGCTGAATTCAGGACTGCTCAGTGAAAAGACTCTATCACAAAGCAGTTTTGTATAATTTAGGAACACCACATCATTGACACAAACAAAACATTCAGCAGTCCCTGATTAAACTTTGATGGGATGCTGTCATACCTCCGTCTACTCTATAAAAATGTAATTTTTGTCAATAATTCTTGCCATATTTCACCCACTTGATATTGAAGTATGTATTCCAGCCATGTCTGTGAATATAAACAATCCCCATCCATCACCAAAACTACCTTGGGTGGAGGTTATTATGAATATGGTGATACCAACATTGAATGAAACATCAGGAATGAGCTACAACAAAGGATTTTTTTCCCTAGGAAATGTCAAGGAAATTAATCTATGGAATTGTATAATTGGAATTCTTAGAGGCAAACATTAAGTAAACCTTTGTATGTTGCAATTTTTCTGCAAGGCAAACCCAAGGTATAACACTTAAATATAACAAAAGGAGGTTTATGGAGAGGCAGGTAAACTACCCCACCAAAGGGTTATAGTTTACTTGCCTGATGTATTCCTTAATTCATTAATTTAAAGCAATAAATGATTTTGACGTCAATGCAGTACTATCTATCTATCTATCTATCTATCTATCTATCTATCTATCTGTCTGTCTGTCTGTCTATCTATCTACATGTATCTATCTATCTACATGTATCTATCTATCTACATGTATCTATCTATCTATCAATATGTCTATCTATCTATATGTCTATCTATCTATCCTTGGATGAACTAGTTCATCCAAGATCTATCTATCTACATGTATCTATCTATATGTCTATATGTCTATCTATCTATCTATCTATATGTCTATCTATCTGTCTACATGTATCTATCTATCTATCTATCTATCTATCTATCTACATGTATCTATCAATCTATGTGTATGTATGTATGTATCTATATATCTATCTATATATCTATCTATATATCTATCTACATGTATCTATCTACATGTATCTATCTATATGTCTATATGTCTATCTATCTATCTATATGTCTATCTATCTGTCTACATGTATCTATATATCTATCTATCTATCTACATGTATCTATGTATGTATGTATGTATGTATGTATGTATGTATGTATGTTTGTATGTATGTATGTATGTATGTATGTATCTATGTATGTATTTATGTATGTATCTATCTATCTATCTATCTATCTATCTTCATGTATCTGTCTGTCTATCTACATGTATCTATCTATCTACATGTATTTATCTATCTACATGTATCTATCTATCTACATGTATCTATCTATCTACATGTATCTATATATCTACATGTATCTATCTATCTATCTATTTATCTGTCCACAGACCACATAATAACAACTTACGTCTTTAGGACTGAAATCGTTTTCCTTGTACCAAATCAATGAGATAAAAACAAAAAAACATCTGTGCAATTCCAATACTTTCACAAACAACAGGACCAAATTGTAGATGACGACAATTCAATGAACCAAAAACACACCAAAACAGATTTCACTGAGGCAAAATATTGCATCAAATTGTGACGACCCAGTCCCAGTTTCTCTACACCTTGGCTAGACCGAAGTCTGTCCTCAAATGAGCCCTTTGAATTGAACCCTTTTTAACGTAGCTGAGCTCTGCCCGACTTCGTTATTCACTGGCTAAAAACTTTGATGTCAGGGCTCAGCTCAAGGCTTAATGGCTTAAGACTAGCCTCAAAAGCTGGTCGTGACTTGTAAAGAACTTCATACTCTGACGTATTTCTCAGAAGCCTCTAGATTAACCAAAGCGTCTAGAAGGATAGCACTTGATACATCAAGGTTGTGGAGTCTTAATACATTGGCACCAATATAGTTAGCAATGTGCCATAAAACTAGTATTACTACCCTGCATAAAATATGTGCTATATGTCTGGCGGTTGTATTACTATCTGCAGCAACTGGGTGGCTTAATGGTTAAGGCATCCGCCAATTCCATACTGGCCAGCTCTGCTGAAGGACCCGGGTTCGATCCCTGGCCCGGGCACTCTTCATGAGCTACATCCCAGCTGGATGTCGTTCGGATGAGATGTTAAATTGGCAGTCCCTTGTATTCAGTGTCTATGCTGAGGCAAGTAACAAGACTCCACCTTTGGGGTAAATGTAAAAAAGGTCTGGACTATATATCATCTCATCGTTACGACTGCCAACTGGTCTTTTAAGCTTCAGACTAAGCATCACTGAGACATGCAAGCTGCTAGAATAAACAGAGAAGAAACAATTAAAACTTTACAAAAAAAACAAAACAAAAAAAACCAGTTAAATCGATTGCTTGAATGAAAACAGCCAGTAGCTCAGTGGTTAAGGGGATAGTTTAACTCATATAGTAGTCCTGTGTTTAAAATTTAGACCATGATTATTGTGATTTTGGGTTCGAAATCAGCATTGATTACAACACACGGCATCTAAGTGGTCTAGTGGTTAAGGCCTTTGCACGTTCTGCTGAAGGTTCCGGGTTCGAGTTCCAACCCGGCTCTCTTTGTGAGCTTAATCTCTGATTGGAGTATGGAGCCGGGGCTCAGTTAAAAGATAACATATAAGATACATTTTATTTAAATTTGCATGTAAGAACAAATATCATAAGCAGAAGCTTTTGCTCGACTAGAATAAAACGATAAGAGAAATGAAATATGTGAAGACGAGGAGTGAAAACTATACAAAAAAACAGATTAGATTAATATATAATGAAAGCAAATAGACAAATAAATAATAAAATGCAATAAAAACAGGTTCCGCAATTGCATCTGTTCCATTCCATGCTAATAGGGCTGATTAAAATTCTTTAAAGTTTCAGTGGTAAACTTTGAAAGTTCAGTGGTAGCGTGCTGGCTTGCCAACCATTGGGTCCTGGGTTGGAATCTAGCCCATGTTGGGAGGTTGCTTCATCATTCGCCTCATTGCCTTGGCACCTGCCTGTCCTGATCAGCCCTATCTGGTGCAAAAATATGGGACGTAAAGCCCAAATCACTCACCCACCAATCTAGTGTCTAGTACTCGGAGTCTATGCAGAGACAAGTAAATTTAGGCCACATGGTGTGACGCAAAGCCTTATCACCCAATCATTACATTTGCCACTGGTAACTGGTCATTCAAGCCTGACTAAACTCCAGACCAGTAGCATTGATACGCCATGCACGAGAAGACAGAATGCGAGTTGGGTATCAAATCACTCAAGCAAGGTAAACTGCATGTGATGTCACAATGTTATTTATTTAGATTTGGCTCCACTTCGTTGCATTCGGTAGTAAAACTTGGTGATATTTATGCATGTTGTCACGAAATGTTGCCAATATAACATCTAATGAATATAAAGAACGTCTTCTTGACACCACAGTTAAAATAAGATGAAATTAACAAAATTGATGAATATGGTTTGAATTGGTATATATATATGCTAAACAAGGAAAATCCCTAGGGACTTGTGATCTGGAAACCAGTGTAAGTTGTAGATTCTACCAGCAATTCCAAGTAATCTTCACATCTGCCACTTTTCATCATCTTTCCCACTGACCTAGTGGATTTTCCAGGAACCCATCAAGCTTCATTCAGAACTGTCATTATAGGGAGCGTTATAGTCGTTATAGGGGGCAGCACTAATCAGCACGTGATCCCAACAAGCCCCAATCTGCTTCTGTGACGTCATGGGCATGTGACCATAGATTCACACTATCAAGAGCCACCATGTTTGCTGGATGGACCTATAGGTCGTTGACCTTTAAGCTCAATCTTTAATACACCACACTCCAAAAAATATAAGACCATTTTGACTAGTGTATACATGTACATGCTCAAATGAATTCATATTTTGGGAGGCAGTGTATTTCACATGCTCAGGCTAAGATCAATATGCACTGCATAGGGTATTACGCTGATAACATGAACCTCATTACGACTATTTGTTTAGATTTATATTCCGGATTCATTGCTCAGATCAAAATTCCAGATACAACACGAATGCCAACCAAAGCGAGCTTCAGCTGACTTGTATATTGGGCATATGGAATTCTCAATAGTAAAACATAGTTCATGGCTAAATGTGCCACGTGCGTTTCCATGTGAAGGATAAACGCATGGTTTTTGCCTAATCATAATGAGGTGAAAACCATGCGTTTATCCAAACACATGGAAAACGCATGTGGCACATTTGGCCATGTAGTAGTCAATCTTTAGTACATATCAGACAGCACCATACATCTATCACTCCTATGTCTATTACACAACTAACTCACAACTTTAGATTATATTCTCCACAAGATAGCTTTCCTCAATTACATGTCCTTCATGCCGAACACAACCTAAATTGCAAATGTATTCTTCTATGTGGACTGCCAGTTCCAACCTTCAAGTTCTCATACATTCCATTGAAAGCATCACATTGTATAGGATGGAAATCATTAAAAGCTCATCACATGAGTGACATGTTTATTGAACTACATCTAAAATTATTGGACTTGCTCATGACTGCCAGAAGCAGGGCATCCACTATGATTTGGTGCTGCTGTGTAGAGTCTGGGTGAGCCACTGGGTGATCCTGGAAGGGGCTTAGGTATTAATCAGATCAGTAGCTATTGGTGATTGGAATTGATCCGGGTGAGATATTAAGGACCGCTTCACAATCCGGTGTTCTGACGATCCCAGCGGAGCCAGAACGTGACGCGCTTCCGATATGGTCGCACCGATGGTGTCCGCTTGCGATTCGGAGCCATCTTGGAATCCTGGGAGCCAGTCGTGGATATTCCTATTAGCAGCACGTTTAGGGTTCTACTGATCCACTTTGCCAATCATCCATCTCTACGAACATGCTCCACCGTGCTTTGGTTGGCTGCGGATCGATCGCCTGTTTTTCCGGCTTAATGGAACCGCCATCGCTGCAGTGGTTTGTCCTTGAGAAGCAATTCGTTCGACATAATTTGTTCACTCTACATAATTTGTGCCTCAAAAGGCTGTTGGGAAGAAAAATTACTCTTCCCATTAAGTAGATTGCTTGAATGGTTATTGATAAGTTCATTAAAAAAACCCCAGATAATTGCTTCAAGTGAGTTACACACCCTTTTCTTGTCAACCTGCCAAACCTGACCCACCCCTTTTCTGTTTGGTGGCTGTAAGGTCTCAAGGTCATACAGGGGACATGTCAATCATTAGAGAGTAAAACCAGGGGCAAGTTTAGTGTCTTTTAAGTGTTTCTTTAGAATCTTTACCATGTTAACACTTTTCGAAGTATCGCCATATGGATTTTCTACCCATAACAATGCTACAGTGTCTTTTAAGCGTTTCATTAGACGACCCCTTCTTGGATTTCCCATCTTTACCCATGCTAATATCAACCATATTGAATTCAATAACAGGTTAATTTCATGCACGAGTGTACTCATTTTGTTGTGAAAAGTTTTATGCGCGGATTTACAATATTGTTTTGCATAATTGGCAAATTTTTCTTCAAGAGAACTGAAAAGGCTTAGACTGACACATCCAATATCATGACAATAACTAGTAAAAGAAAAATTAGAATGACTTTAAATGAAGATTTACCCTCTAATAAAACCATTAATCTCAATTCAATTACAGAAACAAAATTCTTGAGTGAATTTGCCTGATTACCATTTTCAATAACTTCACCAATACTGATATTACAATCTAGTGTAAGGCACTCTGGTATGAAACAGGGTGGTATATTATGTCCTAATGTATGTCATGTCCTAGTGTATTGTGTCCTAGATGAAGACATCAGATGGTCAGCAGGACAGTATTACTATGCAAATGAAGTTTGCGGTGCTGTCTACGATGTCTCCCAATTGGGGAAAAAGATCCTGTGGTGATGTGAATCACATAAAAACTGAAGGTTAGGCAAAAAACAGAGAACATGCCATACAGTGAAACACCAAGGTAAGGATGAATAGATGGATAGATAGATAGATATATAGATATATAGATAGATAGATAGATAGATAGATAGATAGATGGATAGATGGATAGATGGATAGATAGAGATAGATGGATAGATAAATAGATAAATAGATAGGTAGATGGATCAATATGTAAAAGCTTGATTAAAATAATTTGTTTTTAGTCTTTTCTTAAAAGTCACAATAGAGTCACTGCTTCTGACGATAAATGGCACATCATTCCAAGTTTTTGGAGCTGCATACTTGAAGGACCTTTTCCCCATATGTATCTGTTTTCATGCGAGGTACTTGTAAAAGAAGTTGGTCAGATGATGAATGTAGGGTCCTCACCCTTGGCGGAAATGATAAGAGTTTTCTTTGGTAGTCTGTGCCATATCCATTCAAGCACTTTATCCGAAACTTGATAGGTAGCCAATGTAAATCCTTGAGGATACCTGTGATGGGCTTTGCCTGTCATATCTTGATTGCTGGACCACAAGTATGGTAGATGGATAAATAAATAGGTAGTTAGACAGTTAGATAGATAGTTAGATACAGATAGATAGATAGATAGATAGATGGATAGATAGATATGTAGATAGATAGTTAGATAGATAGTTAGATACAGATAGATAAATAGATAGATAGATGGATAGATAGATATGTAGATAGATAGATAGATGGATAGATAGATGGATATATGGATAGATGGATAGATAGATAGATAGATATATAGATAGATAGATAGAGATAGACAGATAGATAGATAGACAGATAGAAAGATAGATAGATAGATAGATAGTTACATAGATACATAGATAGATAGATATCAAGATCTCAAACGACCAAATTGAATGTCCTTAACTTCAGATGTAGCTCATGAAGAGTGCCTGGGACCCAGGATACCAGTATTTTCTTAGTATTGTGATTAAACTAACAAATAAAACTTCACACAATCCCAAATCGGCCACTGTCGTTTCTATGTCAGCCGCCGTCGATACAACATCATTTGACATGGCCGACACCGTGCCGATGTCGAAACGATTTAGAATGCTGTCTGGGATTAAGCTAACTGAATTATGGACCTTACTATAGTCTTACCTCTGTATTTAAGTATTTGTCTCACCATTAAATCACCTTCACTTTAAAAACTGCTTCAGTTGAAATACATCATTGAGAAATTTCACCTAGCAAGTAAAATTTCAAAAATTGCGAGGAATGAATAAATGAATAAATGAGTGAATGAATGAATGAGTGAATGAATGAATTAATTAATTGTCATAAAAGCCAGGTCCTGCTGCAGTTTCTGGAATTCTGGTCTGCTTTCTCTGCTTTAAACAATCAGGCTTGTTGCACCATTATTGAAGACAGGCAAAATCAACAAGGAAAGTAAACAAGCTAAACAAACTAAATAAGGTGAGCTGGAAAAGAACTTGAGGATTCCATCGATCAGAAAGAATGTAAACAGTGTTAATAATGGCAAACCAGCACTGGGAGGTAGCTGCAGTCAGCCAGAATTATGACAAGAAGGGCACCACTGGTTCATCACTATTCTAGCAGCAAGTTGGCTACTCCTGATACTCCAGTATGATATAGTTTTATACACCACCCTCCAAAAATATACGACCACTTTGACCACTGTATACCCTGCATGCTAAATAGTCCATATATTTTTGGAGAGCTGTGTACTTGTACTTGTAAATGATACATTTAATTCTTTATTTAATTACAAGCTACATTGTATTTTTTCTTAACTTGTGGCTTAGATTTTTGAGTATATTCTTGCTCTATATATTTTTATGATTTTCATGGCGTTAGTATTATATACCATACTTGAGAATAAAGTTAAATTTAATACTCAAATTTGCAAATTTCAGATACCTAAATCTCATATCCTGTTTCTATGGGGTAAAGGGGTAAAATGGTGTGGACTCAAACCCAGATAGCATTCCAAATCGTATCGATGTTGAAACGATGTTGAATGACAGCGGCCGACATAGAAACGATGTTGGCCCAATCCGGAAATCTATCTGGGAAACAGCCTTATCATCTCATCATGACGTCTGGTCGTACAATAAACTGACTAAACTTAAGAAAAGTAGCATTGAGACATTGAGAGATGTAAATAATGTAAAGTAAATCCAGTCACCATAACATATACATGTACTTCAATCTAGGTTTTTCACTCATACTTTGCTGCACTCGTTGGCCTACCAAAATGCTTTAGTCCACGATACACAGTTCTGGTTACTATGACAACAGAATATCTCAAGTGATCATCATGTTCTTGGCTCAGTAATAATTATACACAAACATCTATTGCTGATTTGCTCTGCCAGAAAAGTTGACTTTGGCCCACGGGTAGAATTACGACGTTCATTTGGGAGTTTATTTTGGCAACAAGGAGGCAGACTAGCCCCAACATCTTCTATAGATTGTTGACAATCTCTCCTAGTTTTCTGACCAGATCGTGCTGGCCCATAATAACACAAGCAACAACAACAAATATTCCCAATACTAGTTCTCAGAATGATGGAATTTCCACATCTAGATGCAGCCTGAGAATGGACGACATTTAGTGTGGACTCCATGCAGCCTCATCATCTCATCATTACGTTTGCCTTGCTCAGGCAGTTGGTCATACTGTTAAATTTAGATATTGTTAGGTTGTTATCAAAAACAGGTTATATACCAATACTATTCTAGTTACTTTACTTTACGGTGGATACACACATTTAGTGTGGACTCCAAGCAGCCTTATCATCTCATCATTACGTTTGCCTAGCTCATGCAGTTGGTCATACTGTTAAATTTAGATATTGTTAAGTTGTTATCAAAAACAGGTTATATACTAATAATATTTTAGTTACTTTACTTCAGTAAATATTCTCTATCATGGGGTAGTTATAATATCGAGTTATTCCAAATAAATTGCTCCATCACTAGCTTCCAGCTTATAAAATCCTTTACATTATATACATTTATTTATTTCGTACACTGTCATACAGATACAGATGGAAATGAAATAAAATGAAGAGGATATGTACATAATGGATATTATTATATACATCAAGTTTCACAGGTCTGTTTCAATAAACATAAGACATATCAACTATTTTCGTGACTGAACTCCTGCATGACTGGTCTAAATTTACCAGGTTAACCATCTCTTATCATGTTGGACAAAACAATCCAAATATCAGACTAGAATTCATGCATTGTCAGACTACAGCTGAGTATTTCTAACACAGTTAAATGTTATACCAGGAAGGATTTGTATGCTTTAGAAAGAAAATGTTACAAGTTACTTTTTAGCTTACTTTCTCTGAAACACCTGGGGTCCTCTAAACTTACCTTTTTTATGCGCGACTTACAAGTTGTTTTATCATGCTACTGGCAGTTCACACTTCTTATTTAAGAGTCCTCATTTTTCTTTGGTTGGCTAATGATCAACAGGCAATAAATTCAGGTGACAGTAATCCTGATTTACAAAGTATAAATTGTATATATATAGCAGCTGAGTAGACGGTCTGGTGGTTAAGATCTGGCAGCTGGTCATATAAGCTGACTTATAAGCTTCAGATCCAGTAGCATTGAGACATTAGACATTATAGTATACTCCAAAATGAATAAGCTGACTAATAAGCTTCAGATCCAGTGGCATTGAGACATTAGACATTATAGTATACTCCAAAATGAATAAGCTGACTAATTAACTTCAGATCCAGTAGCATTGAGACATTAGACATAATGATTATAGTATACTCCAAAATGAATAAGCTGACTAATAAGCTTCAGATCCAGTAGCATTGAGACATTAGACATTATAGTATACTCCAAAATGAATAAGCTGACTAATTAACTTCAGATCCAGTAGCATTGAGACATTAGACATAATGATTATAGTATACTTCAAAATGAATAAGCTGACTAATAAGCTTCAGATCCAGTAGCATTGAGACATTAGACATTATAGTATACTCCAAAATGAATAAGCTGACTAATAAGCTTCAGATCCAGTAGCATTGAGACATTAGACATAATGATTATAGTATACTCCAAAATGAATAAGCTGACTAATAAGCTTCAGATCCAGTAGCATTGAGACATTAGACATTATAGTATACTCCAAAATGAATAAGCTGACTAATTAACTTCAGATCCAGTAGCATTGAGACATTAGACATAATGATTATAGTATACTCCAAAATGAATAAGCTGACTAATAAGCTTCAGATCCAGTAGCATTGAGACATTAGACATTATAGTATACTCCAAAATGAATAAGCTGACTAATAAGCTTCAGATCCAGTAGCATTGAGACATTAGACATTATAGTATACTCCAAAATGAATAAGCTGACTAATTAACTTCAGATCCAGTAGCATTGAGACATTAGACATTATAGTATACTCCAAAATGAATAAGCTGACTAATAAGCTTCAGATCCAGTGGCATTGAGACATTAGACATTATAGTATACTCCAAAATGAATAAGCTGACTAATAAGCTTCAGATCCAGTGGCATTGAGACATTAGACATTATAGTATACTCCAAAATGAATAAGCTGACTAATTAGCTTCAGATCCAGTAGCATTGAGACATTAGACATAATGATTATAGTATACTCCAAAATGAATAAGCTGACTAATAAGCTTCAGATCCAGTGGCATTGAGACATTAGACATTATAGTATACTCCAAAATGAATAAGCTGACTAATAAGCTTCAGATCCAGTAGCATTGAGACATTAGACATAATGATTATAGTATACTCCAAAATGAATAAGCTGACTAATAAGCTTCAGATCCAGTGGCATTGAGACATTAGACATAATGATTATAGTATACTCCAAAATGAATAAGCTGACTAATAAGCTTCAGATCCAGTAGCATTGAGACATTAGACATTATAGTATACTCCAAAATGAATAAGCTGACTAATAAGCTTCAGATCCAGTAGCATTGAGACATTAGACATTATAGTATACTCCAAAATGAATAAGCTGACTATTAAGCTTCAGATCCAGTAGCATTGAGACATTAGACATTATAGTATACTCCAAAATGAATAAGCTGACTAATAAGCTTCAGATCCAGTGGCATTGAGACATTAGACATAATAGCATACTCCAAAATGAATAAGCTGACAAATAAGCATCAGATCCAGTAGCATTGAGACATTAGACATTATAGTATACTCCAAAATAAATATCCACAACTGGTATATCTCTGTTGCAAGGCCTGTTCTACTCTTCATGAGCTATAATTTATGTGGATGTTGGAAGTATTTTTTTTAATGGTTTGTGCCTTCTACTCTGTGGCTATGCTGAGGCAAGTATAAGACCATGCCCATAGGTAAATGTGTCACATGGTGTGCACTACAAGCCTTATCATCTCATTATTATGCAGCTTCAGTGACATATGTGACAGTAAAGCAGAGATGTAGCTAAAATGTATGATTCTGGGGTTAAAACAAACCCAAATTATTAAAAGAATTTCAGGTTATGAAAAGTAAACACTAACTAATTTAATCGATATAGGTGAAATATTAATAAAACTTTGAAATTTAGCTTTTCAAAACTAGCCATTTCAACCCTTCCCCCCCCCCCCCCCCACTAAGGGGCGTTCACATGTATATACAAGTATACAGGAAATAAAACCTGTCTGAGTCTGAGACTCACGGATAAGACCTATGAGTAACCACGTATGAAAACAGTTTTTTTATTCTTGCTCATCCTTGGCCATACGTGATTCTCTTGCCAAGCGTTTTACGTATACTCGTGGTAATTCGGTAGAATGTTCCTTGTAGCGCTAAAACATACATGACCATACGTATAGAGGGCAAAATATTTTAAACATGCTTAAAACTTTGGCGGACGTTCTACGAGGGTATTGTTGACATTAGTTACGTAACTCGCTCGGAAATCACTCGCCGAGCATTCTACGAACGTTTTACATACGTTCTATGTATGTCCGTGGCCATCCTTGGCCATACATAGCCATACGTAGCCACTATCCATCCGTATGTACTCGCCATCCAATCGTGCCACTCGTAGAACGCTCGTAAAATGCTCACTGGACGTCCGTCGCCGTCTTCCGTGCTCATCCTTGTCCATCCTTGAACTACTTGCACAGGCGATCTACGAGCGATCTATGAGTGATCCACGAGCGATCCACGAGCAATCTACGAGCAATCTACGAGTGCCTCACGTATACCTCATGTATGCCTCACGTATGCTTAACGACGTTTGACGGACATCCACCGAGCAATCCCGTGGAAAGCATTTATAAATAAGTGATTAACAGACCCCTGAGTGAGCACGTACAGTCCAATTTTGCCATCCGTAGTCATACGCAGGTCTTGTACTTGACAGTGTAAACGCCCTTTTACACTTTTACTGCATACTGTATACTCTACCAAGATAAACGGGCACACTGGCAGTAACAGATTCGTCTTCAGTCAATCAGATTAATGTCCAGTTCACTTAAGTTGAGGAAATGTCCATTGTAATCAACTCGGGAGACCAACTAATTGTTATTCTATTGCTTGGGGTTACTTGGCAGGTCATCCTCGTCTTTGTTTACCTCTTTTACTCCCCAGATGGCGTCTTAGAATTGACCGGAAGTCAGCTGGTCACTCCCGGAGATGACCAATCACTATTGAAAAGCTTTACAAGGCCAGGTTTCCATGGAAACCAGTCAAACACAAAGGGGTGATGGTGCAACATGGCTGGCCACCAGATAAGATGTTGGAACCAATATATTATGCATGGTGCCTGCTAGCTAGTGGCAATGTACTGTGAGCACTTGCATTTTAGCAGAGAAAGGGCTTCCTTCATAATTACTTTCAATCAGAGAGAGAGAGAGACAATGTATTGCATTGTGATATAATGGACTGTATTGTGTGGTATTGCATTGGATTATATAGTATTGTGTCATCTCAATTCTACTTAAATGAAGTTTGAATCTATCACATATCAAATATATGTCATATTTACATGCTATCGATATTTTATAGCATTTTAAATAGATTATAAACATATCCATATATAAGCATGAAAACACAATAACATCATGTCCCTTTTTGCACCCAAAACAACGCTATCTTCCTACACAAATTCCATTAAGCACTTACCATTATATACTTCTTCCTAATTGCTTGGCAGTTGGAATTAAGAAATATGGCTGTGGAGGCCTCAAAATTGTGTTTTAGAGTTTTTCGTAGGAGTAAATGAGTCATTAACTCTAGATGGATTCTGCCATTAATGCCTGTGAATTTTTAACAGTCCCTGGATAGTAATTAACTGCAATTTGTAGAAAGGGTTCAAGACAGGGGCAAATGCATGGAATAAAACATTCAACATCAGAATTTCTACAGACACATGTAAAGGCTGTAGCAGACTGTGCTCCAATATTCACAGCTGGTTCAAATAACGTAATATAAATATATATATATATATATAGAGAGAATTTATTTGACCAAATTAAATAAAACAAACAAAAGCAGCAAATTACAAGGAACAACAATAAGCAGTAAATAAATAAAAAAAATAAAAAAAGTCAAAATACATATAATCTCTTTACCTTTGGTCAGGAGACATCCACTAAGTTCTTATTTAAAAAAACGCTGCAGTGGATGCCCCCTAAAACTCATTTTTAAAAATAAAATACATTTATATAAAAATAGCAAGTTCTATACTACCCAAATAGCCTGCTTTTCAATGTCTCAATGTTACTGTGTGTCAAGTGTAGTCAGCTTATATGACCAGCTGCCAGAGGCAGACGTAATGATGAGATGATAAGGCTTGGAGTCCACATCATGTTACACATTTACCCCCCATGGGTGGGGTATGGTGGATGGAAAATCGTCCAATTAATACTGTTTTATTGTTTTCAGAAACCTATATTAGCGGTTCATCCAATACAACTCTATATTGGACTCCTTGTCATCCACTATTTGTGTAGCATACTATATATTTTTCTATAATTTGTACTGTATATTGCATTGCACTATAATTCATTTATGTTACTACGGCACTTTTTTATGATGTTAGATAAACATAATTATATTGAATAAAAAATATTTATGTAATAAAATAATGTTTCTCAATAAAGGTTCTGGTCATAATCCATGTAAAATAAAACAGAAAATCAATATGCAAACCATTGGCAAGATAAAGCTTAAACAGTCGTACAACATTAAAAACAAAACATACTGTTAAACTGAGAACATACATATATATGTGCATTAAATTCGAATTCTACATAGAAGCGTTTGAATATGGAATATTGTACCACTCACCAGTGCAATTTAGCATTATGTACGCCATTGTACAAATCCTCATGTACAACAGTTAGTGACCCACGCCGCGCTGCGATTAGCTTACTTGTACGCTTTATTTAATAACTTTGTCAGTTTTTCTCTGACATTCAAAATTCTATGTAAATTACTGCATTAATTCATTGGACGATTTGTAGACGGAGCGCTATTTTTCCATGAACCGTAATCAATGAAAAATGGAAAACAACATACTAACAATAAAATTAGCCTATCGGCCTCGTTGTACATTGACATTTTCGGGTGTACATATCTTCATACCTCACATGCAACAATAGTGGATTTTCACGGAAGGTTCTCTATATTTCCACCAGGTGGCTATGACAGAATACTGCAATTCTATTGGCTGGAAAAGTTCCCGCCCTTGGCTGTGATTGGCTGAAGCAAAGTGCATCCTAGCAGCAGTATTTTCAGTGCATTTTAATATATATTTGACACTTTATCATTCAGTTGATTTTTGTTATTTTTCTGAGGAAGTTATATTTATTGAATAGTCAGTGATTATCTTCTATGTCTAAAAGCAAAATGTGTAATAAGAGGAGAGGAAAGACTTATGTCCTGTTGAATTCAGGGCTGCTCAGTGAAAAATAACATCGAAGATCTTGTAATTACATTGATTTCTGGTCATGCCATTACAAAGCCACAGTATGACCTTGATGAACTACGGGTCAAGTGATGCTAAGAGCAATAACGTTAAAACGTGGTCATCAAACAGACCAAAGAGTGACCAGTACACTGACCACTTCCATTAAGGCGTTCGGACATTGACTTCCGTGTTGCCAAGCAATGGACAATGCCTTAAGTAAATTGCATCGAGAATACGACGCTAGAATCTTCAAAAGAAATTTCGATTTTTACTGGCTTACTTATTAGGTAGGAACGTTCGGATATCAAGAATGGTGTGGACCCCAAGCAGCCTTATCACCAACTTGCTCACTAGGGGGAGTGCAAGGCGGGGTGAAATGACGGTAGGAGAGGAGGCGCTGTAAGCAGCTTGCCTTATCATCTCATCATTACGTCTGCCTCTGGAAGCTGGTCATATTAGCTGACTAATCTTCAGACACAGACACATTGAGACATTACATATAAGTGTAGAGCTGTAATAGCAGTTTTAAAAGGCTGAATAGTTAAGAGTGTTTTCAATGTACAATTATAAACATTGTATATAAATGGAGGGGCTGTTACTGGTGATATTCATATGTCCAAAAGAAATTATACATTCGAAAGTATGGCATATCATCAAAGAGTACAGTAATATAAATGATATATTTGTTATATCGTGTTATCTTTACAAATAAATCGATCAAAGAATAATATCATTATAATCTAACAATTTGGTAAAATGAAGTCATATTGTCCTTTGTTATTATTGCACGTATATCATACATTTTATATTACCTATTTTGCTAAATTTATTACAATCTGTTAAACCTTTATTAGCCACCACATAATGTACAGTATACTAGTATTCAATGTAAATAACCATTCCATAAATGGCAATGTAATATCTTATGCTGAAGTGTTTTTATTGTATATCCTTAATCTATTGATCAATATAGGTCTTTTTAACTAAAAACATAAAGCCAGCTACCAGCAGATTCAGCATTCACAACAGTGTTGCAAACAGTCCCTAGATATGCTGTTTTTAAGGACAATTGCATCAAGATAAATATGTTTCAAACAACGCCGGATTTTCAGACAAGAATTCAATGAATTATTCATGCAGTTGTCAGGTTGTGTGTTAGGCAACAATTTGTCTGCGGCCGAAATGTAATGTAGACGAATTGTACAGTGTAGTTCTTCGAGTGGACACTTGTGGCGCTGCTCTGCTTTTACTGCGCCCTGGCGTTAGATCGTAGAACTAGAATATATTCCGCAAGAGATGCTGTTAAAAGACGCAGCACTGTATGAAATAATGTTACAAAATAAAGCCATCATTCACATAATCTTACTATTATGTTATATAATTCAAACATATTTAAAGGAACTAATAATGATTAAAATAAATGATTCAGCACCCCCTTTTCTAGACTGTAGAAGGCCATGAAATTGTGCTGAAGATTTACTAGCTGCAAGTACAAAATTTTCAACTTAGAGGTGTCAGTAAACAAAATAATTTTAGAAGTCATTTTTAACAATACAAATTCAACAAACAGTAAATTTTCTGCTAAAAAACCAACTAAAGTTTACGTGGTGTGTCAAGTTAGTAAACAAACCATTTCCTTACACAATGACAGGTGTCAGGTTTAGTCCGTTTTTCTTAAATTAGTCGAGGTTAAACTTTAGTACTGACAAAAGCCATGTAAAGCCATGACATGTTTCAAGTGGTACTCATTCGCTGTATCCACTGAGGAGGAGGATGTTCAATATCATTGGGCTATCAAATTCATAGAGTGCTTGGTATTATAAAGTGATTTCTCACTAATCTAAGAATATAAATAAGCTTGAACCAAAATCAATATCTTGCATTGAGTTGATGAATGTGAAATTCTTTATGATTACTTTGAGGTACACCACCCTCTAAAATAGAGCCTACTTTGACAATTATGTAAATATGCTTTAGTGATCTCATATTTTTGTAGGGTGGTGTATGGATTTCATAATTGTAGAGCATATATGTGGTTGATCGCATCTTTTTTATGTTTTCAAAATTTGGACTGAAGATGTTCTGTAAATCTTTGGAGTGATATATAATATAATATTATACATTGTCAATTTTGCCTTATCACGTACATTCCCATTGATTTTAAAATCCCCCATTACACAGTGTATTTAAAATAACACGAAGATTGCCAAGAAAAGATGCTTCCAAAACCTGATGGAGAATGTTTTCGCGTAACTTCAACAAGTAACTAACGAAATACCATCAACATCATGAAGGATAACAGAATCCATATATATTTTCATAAAAGTAATACTTGATACATTCAAATCCTCGAACTTACCTTAGATACACCTCACCGACAAAAAAGAAAGTTGTACCGCAAGGAGTTTCATTGTGTCCAACACTTTCACCTTGCATTGTAGAAATCAAAAAGTAAGCAAAGTAACCACAGCATTACCTGGCCTTCGAAATACTTGCATTCTTTTATGCAATTTATCGGAATAACACCAATTTCGAAAAGTTGTACAGCAAGGCGATCAACTCTATATCACAATGTAATGCTAACTTATACAAAGTACTGTACTCACCCCTAGCAGAGGTACACCTCCTCCCGTACCAAGGACGCTCTCTGGCTTCTTGTAAGGACGGTGACGCACAGTTTTGCGTCTGTTTGACTTGAAGGCGTCACCTAAAACAAATATTACTCAATAATTAGAAAATTAAAGGGGTATATGTGTGATTGTAGAAGGAAACTGGTTTCTTGAGAAGATGGCTGAAACAAATAGATAGATAGTTAGATTGATAGGTAGATAGGTAGATAGGGATAGATAGATAGATAGATAGATAGATAGATAGGCTGACATATTAACAGGTTGATGCATACATAGATACATAGATACATAGATACATAGATACATAGACACATAGATATATAGATACATAGATAAATAGATACATAGATTAATAGATTCGTAGATAGATAGATAGATATGGATAGATAGACATGGATAAATGGATGGATGGATGGATGGATGGAGCGACGAAGGGAGCTAGGGAACAATCAGCAATTCAGTAGTCAGTCAGTCAGTCAATCAGCAAGTCAGTTAGGCTTGCATATTATAATTAACATTTAACACAAAAATTAATTACTCAGCTTTCCAACTTAATCATGGCAAAGTGTTTACATCACACAAATAATTTCAGTTAACTGTTCCCTTCAGCTGTTCAGACCAGAATCTAACAAGAGTTCTGACAGCTGGGTGATTTGTCCTGACAGTTTTGATAAATTACACTCATTTTAGCTGGGATTCTGATTGTGAAAGGATCCCTAATCAACTGATGAGAGCCTAAATGTGACAAAATTCCCCACTGAGCTTGAAAATGCCTTTTTCCTGGAAGAATCCTCAAACTTGACAACTCAATCGATTACTGTCTAAATAGACTCGGTCCTAGATTTAGCTTCACAGGACATTTGAAATCAGCCATTTACAAAATGCCTTTATTATGCGCCGCTGGGTGGTCTAGAGGTAAGACGCTCGCCTGCTCCTCTGAAGGTCCCGGGTTAAATCCCAGGCCCGGGCAACCTTTCAGGAGCATCAACCCAGCTGGATATCGGTCAGACGAGACGTTAAATTGGCGGTCCCTTGTACACGGTGTCTATGCTGAGGCAAGTAAAAGTTCCAACCCATGGGGTAAATGTGTAACATGGGTGGACTCCTCCTCTCTCACCTCATCAATCAACCCTCAATGGTGGCAAGAACTTGCCTTAGAGGGCTGCACTTTCCACATCAATCTTATGTGCTACAAAATTCATAACTATATAGCTTTCTTACGCAGTTTTGTAATTCCATTTTATTTTATATTTTTTTGTAATGCCTGATTTAGTATTTGTCACAAATCCATCTGCAGAGAAAACTATTTTAGAAAATATCTTTATTTTTGTAAAAACCCCTCACAGTTCCCTTAACTTCAGGTTACCTATCTTTCCAATCAACATTTTTTGCCATCTTGTCATCATAATGGCTATTTATTATGGTCACAGCTGGCGAAGCAGCAGAAATTACAATGGAGAATATCGATCGCTAACTTGAAGCTAATTCTTTCACAAAAGTGTCTATATCAGCTAGAAAGGCCCCAGATAGCATTCCGAATCATATCAACGTCGGCGTGTTGTCGGCGATGCCGAAACGATGTTGTACCGATGGCGGCCGATATAGAAATGACGCGGGGCCGATTTGGAATGCTGTCGGGGGTCGAGTTTAACATGTTGCTAACGTTTTGTCCATTTTTTGCTTTCCTTTGCCATAATAGGACAAATATAATAGAAAAAAACTGGCGGACATCTATCTGAAATCCTAACACAGAATAGCTACATTTTTCTATTCAAGCAAACAGACCTTCCAAAGTAGCCTGGTTGTTCAATCTATTTTTTGCTGCAACAGAGACTGTTTCTGGTCATGTGACCTTTGAGTGACGTCATAAACACTCAACAAAAGAACAAGGGAACGTTGCAAAGGTCACGTGGGCTTAGAACAGTGGTATTATTGGCTTCTGTGGTTTTAGTATGGTCTATAAACGAATGCTGTTTTTCTTTTGCAAATTGATTAATTGGGTATTAGTCATTTTGGTACATCAGTCTAGTGATCAAGCATGATGGAATAATTTGCCCGTTGTCAAAGGCTGACGCAATGATGAGATGATAAGTTTTGAACATTATTTCAACACAGACTACAGTACCAGGTATATAAAGCGAATTTAACAATATAACATATAAGGAAGGAAGGAAGGAAGGAAGGAAGGTAGGAAGGAAGGAAGGAAGGAAGGAAGGAAAGGAAGGAAAGGAAGGAAAGGAGGGAGGGAAAGGAGGAAGGGAAGTCTTCAACTAAAAAAATACCACCTTGCTGACAGATGTCTACATGTTTTTGATCATGTGAAATATTTTGACGAAATAATAAAGATTCACGACGCATAATTAAAATGGTCAAATTGTTGGCTTAAAGATATCACTGAAAAAGTTACTAAATGTCTTATTAAGTAATCTGAACACTCCAGTCCGCCCCTGTGTCATGTTCAAGTTCAATTTATTCAACCCTTCTGTTACACAGCCATACATAATTTCATTTATCTATTTCAACCTCCAAACATACAGTAAATCATGGTAAAAGCATATAATCTTGACAAAACATGGTATTAGTGCATGACCTAGTCTTATTAGGCTAGTCATGCAGCCAAGTATACTCTTGGACTATTGGCTCCAAGGTCTGATGGTGTTGTATTGCCTTAAAAGGTATTTTACTGCCTCAACACATTTTGATATATTCCGTATATTACAAAATATGAATACGAAACCATCTCCAGCCAAATATACACGAAAAGCACAGAGAGTCGGACAGTAGATCAACCTAATCACTGGGTCATCAGGGACTAGTTGCAGGTGCGCATTAATCCAGTGAGTGATTAGTCTAGACCAAACTCAACATGGCGCATTGATTTGCTTAAGCTCGAAGGACTAATTTCACATGTTCCCTGCTGGTAGCTGTACACCCTGTTAGACACCAAATGAATCGAAAGGAACCTTAAATATCTGTGAGCCCCTAATGCTACATGGCCAAATGTGCCACGCGCGTTTTCCATGAGAAGGATAAACGCATGGAAAACGCATGGTTTTTTCCTTATTATAATTAGCTAAAAACCATGTGTTTTCCATGCGTTTATCCTTCTCATGGAAAACGCACGTGGCACATTTGGCCATGTATTCATTACAATTTATGGGGTTCACATCTATGGATTGAGTGTTGGGCCTCTAAGTTTTAGACCCATCGAAGCTGGATGGTCTAGTTGTTAAGGCTAGTATAGCTCATGAGTAGGTCCTGGGTTCGAATCCCTATTTTTTGCATCTGTGGGCCCATAAAGCTAGTTATTACAGTTTATGGGGTTTACAGCTATGGATTGAGTGCTGGGCCTATTAGTCTAAGACCCCTCGAAGCTGGATGGTCTAGTGGTTAAGACTAGTATAGCTCATGAGTAGGTCCTGGGTTCGAATCCCTGTTTTGGCATCTGTGAACCCCTTAAGCTAGTTATTAAAATTTAAATGGTTCACATTTATGGATTGGAAGTTGGGCTGATTGGTTTTAGACCCATAGAAGCTGGTTGGTAGCTGTTCTGAAGGTGCTGGGTTTGAGTCCCTATTTTGGCATCTGTGAGCCCCCTATGGTTATTGCAGTATACGGGTTACATATTTATTGATTGAGGGCTGATTCCAAAGGCTTTAGGTGGGGCCCCTACGGTGGCCCAGTGGTTAAGACATTGACTAGCTCTAAATATACTGGTTTCGAATTCATGACCCGGGTATCTTACAGCATCTCTCTGGGCAAGTTAAGGACCCCATGCGAGGGGGAAATTTGATAATAACATGCTACGGACACCATGCTTATCACCTCATCATTACGTTTGCCTCTCATAACTGGTCACATTCCCTGAAAACTCAGATCAGTGGTATTGACACAATGCTAGTTTTACCTGCATCTTTAAGAGGGGATCATGCATAGTGTACTCTGTTCGTATTTGACCAGACATCATAAATATTCTGTATTTGTGTGGAAGCAAATAACAGTATTTACTGACCATAGACATAGATAGATAGATAGATAGATAGATAGATAGATACATGGCCAAATGTGCCACGTGCGTTTATCCAAACGCAAGGAAAACGCACGTAGCACATTTGGCCATGTAGATAGACAGATAAACAGATAGATAGATAGATAGATAGAAACTTTATTCTGGACTCAACATAATACAGTGTACATGAGGCCCATATATAAGTACAACAAAAAAACATTAGGCTAAAGGTAAAGCAGGCTTAGCCAGTGCCTTCTAATCCTGGATGTAAACAGTGAGCTAGAAGACATAATGCTCCTAATCACAGCTGAACAACATTGTATGTATATATATAGGACGCATATGTATATAATCTAATGCAGCTGAGGATATTTGTCTCATCAATCTATTATGTTCTTTAGTGTTGTATCACCTCCTATAATAACTAACATTTAATCCCAAACACGATAAATTCATGTCCTATATACATGACCAAATGTGCCACGTGCGTTTTCCATGAGAAGGATAAATGCATGGAAAACGCATGGGTTTTAGCTAATTATAATGAGGCAAAAACCATGTGTTTTCCATGCGTTTATTCAAACGCATGGAATACGCACGTGGCACAATTGGCCATGCATAATATAAACATTGTCTTGAATGAAACTTGTCATGGAAATAGCACTTCACGATATATTTACAATATAATGGATCATATAGGGCTTATTAATGGTTCCATACTATATATTATTAAGTAATTACGATAGATCTGATGATGGGATCGTTTTTCAGTGATAAATGTCTTTGCCGCTTAGAGCAAGAAGAAAAAAGAAAAGGCATTCCAGTGTTCTTTGAAGAGCTGATTGAATTTTTGCTGCAGTCCCAGAGCTTCCATCAAAATCTATCAGGATGTCGAACAATTTGGCTTTGATGGTGAAATATGACCAGGCTCCTACTGAGATAATACACGAAGAATAGACATTAGACAGTATCAGCGATCTCATTGATTGCCATAAATTATAAAGTAGCACTATGTATAGAGAGAATTTTATTTAAAGTCAAATCAAAATTGAGAGGTTCTGCCTGTAAAAACCTGCGGATGGTGACCAGGACTTTTCGAAGAATAATAAATGTCATACCATTGGATGGCTATCAGTTTTAATAAGATAATAATCATATTTTGAATGGATCGAGTAATTAGAGAATGATATCTTCGAATAAAGTTAACTACAATGTCCACATCTTCAGCAAATTCACATGCTTTTTTTACTATAGTTATTTCCTAGTTTTAACTTTAATTTTACAATCTTAATAACCTAATAATATATATCAATTTATAATTATTTATATTGTATTGTCCAACACATGTGTAGCAATGAAATAAAGTGTATATATCTACATGGCCAAATGTGCTACGTGCGATTTCCATGAGAAGGATAAACGCATGGAAAGCGCGTGGTTTTTAGTTAATTATAATGAGGCACAAACGCATAGGTGGGTACGCATGATGATTAGGGCTTTACGTCCTGTATTTCTGCACCAGTTGGGCTAATTAGGACAGGCAGAGACATTGGCAATGAGACGAAGGATGAAACAGCCATCCAACTTAGGCTCGACCGGGAATCGAACCCTAGCGGTTGGAAGCCCAGAGCGCTACCTCTGAGCTAAGCCCTCGCCCAGCACAAACGCATGGAAAACGCACGTGGCACAATTGGCCATGTATACACACGAGTCCATAAGCAATCAAATTACCTACTATACTATACTATACTACTACCACAGGGTAGTGCCTAGTATCTACATTATATTTCAGCTCGTACAGAGACCTATCCCAAAGGCATACACACATGTCATAGGAGACAGCCGGTGACATCTGTGATGAAATCAATGAAGGTTGCAAAGCACTATCTACAATTCCTCAGGCACATATCAGAAATATTGACAGCTATCATGTTGACTTTGTGGCTGCTTGGCAGTGGGGGTTTCTGATGTTAATTGCTGTCATATCATTTGTTGTCTGTTTGAGAGTTATTAGGATCGTCTGTGTTTCCGAATGATCATATGATGATGGTTTGGAATTAACATAATGATTATTGCCTGGTTTAAATTGCTGTTTCCCCATCAGTCAGGCGGTTAGTCAGTTAGTTATTTGGTCTGTTGGTCAGGTGGTTAGCCAGTTGGTTAGTCAGTCAATTAGTCAGTTAACTGGTCAGTCAGTCACTCAATCAGTTAATCAATCGGTTAGTCGATATTTTGATTGACTGATTAATTGATTGATATGTTGGTTGTTTATAATTTCTAGTACATAAATATGTATCAGTAACAGTAATGGGTTTACAATTGGTTAGTTGATCAGCCAGTCAGTTAGTCAGTCAGTTAGTCAGTCAGTCAGCCAGACAGCATTCCATTATATTTGTAAATTTAGCTGTATCAGCAGTCTGCCTATCATCTATACCACTATATTGAAAAAGGTAGTCTGTCTGCCTGTCTGTCATAATGCTTCTCTCTGTCCTTCTAGTACCCCCAAAGGTTTTTTTTTCCTTCTTATAATTACATTATGTCTGTTGTCTTTTCATGTGTCTCTCTTCGCTATTATACATATTTCCTTTTGTAATATTTTTCACCAGAGAAGCAAATAAAAACATTGAAATAGATTGGTAAACTTCTCTTCTCTTAATCTCTTTAAACTCATATATGTAAATATCAGGACAGATTCATATCCATGGCAACCAAATTACACTGCAGGGAAATGCATTAGGCAAACAAATTACCTGCTTTTGGACCGAGGAGAATTTTGTGCAAACTCAGGAGTTTGCAAAATGTCATATCTCTTTGGGAAGTGCTCCCAAGACCCATATGACCAACATATGACATTCTCAAATTTATAACACAACGTTCGGGGTAGGGGGGTTTATATAAATGTCATATCATGACAAGGCATATAAGGGGAAAAGGTTTGTCACAGTGATATTTTGAGAATGGTTTTTGGCCATTATGTAGGGGAAAGTAAGGAGAACTGGGCCTTTTATTTTTTTGCTTATTCAAGTGACAGAGCATAGTCACTTCTTTTCCATTCTATGTCATACTATAAGTATTCCTCTTATAATGTTAAGTGCCGTTTTGAAAACATTCTCAACCATTTCCTGTATAAAGAGAAAATTAAATTTCAGAAAAAAGTGGCCTAGTTTTCCCTCCGGTAAGGAGAATTGGGCCCTCCTGTCAGTCAATAACAAACTGAAAAACTGGATAAATTATTGATGTTTTCATTAAGAATTATCAACAAACATGATTGCATTAAAAGAACAGAACTTTAATACGAAAACTTGGCTTACAAAAATTATTTATAAAAATTACATTCATTTTCAGCCAAAAACTTCATGTACATTGTGAAGGCGTGGCATAATTCTGTAAAATCTGATCAAAGCTCCATTGGGAAGTTCACAAGATTTATAGATTTTTATGTAATCACCAAAATTGTAGTACTTAATATATCTTAACTTTAGCGGTAATACAACAGTAAATCACTATCATATAAAAAATTGGCTAATGATTTAATATGGGGGAAATATGCCTGCTAAATTTATATTTGAATAATTTAAACTCTGTGAGTGTAAGCATGGGTTTAACCAACTTGTAGTGTAAGCCATAAGTCAACAATGATGTAATGTAGATTAAGGTTTTCCTTTTGATTTTCAGTGTGTAAGCTGGTGGTTTATGATTTCCTTATCAAAACATTTGACTATATTTTCTAACAGAGGGAGGCCTAGGACAGGGGTCCAGTTCTCCCCACCTGAGGTGGCCCAGTTCTCTCCAAATCTGTTGCTTAAAAGAAATGACAGCCATATCTTTCCACATAGCAAGAACAACATGTCAGTTGCATGATTGTCCTCTAATTATGCACTGATTATAACAATATGTTTATTTCTAATCTATCCCCTATCGGTTCTGGTCAATGAACAGTTGTATACATAGTAGGAAATTTTAGTTACTGACACCAAAAACAAAAATTTAACTTTACCAGAAAAAGAAATATTTCAAATGGTTTCTTGCTTTCAGACATGCACTTATAATCACTTAGGAGTAATGTGACCCAATTTCAGGTTAATATCAATATAACTTTTAGCTATAGAGAGGATGGCCCAGTTCTCCCGCTGGCCCAGTTCTCCTTTCTTTCCCCTATATTGTTGTTAGCAAGGTTAATTGTGATACATACATTGATCAGTGCTGATATGTACAGTTGGTAAAGCTATAAAAGTTCAAAACATAGCACCTGATCCATACATGTTTCCTTTGAATGTAACCTCATTAAATAAGGATTTATGAGAAGGAATTGTGAATAGGGAAATTCTGAGGTTAAAGATACCCAGATAGCATTCCAAATACCCAGATAGCATTCCAAATACCCAGATAGCATTCCAAATATTGGGCCAGCGTCGTTTCTATATCGGCCACCATCGTTACAACATCATTTTGACATTGTCGACATCGTGAAGATATTGAAACGATTTGGAATGCTATCTGGGTAGTCACGTGTGGGCTAACTTCTCCCAGACAAACGTTGTATGTAGCCTACCAAGAAATGACTTAAGAATTATTCATTTCAAATTGAGACCTCATGAGCTTATCGCAGTCTTATTTGTTGGTTATTAATGTCTAAGAAAGTTTTTCTAACTAGTCTGCAGAATTTTCAGTTTACCTGTTCCTTGTATGTTGCATTATCAGTGATTATTGCACTGGTTTTTTTTTGTCCAGCCCAAATCTGACAACTGCCCAACCCAGCATCTGAAGTGAGACAAATAATGGACGCCACACAAAAAACCTTCATACATCTACTGCTATACAGTTGCTCCATTCCATTGGACTGCACAGACAAAGCACAATGCATGTTTCTCTGAAAGCGTGCTTCCCATTTTCCTTCCATCCAAGGTTTTCCGTTTTCAGATGCTATTGTCTGACGCCACTCGGCACATTAAAGACCTTGTCTGTACATTCTCAATCAAGGCCCCGATGACATGTTCTTCACTACACTATTCCTCCTTGTGAAGCTTTCAAGCGAATAATGTGTCGAGTATGGAGCTTTCATCATGAGAGTGTTGTTACGCCAGACATATTTGGAAAGAGTCAGGCTGAGGATACAGAAGTAGATCAAATCATTATTGTAGTCCCCAATTATCATTTGCTGTACAGAGGCAAAACAATTGGATTGTACACTATGTGATAATTGGTATCTTTAAATGGACTTCAAAGTGTAAGCTACATGGCCAAATGTGCCACGTGTTTTCCATGCGTTTAGATAAACGCATGGAAAAGGCATGGTTTTCGCCTGATTATATTTTAGCGAAAACTATGCATTTTCCATGCATTTATCCTTCTAATGGAAAACGCACGTGGCACATTTGGCCATGTAGATAATACATCACATTGGATATCGATGTTTGTACCGTGTCACCTAATTCAGCTAATTTTATAAACACAAGACAACTTTGGTCCGGCTTACCATAACATAGCATGACAAATCATAACATAACATTTATTGATCACCTTGTACATTTTGTTGCATGTGACAAGAGTTTGGTACAATATACAAACAACAATGCTAGCGTGATATCTGAAATATCTCAAAGTTATATCTGGGAACAGCACGTCTGTCCCAGCGAGACAAAAATTATCAACTTCATATGTTCAATACAGTAGAATGGAACCCCACTTTAGACCACTTCAGTAGTACAAATACTTTGCAATGGCTGGGTGGCCTTAAGGTTAGCGGCATCTGGCAATTCCACATTGGACAACTCTGCTGAAGGTCCTGGGTTTGGTCCCTGGCCCGCGCACTCTTCATGAGCTACATCTCAGCTGGATGTTGTTTGAATGAGATGTTAAATTGGCGGTCCCTTGTACTCGGTGTCTATGCCGGGGCAAGTAAAAGACCACATCTATGGGGTAAATATAGGGCGCCTAACCTTATCATACGCTGACTAAACTTCAGACACCGTAGCATTGGGACATTAGTCATTATACCTGCACTGTAGCAAGTACAAATGACTATCAACTTACTTTGGTATAAAGTTACTAACAATGTAACTATAGACTCATTTAGCCTAAACACTGTTAGACTAGTGTTGGGTGGCTGTTTAAGAATTCCTAGAAGTAGCTGAGATTGTCAGTGCAAAGGGGTGGGGGAGGAGGTTTTGAAGCCCCCACTTGACTGGTATCTTTGTAGGAATAACTCTACACTGTGCCCTGGTGAAGTACAGGAGGTAGCTGGGCTGTCACAGGAAAAACATACAGAAAAATTAAGTAGAATGTCCTAGCAAAAATGCTATGCTCCTTTAGAAAATTCCTGGTAAATGTAGGTTCCTCTAAGTAATGTTCATGGTTACCTTCAAATACTGACTATAGTATTATATAAATTAAGCAAAGTAATAATCACAAGTTTGTTTGTTGAAGCTATGCCACTTACAAAAGGTCATTAAGATAACAATTCTAAACTCAGTTTACGCATGGGAGGTCTAAATGTCCAGACAAAAGTGAGGTTTCCCATATATTCAGTAATACAAGTCATACCTATCTCACTGTTTCTTGCAATATTTCAACCCAATTTTCTTCATCCCATCTACCAGTCTTCATTACGTATTACCAAAGATCAATCAAGTATTTCTTCTGTTCATTCATCATTCCATTATCCCGCTGATTTTCTTTTCATGTGTCCTCCTGTCTGCCTGTCTGTCCTTAATTACCATTTAATTACATCTACTTTGTATCGCTGTCTTTCTCATTTCTGGCAGACTAGCTGGGCTCCTTGTTTTTTATTTCCCCTCTCATATTGAACTAAGGTATATGAGTACTACTAATATAATTACATATATAAGTCTATGTAAAGTAGAAACTCGTCATTCAAGCTACCAATCACTTTTGATTGCTTACGACCATTCCCAAACTCAAGTAATTCAAACCCAGATACGGTCATACTGCTGACCCTTGCATGACCCCACTGAGTAATGTGCATAATTATGATTGTGTGTATGATAAAACAAATTCTATATATTGCTTAGTTGTAATCTTCTTACGAGTGCAATATTTCACATGTCAATCAATCAATCAATCAATCAATCAGTAAATCTATCTATCTATCTATCTATCTATCTGCCTGTCTGACTGTCTGTCTGTCTGTCTGTCTAGCTGTCTAGCTGTCTGTCTATCTATCTATCTATCTATCTGTCTATCTATCTATCTATCTCATGACACCCCTCATGCTCAATTTCCTCACCCAAACACCCTTGCCAAGATCGAATTATCACAACCAACATCACCTCACACGTAATACCACACACCCAATGGTCCCCCTCAAACATTGTCATGCAAGTGGTGGCTGCTGCTGCAGCTATTGATGCGTGTGCTATTGGCATCATCATTTCACCACACACACACACACACTCACACACATGTGAGGTGGACCAAGTATATGTGCATCCCACTTAACTCCATCAGAACCTTTCATGAGCACAGCATCCTCAACACTCTTCCTTTCCCAGCATCATCTAAGTGAGCCAAAGTAGTAAATGGCCTCTGGTCTTCATCATATTGATAGAGTGCATTATGCATGGAGGGGACATATATCAAGCACTTAGAAGTGTAGGACTGGGGTTATGTAAGAGTTAGAGTGCACTGCACGTTGATTGTTGAAATATATTAGATTCAGATTCATTTATTATGCCCACTATAACAAAAACATGTTAAAATACAGAGATTTTCATTTAATAAAATATTGAGCAGGGTGACTCCTCTAAGATGATCATGTCATCGCTGCCGAGGGGCCACCCACAAACCAACACTAACTGTAGAAAATTACAATGATGTCAGCGCCTGGAGTCCATGTTCACAATGAAGTATATGGAGTATTATTACAGAACACTTGCTATTTTACGACCTCTTATGGAAAGAGTATATATATATATATTACACATTGTTTTGAACCTTTTCTTTTTCTTTTTTTTATCTATCATATATCATTATTATAGCAATTTGATAATTATAATAGAAACTTTCTTTACATTGCAATAATTTGGCATTTATTTACTATGCCTCTTTATGTCTGTTTGTAGCAAGGAAATCGCCTTTATTTGAAGTCATAATCTAGCAAGAAGTGAAAACAGTGATGGGTATGCCTATGGTATGAGGAAGGGGCCTGAGATGTGGGTCATGAATAGTAAAAATATTAGCATATAATACAGCCACCCCACAAGGCAGGTTCTTGCTGCTCATGACGACTGACTGATGCCATGGGAGGAAGTAGGGATGCATGCAAGGTCATGCATTTACTCCAGGGGTGGGATCTTGCACTTGCCTTTGCAGAGACACTGAAGACATAGCACTGTCAATTTACCATCTCGTGCTTAATGACATGGAACAAGGACTAACAAAAATAAAAAGAGTGCTAAGCCAGGATTTGAAAAACACTTCCAGAGAAACAAGGCAATCCTAAGCTCAGACAGGTTCCTTACACAAGGGTAAGGAACCTGTCTGAACTTATCGAATGGAGTGCTACATCCTAAATGACATGCGATGGAACACCAAGCTAACTTCGATCAGATGTACAATGCAGCATGCTATCTGAAGTTGCACTGATATAAGACTAGCGTGGAGCCATTTACCTACCACATCATAGTTAAAGATGTGTCTATGCGACACTGAAAAATCTTCAAGCATGCTGAGGTCTGCACTGATATAACTCTAGCGTGGAGCCATTTACCTGCCACATCATAGTTAAAGATGTGTCTATGCGACACTGAAAAATCTTCAAGCATGCTGAGGTCTGCACTGATATAAGACTAGCGTGGAGCCATTTACCTACCACATCATAGTTAAAGATGTGTCTATGCGACACTGAAAAATCTTCAAGCATGCTGAGGTCTGCACTGATATAACTCTAGCGTGGAGCCATTTACCTACCACATCATAGTTAAAGATGTGTCTATGCGACACTGAAAAATCTTCAAGCATGCTGAGGTCTGCACTGATATAAGACTAGCGTGGAGCCATTTACCTGCCACATCATAGTTAAAGATGTGTCTATGCGACACTGAAAAATCTTCAAGCATGCTGAGGTCTGCACTGATATAAGACTAGCGTGGAGCCATTTACCTGCCACATCATAGTTAAAGATGTGTCTATGCGACACTGAAAAATCTTCAAGCATGCTGAGGTCTGCACTGATATAACTCTAGCGTGGAGCCATTTACCTACCACATCATAGTTAAAGATGTGTCTATGCGACACTGAAAAATCTTCAAGCATGCTGAGGTCTGCACTGATATAAGACTAGCGTGGAGCCATTTACCTGCCACATCATAGTTAAAGATGTGTCTATGCGACACTGAAAAATCTTCAAGCATGCTGAGGTCTGCACTGATATAACTCTAGCGTGGAGCCATTTACCTACCACATCATAGTTAAAGATGTGTCTATGCGACACTGAAAAATCTTCAAGCATGCTGAGGTCTGCACTGATATAACTCTAGCGTGGAGCCATTTACCTGCCACATCATAGTTAAAGATGTGTCTATGCGACACTGAAAAATCTTCAAGCATGCTGAGGTCTGCACTGATATAACTCTAGCGTGGAGCCATTTACCTGCCACATCATAGTTAAAGATGTGTCTATGCGACACTGAAAAATCTTCAAGCATGCTGAGGTCTGCACTGATATAACTCTAGCGTGGAGCCATTTACCTGCCACATCATAGTTAAAGATGTGTCTATGCGACACTGAAAAATCTTCAAGCATGCTGAGGTCTGCACTGATATAAGACTAGCGTGGAGCCATTTACCTGCCACATCATAGTTAAAGATGTGGCTATGCGACACTGAAAAATCTTCAAGCATGCTGAGGTCTGCACTGATATAACTCTAGCGTGGAGCCATTTACCTGCCACATCATAGTTAAAGATGTGTCTATGCGACACTGAAAAATCTTCAAGCATGCTGAGGTCTGCACTGATATAAGACTAGCGTGGAGCCATTTACCTGCCACATCATAGTTAAAGATGTGTCTATGCGACACTGAAAAATCTTCAAGCATGCTGAGGTCTGCACTAATATAACTCTAGCGTGGAGCCATTTACCTGCCACATCATAGTTAAAGATGTGTCTATGCGACACTGAAAAATCTTCAAGCATGCTGAGGTCTGCACTGATATAACTCTAGCGTGGAGCCATTTACCTACCACATCATAGTTAAAGATGTGTCTATGCGACACTGAAAAATCTTCAAGCATGCTGAGGTCTGCACTGATATAAGACTAGCGTGGAGCCATTTACCTGCCACATCATAGTTAAAGATGTGTCTATGCGACACTGAAAAATCTTCAAGCATGCTGAGGTCTGCACTGATATAACTCTAGCGTGGAGCCATTTACCTGCCACATCATAGTTAAAGATGTGTCTATGCGACACTGAAAAATCTTCAAGCATGCTGAGGTCTTCACTGATATAACTCTAGCGTGGAGCCATTTACCTGCCACATCAGTTAAAGATGTGTCCAAACGACACCGAAAAAACCTCAAGCATGCTGATATCAGACTAGCGTGGAG
Source organism: Alitta virens (assembly GCA_932294295.1). NCBI lineage: Eukaryota > Metazoa > Annelida > Polychaeta > Phyllodocida > Nereididae > Alitta > Alitta virens. Next base: position 10,553,734 of record OW028582.1, read on the forward strand.
CCATTTACATGCCACATCATGGTTACAGATGTGTCTGCCGTTCTTTAATATTCTTTTTCATTTACCCATTTTTGTCTGTCTGGCATTGCCACACTCTGATGTCAAAAGCTCCATACTCGACACATCATCTGTTTGAAAGCTTCACAAGGACATGTAGAACAGTGAAGAGGATATCATCCGAGCCAAAACGGGAAAGTACAGACATGGTCTTTTAATGTGCTGACAGATAATGAATTTTAATGTGTGAATCCTTGATTTTAGAATTTAAAGTTGTGAATGAAACATATGCAGAGTAACAATATGGATATAAGTAGTTTGCACAGGTGCATGTTATTGTGCAAATGAGATTTAGACATGATGCACCCGATTTAGGCTCAACTACATTTCCACCAAAAACATTTGTGGTGGAGCTTTGTTTAGAATTGTGGAAATCCATTGAGGCAAGAGAAGCAACTACTTTTAAAAACATTTCATAGTGAGGTTATGTTCATTGACTAACACTAAGAGCATAAGCACTTCAATTTATATCATTACTGACATCTAAAGGTTATGCAATTATATCATTACTGACATCTGTAGGACCTATGCATAAGGATGGGCTGACTTTACAAATAAATTAAAGCTCTCGTGACTTGGAGTGAGCCAAAATTTAGTGACATTAATTCAGTGGCAGCCTTGTTACTAATTTCTGAAAATATTTTCTACAGTTTGACTCACAAATAACTTTTAACTATAGTGATCTAGATCGAAAACACATATTGAGAACCACATAAAACTACAATAAGCCGAATGTAGTTAGCGACACCTAATATAATCAGTTCACTGAATGCCTGCAATAGGGCAAAAGCTTTTTACTAAATAAACTGAATTACAAAAAATACGTTGCGACTTTGGTAATAAATTACCCTGTATTTCCTAGGCAAATAAGATTACCTGCAAAAGCAACAATTTACCGAGCAAAGCCATATCAAAGCTGGAAAGCCCCAATGTAGCCAATTTGTTAAAATTAATGCCTTTATTACGACAATAAACAAAACAAAATTCACCAATTACTGATTTACAGAAAAAGTTCAATGTGAATTGTGTCATTTACATGACTTGGTGTTATAACTTACTATATACTTTTTACTGCATTGCACAAAAAAACTCAGTGTGACTTGTGTTATAACTAACTCTGTACCTGGTGTACTTCCTTATCAAACTTAGCAAAGTATTTGATAGATACACTTAGTATTTTCCACAAATTCGCATCATTATCCAGTACAGTCCAGGGACCAGGCTTCGTTGTGACTGAAGCAGAGGAAAGCACTTAAGGGGGACAGTCTCTGCTTCCTCAGATAAATTGCTTAAGCAAGAAAAGTGGAGCCAGTTCCTGAGATGGATGGCTGGTCAGGGAGAAGGGGAGAGGGGTGCAAACGAAGGGGGAAGGGGTTAGGGATGCAATTTAGCTGTGGAAAAGATCCTGGTGTTTGGAGGTATACCGTAGCGCTATATGACTATATTGGACGGTTAGGAGAAGTCCAATATGGAGTTTTGTGAGATGAGAAAAGATTAACACAATTTATTCTGAATCCCACAAAACAATCCACCATTGCTTATATTCTCTAGTCTTTGTACAATATACACTGCAGCCATCCAACATACTATTCAGCCATCCAACATACACTGCTACCATCCAATATGCTCTGCAGCCATCAAATGTACACTGCAGCCATCCACAATAGGTACACCCATGATGGCCTAGAATCTGACGCCTTATTTAATCAGGTTACCTACCTAAGCAATGCCACCGTATAAAATATCAATATGAACCAGGAAGTTGTAATTGGGGATACCAGATCACTATAAAAGTTCCAACCACTGGGTCCCGGGTTCAATTCCCGGTCGAGCCTTAGTTGGATGACTGTTTCATCCTTCATCTCATTGCCATGGTTCCTGCCTGTCCAAATTAGCCCATCAGATGCAGAAAAACAGAACGTAAAAACGTAGTAAATTATTATACAGTGAATGTTCCAAATCTCACAGTAAAATACAGGCACCTTACCAGTGAGAAAAATAGGGCCTTAGTGGCGAGGTGGTCTTATTAGTGATGGGCTCTTAAAGCAAAATTCTACTGTAATGCTAAAGTTTACATATTGGGCTGAATAGTGTGGTTTTAATTGAGCTGTTACCTTATCAGTGACTTGGGTATTTACCTGATTTCCTGTATAGTATAATCCAATTTCCTGGCATTTTATGCAATACTACTATGTACCATGTAATTACTTCCTGCATTACATCATTATCAACTATAGAAAAACAATGTTCTATCAGAGCTATTTCCTCAACTGGTGGCATAGCACAACTTGGAGCAATCAATCTCTTCCTGGAAACCTTGCCAGGAAATTGTAGTGGTGCCAATTGGAGGTTTATAGGAACGTTAGCGGAAATGATGACAATATGACATTTATTCAGCTTCTCAGAAGGGAAAAAATAGATGAGAAATGTAGAGAATGATAGCTGGGCTGGGGTTCCACAAGGAGTGTAAATTATCCCCATGACTGTATGAAAACAGAGCGTTATCTGACAGAACTGGATGCTAAATTGGATTTGTGAGTTTTTCTTCTTTTACCAATAAGGGAGGAAGGAAAGAAAAACGTATGTAATACATCTACTTCCACAGAATGATGAAGTTACGAAAAACAATGTATTTATTTTATATCGCAAGAATAATTACATGATTTTAGTGATCAATAATATAAATAGCAAGATAGATTGTCATCTTCACAGGCTAGAGAATACCCCCTACTAGTCATATCATCTCATTATTACTTTAGCCACAAAAATATGAGTCATTGAAACATGAAACTGATGTTAAACTTATGAAATGTTAAATTATTATGGTAGCACAGTAAAAACTCTACAATTTATAATCATTCCACTGTTCCACATCATTATGACATCACAAGGCCAACGTTACAAATAATGGATGATGTCACAATAATGATAGATGACGTTGTCAAAAAGGAGATAATCCCGTCATGAACGTCTGATATGGGATTTTAGAGCTGTTTAACATTCCGTGATCTTTGACAGCAATGTATTGTCCATACATTATGTATCGAAGACATTGTTTGGTGTTTGAAGAGGCAGCTAGACAGTTAGACAGCTAGATAGCACAACAGATAGACAGCACGACAGCTAGATAGACAGCTAGATAGACAGCTAGTTAGACAGCTAGATGATAGACAACTAGATACTAGACAGCTAGATAGGCAGCTAGTTAGACAGCTAGATGATAGATAGCTAGATAGACAGCTAGATGATAGACAGCTAGATAGACAGCTAGTTAGACAGCTAGATGATAGACAGCTAGATACTAGACAGCTAGATAGGCAGCTAGTTAGACAGCTAGATGATAGACAGCTAGATAGACAGCTAGATGATAGACAGCTAGATAGACAGCTAGTTAGACAGCTAGATGATAGACAGCTAGATGATAGACAGCTAATTAGACAGCTAGATGATAGACAGCTAGATACTAGACAGCTAGATAGGCAGCTAGTTAGACAGCTAGATGATAGACAGCTAGATGATAGACAGCTAGATAGACAGCTAGTTAGACAGCTAGATGATAGATAGCTAATTAGACAGCTAGATGATAGACAGCTAGATACTAGACAGCTAGATAGGCAGCTAGTTAGACAGCTAGATAATAGACAGCTAGATAGACAGCTAGATGATAGACAGCTAGATAGACAGCTAGTTAGACAGCTAGATGATAGACAGCTAGATGATAGACAGCTAATTAGACAGCTAGATGATAGACAGCTAGATACTAGACAGCTAGATAGGCAGCTAGTTAGACAGCTAGATGATAGACAGCTAGATAGACAGCTAGATGATAGACAGCTAGATAGACAGCTAGATGATAGACAGCTAGATAGACAGCTAGTTAGACAGCTAGATGATAGACAGCTAATTAGACAGCTAGATGATAGACAGCTAGATACTAGACAGCTAGATAGGCAGCTAGATAGACAGCTAGATAGACAGCTAGACACCTGCAAAATTTATTAATTCAATATCGTCCTAGTCGGTCTCTGCTTTCTTCAACTTAAGGAATATCACACAAAGGGCAAACACGGAGATCGTGCCTTCAAAGCCTGCGCTCCAAAATTATGGAATGTCCTGCCAGAAACTATCAAATGTGCCAAAGACATTAAAAAAATTTAAGAGAGCACTGAAGACCCATTATTTTAGACCTTATTTTAATCTTCAACCAATACTAAAATTGTATTATATAATTCTCTTATGTTCAATTTATATTTATTTATGATTTTATCATCTGTAAAGCTCTTAGAGCGATTTTAGGTATTTCGATGAGGTGCTATATAAATATACATTATCATTATCATTATTATTATCATATTTATTATTATTATTATAGATAGACGGATGGATGGATGGATGGATGGATAGATGGATGGAAAGATAGATGGATGGATGGATAGATAGTTAGATAGATAGATAGATAGATAGATGGATGGATGGATGGATATATGGATGGATGGATGGATGGCCGGATGGATTGATGGATGGATTGATGGATGGATGGATAGGTAGATAGACAGATGGATAGATAGATAGATGGATTGATTGTATTTTTGCTACATTGATCATTATACAGTGTCACAGATGTAAGTACATATTATTATAGGTCTAGCTACATTAGAGATTGACATGGATACTTCCATAGATAGTTATGCAACACTTTGTAAGGTCAGCTTCGTTGGGAAATATCTACAGTCAGGCTTCCTTCTGCAACCTTATGAAGTTATACCTCACTTTCCAGACTCCAGCCTGCTACAGTAACTTTAACACACCCTTATGCCCCTGACACAACAATTTAAGGCCAGCTAGGGCTCCCAAAGTAAGGGCTTGGATCTTTGCACTGAGCCCTCTGGAATAAGAAGCAATAGGGCCAGAGCTTGATTAAGATTCTGATCACAGAAAGGGCCACATTTTCCCAGCTGGAGGGGATTAATTATCTTGGCTATTTTGCATTGATCCACCTGGAAGCAGGCTCCCTTGCCTCTCAGGACTGCCCTGGTAACAAGAAAGAATAGGGCCCGGAAAGAAATTGATGAGTCAAGGAGAGAGATATATGTATGATGGAGAGAAATGTAGGAAGAGGGAAAGATAAAGACTAAAGGAAAAGATGTATTAAATTGAAACAAAAATCATAATGGTAAGATGATCAGTCAGGGATTTAGTTAGTCATTCAATTGTGTGATAAGTATAAGACACAATTTGTTTAGGAATCAAACTTCCACACAGTTTAATATAATGTCATTCAACAAAGCTAATAAACTAAACATAAACTAACCAGCCATATTGACAATGAATGAATGAATGAATGAATGCATGAATGAATGAATGAATGAATTAATGAGCCAATCAAGTCAGGCATATATTAGTAATTTCTTGGTACAGCAATTAATTTGTTAGCAATTTCTTGGTATATGCATAAAAAGCAAGTAATATATTAGTGATTTCAGGTAAAACCAGGTAAACCCATAATATAGATTAAGTAATTTCTTTGTAGCGTAAGTAATACTTGAGGAAGTTCTGTAAATTGTATATTGTAAATTTGGTCATTTCTTGATAGACTAAGTAATATATTTTTAATTTCTTGGTAGAATTAACATGTAGTATATATCAATATATATCAATAATTTCTTGATAAAGCAATACTTTGCTTTTAAGCATTTTCTTTTTTTTTTACTTTCTTCCAAAAATAATATGTTTTCTGTGAAAAATTGAATAAGTCCATCAATGTCTTGGGGTAAATGAATTCCAAATATGGTTTTAAGTATGTTTTCCTTTTTTAACTTAGTTCTTTTGGCAGGAAAGTAGGCAAACCCTCCCAACACAGTGTATACTTGCTGCAAAAATGTGTTTTGGGTCCCAAAACTAACCATCAACTAAATTTTTGGCCACAGTGAACAAGCACAATCTACCATCAAATCGGGTAGAAAGCAATCTCATACTGACCAGTGGTCATTCAGGGCAATTGAGTGAAGAGGTCATTTGTTGCAACACTTTTTACTAGTCCATTCTTTATGATGAAAGATAACGTTGCTACATTCATATCACAGCAACAGCCAATTGCCAATCCCATATCAAGTGCAATAACAGAATATCAACAACTGTAATTTGACAAAGCATGATGGATGAGTGCAAGAAATGCCAAAAGCAGAAAAAAATCGACGATTGAATATGCTGAAATGAACTGGTTTTGTTGTGAAAAATATATCAATCAGAACTGCGGACACAATAATGTGTGCTCTTTTTCATCCTGTCTTTTTTTTTCTTTTGTGTTTTATGTTATTGATTGTATAGTATGTTTATGGTCACGATTCGATCAAAAAATATATTCAGAGGTGTTCAGACTGTCATGCTTGGATTGTGCTGTGTGCTGCATCTGATTCATTGTACAGCATCATACAGTACACTACAATACACTACATACAACACAGTACAGTACAGTACAATACAGTACAGCACAGTACTATAGTTAAAGTTGTTATAGTCAACCTTAGCTATTTCAGTTTTTCCTGATCAAGGATTGCAGTGCACTGTTATCTTAATACCAATGTGTACAAGGCAATTTCCTGTCAGCAATTTGGATTGGGAAAATGTTAAGATATGTGGCATTCAAAGTTTTGGTTTATTACACTCCTGATTACTGGGTTTAGAAAATTTTCAATCAATACAATAAGAGTATATGCTCAGACAATAATTAAAAACAGTTATGAAGAAATCTATCAAGGTCAAAATAAGCCATAATATATAAAGATTTCATGCTGCATAAGCAGTTTGTTTCTCTATAATTTCAAAAATACTATTTTTTCCCTGCATTAGCTTGTTCAACCTTTTTTAACCTGAAGTTCATTTGGGAGCACTGCGAAGTGAAAGTCCTGTGCTTACCAACTTTAGTGATCAATAAGCAAGGTCACTTTGTTATAAGACCCAGAAGTTCCACAAACTAAAAGAACAAGAATTGGCCAGTCTTTGGTGCCAGACGTTCAGATAAGTCACAGTTTTGTTTTTGTGTTTTTCTTTTTTGGTGTTTTTTCCCTTAGAGCTTTGTGCTTATTACACACACAATCAGTCATTCAGCTAATCAAGCTGATTATAATTTCGTTTCCAGCTTGTATTGTATATATTTATGTTTGCAGGCTGCATACGTATATATGACTATTTAAAAGATAGTCAGTGGGTAAGTCAGTCAGTCAGCCAGTGAGTCAGTCACAGTCAGTCAGCCAGCCAGCCAGTCAGTCAGTCAGTCAGCTAGTCAGTCAGTCAGTTAGCCAGTCAGTCAGTCAGTCAGCTAGTCAGTCAGTCACAGTCAGTCAGTCAGCTAGTCAGTCAGTCAGCCAGTCAGTCAGCCAGCCAGTCAGTCAGTCAGCTAGTCAGTCAGTCAGCTAGTCAGTCAGTCAGTCATTTCCATTGTCAGTATGCTGGCGTTCTCGTCATCATTTAGTTTTTTTAAATCATACACTGAATATAACTATAAAATAGATCACCTATAAACGTACCCATAACTAGCATTAAATTATTTTATGTCATTTTTTGATTGTTAGTATAATAGCCTATGACATTGTACCCATCATATAGCACAATGACCATACAAATTGCATTTCAAGTGATATTTTAGAATCTTGGTGTATAAATAAACTATAACATTTATTAGCCAAAATGATAACTAAATGCATAGACCTCTATATATTAAGAATAAAATATTATAGAATCTTATGTTTAAGCAATTTGCAAGTTACCTGTTATAAATGAAATATATTTCTAAGTATCTAATGTCTGTCTGTCCAATGTCTATCTATAAACGCCTTTGGTAACTATACCCAATAGCATTCCAAATCGGATCGACGTCAGTACAACATTACCGATGTTGATAAGATGTTGTACCGATGATGGCGGCCGGACGTTGGGAAATATGCAGTATAGCGGACCCAGATTTTTTACCATATTTAGCCTCGTTGCCAACCATATGACGTCAAATGTCGTCAAAATGGATGGCAGTTTTCATATTTACAGCAATTATTAATTATTTAAGAACGCAGCCTATCTTCAGTTCATTTTTCTTTTTCTTGGGGGCTGCACCCCCAACTCCCCCCCCCCCCCCCCGCTACTCAACACAAATGTTATCTAATTGTGCCAGAAATTCAAACTTATTTTTTTTTTATAAAAAGTGACATTATTTCGTATTCTTTGGAGGCCAAATATGATAATTTATAACGCTGGCCCAATTTTGAATGCTATCTGGGTATTGAACATGCACTTGATACAGAAAGTTAAATATATTTATATTTTAATAGGTGTACATGACATTGAATTTAAACATTTATAATCAGCAAATAGGTTAAGGTGCAGATCATCTATACTTAATTGTATATTACAATGCTGCCTATCCGGAAACCAGAGGTCTAACATTATGCTATTGTGATGGCACCATGATATCAATTAGAAAAAATTAAATATATATCAATATAAAATAATTTGAAGTTAAAATGCCTGACCAACTTGCTAGATAGAGGTATGATTTGGTGGTCAAAATGACTATCATGGGAGTCAGTCATTCTGGTGTCAAATGACTAAGAGTTAGTAATACTTAGTCAAAATATCTTCAGTGTAAACACTAGATAGAGGTGTACTTTTTGTTGAATGCTGTATAATTACATACAGAAAATGCAGGATTCAATGAAGATATATATATATAATATAAATCTTTACTCACCCATCATGAAGCTGCAGCTATTTGCACAGTAATTCCCTGTGCCACTCGTACGGTGCTGGACATATAGATTCCATTACGGTAAAACTCCCTTTGGGTTGAGCACGGAGATTCAATTAAGAACTCCTCTTACGTGTGTTTGTCTTTTAAATACACACACGGTGATATAGATCCCACAATCCATTATGATATCGATGGCGTAAGATTACGTAATCCTGAATGTGTGCATGATATATACACAGTATTTATATATTTAACACCTCACCAAAAATAAAAATAAATAATAAAAAATTAAGGTTTGATTAGCCGTTTTTAAAATTGACGATTTGTGCAGTAGCCGATTTTGAAAGAGGACGAATCGACCGTTGGGTGAAGGTATCGTGTATACTCGTTCGTTCCACCTGTTTTTAAAACGCTGTGGTGGGGAACCTGCTCCAGCAACTGTAATTCTACAATAAAAACACTAGACTAGATACCAGGGACTACTTTTTACGCGCGGAAGCACTTGGGATACGATAAAGCAGACATGGCGCAGTGATTTGTAACGTCACATGGCCTTGATTGTTTTGCTTGAGAAACAAACGGCGTCTGGGTATAAGACTACCTCCTCTGTCTACGCGGGTGCTAGAAAGTAGTCCAGGGGGAAAAATAGTTCCGTTACAAGCCCGTGTATCTATCTCTACGCCATCGTAAAATCCTGCGCAGGGAACAGAGATAAAGTTATCTTGGAAATGAGGTAGGAAAAATTCCAACGATGACCCCTAAGGGCTGTTTCTTCCAACAGGTGCTGTCAGTTCAACCTGCAACAAACGAATAAGTATCATTAATTTTGAAATGTAAAAAAAAACATTTTTTATTTTATTATTATTTTTTTTTTGTACAGACACGAAATAGCAATAACATTAAATCACATAGCAAATAATTCATGACGATATTGATTTTTTTTTAAATATATGCTGAGTGTGATAACCTAGGCAATTTTCAGACACCTTAGCCTAACAGTAACATAAAAATGCAATATTAGATATACTTTCCCATTTTAATCACTAAATGTATATCAGGTTGTGGGCACTATTCAAATATAGATATAATATAAATTATTAGTCCAGCCAAAACTTCACAGGACACATTATGTCGAAATTTACATTAAATGTACCTATATGATGTCTCTGTAAATTAAACTATCAATCAATCAATCAATCAATCTCTCTATCTATATATCAATCTATCAATCTCACTTTCTAACAATCTATCAATCTATCAATCTATCTATCAATCGATCAATCAATCTCTACAATCTATCTATCAATCTATCTATCTATCTATCTGTCTGTCTCTATGTCTGTCTGTCTGTATGTCTGTCTCTCTGCCTAGCTGTCTGTCTGTCTGTCTAGCTGTCCGTTTGTCTAGCTGTCTGTCTGTCTAGCTGTCTGTCTATCTATCTATCTATCTGTCTGTCTGTCTGTCTGTATGTCTGTCTGTCGGTCTAGCTGTCTGTCTGTCTGTCTTTCTGTCTGTCTATCTTTCTGTCTGTCTATTTATCTATTTATCTATCTATCTTTCCTACAATACAGCAGTAGAACTTTCTCTAATAAATATTGCAGCTTTTAGTGGATGTAGATTCTTTCTAATGGCTTTCTTGTCTTTGCGCTTAACTTGGGTTTTCCGAAAAGTTCCCTCTTGCTTAAACAACCAATTTATCTTGTCCCAACTGGCTGAATTCAGAAGCTGCGCGCACCCAGAGACAGACAACTGAAAGAAAACTAGAAACAGGAACGGAAGAAAAAGTGTGTTCTATCCACCAACACAAAATGTTGCAAGTAGGTGCCACTGAAGCCGAAATATACAGTCATTTCGTCCTCAATGGTACTCTGTGGTGATAAACTGGCACTTCTGGATGGCTTGAGTCTGCTTTGATCTGGCCGCTAGACATAAATATTGATCACACTGGGATTTCTGGAGCTATCAACAGGTTTGTGGTTGGTTACATAAATATCATTAAAGTCATTGATGTGATTATGGTCAAAGGTCAAGGTCAAGTGAAATAGAACGGGATATCCTGTTTGTATGTAATAATCATGTGAGTTTAGTAGTTGGTCATGCAACATGGCAAATTGAATTTAAATATATAGTGTAATGATTCATTAATTATATAACTACCCAATGATGTCATTATGCCAGCCAAGCTAGAATTGTTCTAGTTCATTATTCAAACACTTTACTAGCTATAGATCTCTAATATTTATTGGGCTAACGAACTAGTACATCAACTCAATCCTATTTACTTGTACATCAGAGTTATCCTATTTATGTTGTAGAATAAAGTATATAAATAGTGGATGGTAGGGATACCAAATGTGCAGTTTTACTGGTCAAACTGGTGATATATTACCAACTATTCTTGGTAGACTTTCCATCCAACATTTGCTATATAACAGAATATAATATAGTAGAATAGGATAGAATATAATAGCATAAAATAGAAGATAATAGAAGATAATAGAATAGAAGAGAATAGAATTGAATAGAAGATAATAGAATAGAACAGAATATAATACAATAGAACAGAATAGAAGATAATCACAGAAATGATAATAGAATAGAATAGGATAGAATAGAATAGGAAAGAATATAATAGAATAAAATAGAAGAGAATAGAATAGGATAGGATAGGATAGGATAGGATAGGATAGGATAGGATAGAATAGGATAGAATAGAATAGAATAGAATAGAATATGATAGAATTCATGTATTCAATTTGTACGCCTAGTTTATCTGTTGCTTCAGTCACTATGCTACTCCATGTACTGAATGATTGGCTTTAGCAAGGGCGACCAATGTCACCTACCAATATCAGTATTTAATGTTCCTGTCATGCGATAATCCATATCTTTCTGTTGCTAGGTTGTTACAATATTGATGTGGAATATCCATTATTACAATTGCTTCGTACTAAGTGACAGCAACAAAATAACTTCTGTCTGTTGGTCTTGGGCATATTGTATGCAAAGCATTCTTTTAGTCCTCAGGGACCATTGGAGTAAATTGAATCAACTGTGTTCAGATTCCACAAGCATACTGATTTGCATCACAAACGTTCGAGCACTGCGTATACAGCAATGGTCTATCGCAAGACTGCATACGTTTTTGCAAACTTGGGTCTGACAAAGTTAGCCCAGCTGCTTTGACTAACCTTCTCCTGAAACATATTTTGTTTTAGTAAATTATTATAGTACAAGATATATAAATTTTGTATAGTAAATAAATACAAATTTTATTTCACATATACCGAGCAGCCAATGTCTTAAAAAGGGGTTCTGTAATTATAGTAGGATTCAAAATAAATGTTGATTTGTTTTTTGCATGGAGCAGCAAAAAATAGATAGAAATGTTTGCAACACTTCCAATTTTCTAGCAGCTGACCATAAACAATTAATGGCTATAATGGTGAAAAAATGGCAAAACTATTTCATTGCAAAGATAGGAAACTTGGAGTTAATTTGCACCAAGAGGGGTTTTTATGGGTTAGAAAGTTGGGGTTGACTTTTTGGTGACATTTATATTAATTTTTTGCTTCTTCATGTCATATATGTAAATATAAGATTTTTAAAAAGGTGCAAATTTATTTTGGATTACAGTCTATACACTGCTATATTATAGCAATTTCGCTCTGTGTCGGTTCTAGTCCTAGCCCTGTAAATCAACATGGTATATATGAAGTTAGTCATTAAAGATTTACGAAATATATACATAAACTTGTAGTTCTGAGCAAGACTGACTAGCTTGTTGGATTAAAATCACCAGCATGTTGGTCAAAAATAGCTTTAGGAGGTCGAACAGTGTAAGCTGGTTTCAATATCTCAATCCTACTGGGTCTGAAGCTTAGTCAGCCTATATGACCAGCTGCCAGAGGCAGACATAATGATGAGATGATAAGGCTGCTTTGAATCCAATCCATGTTACACATTTACCCCATGGGTGGGGTCTTTTACTTGCCTTTGCATAGAATCTTAGTGCAAGGCACCATTTAACATCTCATACGATCGACATCCAGCTGGGATGTAGCACACGAAAAGTGCCCGGGTCAGGGATCGAACCTGTGACCTTCAACGGAGCTGGCCAATATGGAATTGACGGATGCCTTAACCATTAGGCCACCATGCTGGTCAACACATTATTAAAGCTGCATTGTCACCCATATGACAGTGACCAAATCGGTTGCATTCAATTCATTGCTTCTAAAAAAACTGATTAAATCCCATCAGGGCCTTGCTAGGTTCATTATATCTCTATAAAATTAATAAACATACCCTATCATTTAATTTTTCATGCCATCAAAAATTGCCGCTTTGTTTACATTGCAAGTGCTTTTATGGCCAATGAAATGAAAACGAGGTATAAACACCTTCATTAGCGTCGTCGGTTCGTAATGTATTTTCTTATTGTATGCATTCAATTTTCGTCCAATTTTCTAAATTCCAAGTTTATTATGTACACAAATGTGTAGGTGTTTCGCTTTTTGCATAAATTGAAACAATTCTGACCTAAATTTTTCATAAAATGACTGTGAAATCGCGAATCGGCGACGCTCTCCATTACGTTGCAATGCATAATTAACTAAAAAGTCTATCTAATAAATTCCGGCAATAATTTATAATTTAGTACAATTTAGACAGTTTGGGTTATCGAATTCATCAGTAAAAAGCATTTTCTTTCATTTGGATAGCTTTTTTGTTGGTACAAAAATCGACTGACGATGCAGCTTTAAGTAAAACCAACCGTACAAAACTCTTTGGCCTAATATTTAGTAGCTTATTAAAATTTGCATTTCATTGTATAGATGTACTACATGGCCAAATGTGCCACGTGCATTTTCCATGAGAAGGATAAATGCATGGAAAAATGTATGGTTTTTGCCTAATTGAAATGAGGTGAAAACCATGCGTTTTCCATGCGTTTATCTAAACGCGTGGAAAACGAACGTAGCACATTTGGCCATGTATAGTACTTGCAAAACTTGCCGACAAAAATCCAACCAGCTTAAATCACTTGCAAAAGACTTTCCGTCCCAATGCCTATTATGCAGTACTTGCTGCATTTGGCCCAAGGGACAGAATATGCAGTAGAAAAAGATAAATGGCCATATAGCAAAAGGAATACACGGAAAGTACATTTTTCTTGACTTTCTCCTGAGCATAAGGAAGTAAGGCCAGTGTCTAATCGATATTGCGAGTTTCACAGGGGCTTTTTGGAAGCTATTAGGAGTTCTGAAGTAAGTTCTTTCTTTAGTTTTTATTGCATTTTTACATACTAGAATAGTATAAGAGCAGCATATTATATTTTCTACAGAACTCTCTGAAAATCAAATTGTCTTACTGATCTGAGATAAATTTTAACCTTAGAGTAAGATTTCGTATGTTTCACAGGGACTTTGTGGAAGCTATTAGGAGTTCTGAAGACTTTTTTTCTTTTGTTTTTAGTAGTTTAGTTTCACTAGAATAGTATAAGAGAAACGTATTGTAACTCTTACAGAACTTGAACTTGAATATCAAGTTGCCTAGTTCATCTTAAGATTATTGTGAGTTTCAGAGGGGCTTTACGACAGCTATTTGGAGTTCTAAATAATTGTTTTCACTATTTTCATAGTAGTTTATATATATATACTATAAAAGAGAGCATCATATTAAAATAATAAAGCAGAACTTGTTTACGAAAATCAATCTCTTCGTATTTTCATAGTAGTTTATATGTATATACTATAAGAGAGAGCATCATATTAATATAATAAAACAAAACTTGTTTACGAAAATCAATCTCTTCGAAGTCTGGGGGGCACCTCAGCAGCGACACATCATGTCTTGGAGGTGTCGCCTCATATTACGTATACAATGAATATAATTATTTCTTGTATATATGTTATGACAAAATGTAGATGATATATGTAATATGAAATAAATGATTCTGATTCTGATTCAGAGCTAGACTGTAATAATGTAGCTTTCTTATGAAATTAAATTATCTTGCTCATCATGCTTAGAGATAGAGTGTTGCGTATTAGGTGTTTCATATTAATCAGTGCAACCCACCAAAATACCATCCCCATACCATGACAATATTACCTCCAAGAACGCCAACTTTGTTGTTGTTTTTGAGCTAATTCCCAAGCATCATTATAATACATGTATTAAATACAGTCGATACAAATTAATCAGAAAAAATTACATTGCTGACGCTAGGTGGTACACTACCTAAGCTTATGACAAGCTGTGCAGGGTGGATGTGTACCATAAGATATAAGGAAAAAAATAAGTGTGCAGATAAAAGTACTGCAAAGATTAATTTAATTAATTTAGAACTTTTATGTATAGGTATTAGCATGGTATCAATGTTATTTCTTTCCTTTTTTCAATTGTGTGCCAAATAATTCCAGCCTGCCTCTGTTTTGCAAAGATTATTTAAATTAATTTAGAATTTATATGTTTAGGTATTAGCATGGTATCAATGTTATTTCTTTCCTTTTTTCAATTGTGTGCCAAATAATTCCAGCGTGCCTCTGTTTTGCAAAGATTATTTAAATTAATTTAGAATTTATATGTTTAGATAATAGCATGGTATCAATGTTATTTCTTTCCTTTTTTCAATTGTGTGCCAAATAATTCCGGCCTGCCTCTGAGTTAACCAAAGTATGACATTTTTCATGTGTCAACGCTGTCACTTGGCCCACATGTAGCAAGGGGCTACTGTGCAAAGTTCTCTAAAAACATTCAATAAACTCCCCAGTTCATCCAAGCCAGCTAAGACCATTGACCGAAACAAGCTCGATTTAAGCAGTAGAGAATCAACCCCCAGAATCAAGCCAGCTTACACACTGATCTGGATACACAGAATGTGATTGTAGGGTGTTTTACCGGCCTAAAAGAGATTTCCTTGGTCCAGGCCTAATCTAGTATTAGCTGGTGGTCAGGCTAAGGGTAGCTGCTGCCAGGATAGACCAGTGTTTTACTATCTGCTAGGGCAATGAAATCAAAGCATTTCGTGTTGGTGGGGAATTAATGGTAATGTATTATTGTATTCATGTATTTAGTGTACATTACCATATCACCTTGAAGACCATAGGATATTGAGCCGCCTGTGTTCATGCAAATGTGTTTTGCCTCGTTACTGACATCGCCTCAAAATTAAGCTCATATGTGGTGGTGGTGGTGGTGGATTAGGGCTTTATGTCCTGTATTTCTGCCCCTGATGGGCTAATTAGGACACGTAGGGACCATGGCAATGAGACAAAGGATGAAACAGCCATCTAACATAGGCTCGACTGGGAATTGAACCCAGGACCCAGTGGGCTACCACTGAGCTAGGCCTCCTATCGATCTAACCATCTATCCATATATCCATCTATCTATCTATCTATCTATCTATCTATGTGGTCTTACTTGACATGTCAATAAGTATATAATAGTGAGTGGTCTTAATAGTGAGGACGTATTTTACTGTATCGTTAAGTGTAGTCTTATGGCAAGGTTATACTTTCTACTTTAAACAAAATGGATTTAGATATAAATTTCTTAAGAGTATGCCTGGCAATACATTGTGTTATAGAACCTGAATTTCACTGGGAAAATATGTCTGATATGAAAATCAAATATTTATATAGCTTTTTTCTTTTCTTTTCAAGTATTTGAATAACGCTTGGAATACCTCCATGCAGAATTTGACAGGCAAACTTTGTTAAGTTTTCCTTATATTCCTAACCATCAATTTTCTACATTCTCCAAGTATTCCACAGAATAAATCTACAAATCAAACAGAATTGACAACGTTTTTGGATAGAAGCATGACAGTCTTATTCTGTGAAAGAATTCTATGCATGGAATTATCAGATCAAGAAGCAGACAAAACGTCATCTTTCTGAAGAAACACAATTCTTTCAGAAAATAAAATTAGAACTGAGATCACTTCAGGGAAGAACTCATAGTTTCCAAGGAGATTACAAACTAGATTGTAGAGTATCGAGTTTCTTTCTAGGAGTATAAAGTCGAACTTGTTTTTTGAGTGGTGCTTCACAATGAATTCTGGCTTAAGGCTTTTGGTTGACGAACCATATATATACTACACAATTGGTTTAATTAAAAATGGCCTGTCAAATTAATCCTAAACAAAGCTAGACAACTTATGTTATATGATGCTACCTAATAGAACTGTGTGGCTATAGCTGGCTACTCAACGCCTCATCTAAAAGAAATTCCAGTTCCATCCGAGAGTTACACATATTGAAAATACATTCTTATGATATATTATATAAATTTCTTACATTATATATTTACCAAGGTTTATACTTGTTTAGTGGTGTAAGCCAGCTATAAGCTAAAAGTAGCAATAGCCAGTTATAGCTACAGCCAGGAATAGGTTGCTACAGCTGTCTAGAGTCAACCACATTTTAGGAAACTAACTGTATATGCTACAAGGTTATCAATAGCAGAACCCAGAAAAAAACTTTATAATTTTGGTTTATAATAAAATTCCGTATATCCTACATGTTGTGACCTCACTATAAGGACCCCATTGCGATTAAAACACAATTTTGCATCCAATCTTATTCATCACAAAACATTGAACTATTCATGAGACAAGAATTTAATCTATTTTCAATCAAAATATTTTAATCAAGCTTTTATGGAGTTATTATCTCAATTTCAATATATTACTTCTGTCTACATTTTTATTTTCTCCTCTATATCAATTTAAATATACATTATACAAATATACAACCCACAAGGTAATAAATTCCAATTCATTTCATCGTGCTAGTACTCTCAGATGATTTATAATGTGAACTGTCAGAATTAATATCATAAACTGTTTAATTATAAATTGAAAACATTTCATCCTTCTCTTTTTTTTTACTCAACAATTGAAAAGGAATTAACGATATAAATATAAAAAGAACAACATTTTATCTAAACAAAATCACTCACATGTCCTATCTTATCCTATTTTAAATTTTATTAAATGAATAGTATGAAATATATTATAGAAATCACAACTCAGAATCATTTAATTCATATCACATATATCGACTAAATTGTGTCATATTAATTTATTGTATACAATGTATATAAAATTAATCTTATCATAGCAAATCTTAAACACTTTGAAATAGAAGGGTGACTTATATATCTATTTCTCTAAAAAAAGCCACCATCAAAATAATCCGATTGCTAAAGCCCCGTTCCCACATAGCCGGATTTCTCGTAGTGAACCCGTAGAGTGACGTAACGGTTATGTAACAGGTTTTTTCGCCGGGTTGGCGACGGATTCTGGCGGCAAAGAGGGTTCTACGGGTGACTCGGAGGGTGAATCGGCGAGTGACTCGGCGGGTGACTCAGCGGGTGACTCGGCGGGTGATACCGGTGACTCTGCGGGTTCTACGGGTGACTCGGTGGGTTCTACGGGTTACTCGGCGGGTTCTACGGGTCACTAGGCAGGTTCTACGGGTCGTAGGAATAATCCGACGGGTAGTAGGAGTAATCCGCCGAGTAATCCGCCGAGTTCCACGAGTAACCGGCCGGCTTTTTGCTACCAGCGTCAGCGTAGGCAGGGAGGGGGGGGGGGGGGGTTGTATATACTTTAAAAGGCTGCTGCTCCTCTAATACTAGTCCGATTTTCGTCAAATAAGCACTGGATTGCAGTATGGTTCATACTGATTCTATACGTGTTTTATATTAATATTAAGCGAGATATCCTATATAATAAGCATATAAATCTATCTGTCTCTCTAAACTATCTATCTACATATCTACATATCTACATATCTATCTATCTACATATCTACATATCTACATATCTACATATTTACATATCTACATATCTACATATCTATCTATCTATCTACATATCTATGTATCTAACTATCTACATAAAAGAACAGCGATTAATGTTGGGGGCGTTATAACTATTATATAAATTCTACACATTTCCCTGAACAATTCAGTCTTTATTTGACGAAAATCAGACTAATATTAGGGGAGAAGCAGCCTTTTAAATAGTATATACAACCCCCAGCAGTATATTTTTATATAAGAAGAATATGAAGAATAATAATAAGAATAAACTATCATCTATCTATCTATCTATATATTCTTTCGAGAATTTTGCAAAGTGTATCACCTTCTTTATACTGCCATTCATTTATAATATATATATAGCTTTTATTGACACTTTTTCATATCAGAAAAGATACATATGTCACATATCTACTCACTACGTCTATCTAAAACTACATCTACAAAATTATGATATACAAGTTCTCATTATTTTATACATAATATACAGCTTAACGTTCAAGGTCCACAATTTGATGTGTTCTGGACAGTATTAAGGCAAAATAATATATATAAGTACATTAAAGATAGCAAATAAAATCACAGATCAAATCACAAATACTAATTACAATATTAATATTAGATTAAAATTTTACAAATTGTGAATGACAATCAAGACAATGTCATATTACTGTGTCATCTTTGAACAAGCTTTGTTCAAAGATGAAATTATATGAAATGACAGGTCAAAGAACCCCAATTTAGGCAATTAGGCAATTGACACATGTATTGAGAATTTGCTGTATGCTCTACACCCATTCTTTGTATCATTCAAAATGCTAATAGCAATTACTGTGTCATCTTTGAACAATCCATGAAATGACAGGTCAAATAACCCCAATTTAGGCAATTAGGCAATTGACACATGTATTGAGAATTTGCTGTATTCTTTGTATCATCAAAATACTAATAACGATTGACATAACAGTCATGGCAGTTGGCAGAATGAGTAGAAATGAATTGCTATAAAGCACCTCCAAACAATGTATATATCATGGTCAAAAATATTGACCACACAATTCAAGTCATGACCATACACCGAGCACCTTGCCGCCGCAAGACTACCTGCCTTCTCAGACAAATATATCTCGCTTAATATTTGGTCTATTTTCAATCTGAAAATCTGTGTGGAATTAGTATGAACTCTACTATAATTTAATATTTATTTGACGAAAATCGGACTAATATTAGGGGAGCAGCAGCCTTTTAAAGTAGCGCTCAGCCCTTCCTGCATTGATACAGTTCGGGTGCGGACGTCTGCGAGAGCACCACTGTTTGCCTCCGCCAACCTAGCTGCCTTCTCAGACGAAGATCTCGCTTAATATTTGGTCTATTTTCAATCCGAAAACACCTATAGAGTCAGTATGAATTATACTACAATACAGTGTTTATTTGACGATTAGAGGAGCAGCGGCCTTTTAAAGTTTATACAACTCCCTACGCTGATGATGCATGCACAAAAAAAGAGTTACCGCCGAGTCACTCCTGGTACCCGCCAGGTTACTCCTCGCACCCCTGAACAACCCGCCAGTGTAATACGAGTGAAATTAGCGCCGAGTAACCTGTCTACTTCGACGGGTTACTCGACGGATTCATGACAGATTTTTGGAAATCCGTGAGAATCCGACGAGTGTGCCATGCAGCGCGGCATACTCGGCTGACGGCTCCAAAATTCGCGGATTGGCTACGAGTCCCAGGAGTTACTCGCCGGGTATCCCGAGTGCGAGGAGTAGTCGTAGGGTTTAGTAAGGATTGGGCCCGAGAAGCGTGTTACGTAATACTATGAGTTGACTACGAGAAACTCGGCTATGTGGGAACGGGGCTTAAAAGCAAGAAACACCAGGTCACCTTACCAAACCAACCAAAATGACTTAAAACACCATTTACCATCCAGTTTCCCAAATACTTCTGCTCTGGTAATATATTATTGATTAAACAGTGCAGAAAGCTTTGCTTCCATTAACAGCTCACACTGTATTTAATATCATGGTTCAGTGGGTACAAAAGGCATTTAAGAACCATTTAGTTGTTGATTAATTATCAACTCATAACCATTAATGTTCCCTATGGTTTCTGCGCCGCAGTGAATGTTAAAATAAGCATCTCACCTCTTCAGGCAATTCCAAGTTGTTTTTAGAAAATATCCACCAAATTTATTGGTGATAATTTACCAAAATCTCATCAGAACTAAAATGAAATTTGTCCGATTTTATCCCAAGAGCATAATTCACTAATTAACTCATAATTTAAATTGGACCAGTGGGTACCACTATTCACAAAATGTGCTAAGTTAAACATTCATCAGATATTAATTACTAAATATGTTATATTAGTAGTTATTACTTTGGTGTGTTCTAGGTTACCTAAATACCAATTCTTAGATTAAGGGACACCCGGTTATCAGTATTTTTTATTTAACTGCAGGTTGAAATTTAGGTATCAATTAGAGTGTAGCACCCAATAACAGTTTTGAACCTAGGTTAATTTGGTTTATAATATGAGGAGTCAGTTCATATTTTACACATACACTTCACAAGTGGTATGATTTACTTGTCCCAGTATATACACTTATTAACAGGCTTAGCTCCATTGTGACGTTTTGTTAAAACAATAGCCTCTATGGATTTATATAAATGTTACTTGCTTGATTGACTGCATTATATATATTTTGTCTTGGTAATTAGATTTATGTTGAATATTTTTGCAGAAATTTTTGTAGAATAAATAGTTCCAGTTTATGGAACATTATCCCACATAATTGTGCAAAACTATTCCAGCCATTGAAATTGGCGATAAATAGATAGATAGATAGATAGATAGATAGATATACAGATAGACAGATAGATAGATGGGCTAAGTGCCTTGTACATCTATTCTGAGGCATGTAACAGATGACACCCATCTAGGTGAGGTGAATGTGAAATATCTTTTAGACAATATAATACAATACAATACAATATATAAACACAGACAAACCCTGGTATGTCATATGCGATGCTATTTTTGGCTTACAGTCATACTACAATGCATTCCTGTGATGCTTTGAGTGCAAACAGCTCTGCATTTCTGTTTAAAAGCATCTATGATCTATCTATCAGGTAAAACGCTGGTCCTCTGTTGAATTTAAAGTCATAAAAAAGTGCATTGTCAGCAAAAATCAATAATCAAACTGTAGCTTTTTTATATTTGAGAGACCTATCTGCATTTCTACACTAAGTACTTATTGATAAATGCCATACAATGTCATTAAAGTTTTATGAGATCAATACATTGCAGTCAACACTTATCACATCAATCTATAACCTGCAGAAATATAGTGATGGCTCATTAACAAATCATAATATGTAAAATCAATCCTCCGCCAATTTTACTGTTGGTAGCCATAATGGATTCATTATGCAACCAAATGTAAACACTTAAAATCGGTAGCAATGCAGCAACTGTTGTACCTATATTTCACGTTTTGCTCATTCCTAGAGACATGACTGTTTGAGTGAAGTTATATGTAAAGTTGCATGTAAGGCAAATTTTTTGGGTACAATACAATACTCTTCATTTAGTACCATACATAACGAAGTCCATTCTATGTTGCCACTTATACAAAGGCACAATTATAATGTTAGAAAGCAGAAACTTTACAAAATTCCTAAGTGCAGAACCAAAAACTCTCAATACATATTTATTACCATTTTCTTTTAAGAACTTTACATTCTATCACTTTCTATCATGTACATTTGAATCATTTTTATCTAGTTTTATTTTTTTACTAAATAATTGTACACATGGTGTTCCAATTAGGCATTGGTAGAGGCTCAATGTTACTGAAACTTACCACTTGCCCTTTTTTGGCAATGTGCAAATAAACTAATTTGCATAATTAGCATTTAGATGAGAGAACTAATCAAGTACCAATTGAGATACTATATGTGAATTTATTTGAATTGAAAATGATTACCATGGAGACAAACCATAATATAAAGGTACTTAAACTTGTTTTTTTTCCCCCTTACCAAGTCCACTACATTTGAATTTAGCTTAATTTTGAATCATAACTAATATATTTTCTATTTATTAAGTTTGACGACATATCTTCATTTCTATTGGGGAATGATTATTTCTGTGAGATTCCTAGACGGAAATGGTATTAGTTCTGATGTCACATTTTCCAGCTGCTAGCAGCAGATGTGTTGTATAACTGGGGCAAACACCAGCACCCTCTGGTGAATAAATTGCTATTGAGCAAATTAACACCAGGTGGCAGTGGCGGGAAAGTTGTGTTTACAATGCTAAAAGCTTTGAAGAGCATCATTTGAGGAATAATGTTTGTTTAAGAAGAAGCTGCAGCAGCTCTCTAAAGCATGATCCAAGGCATCATATTCCTCTAACAAGCATAATCAATACAACTCTTGCTATAATGCCTGAATACCTGAGGTTCTATTTGTACAAGTGCTTCGAGCACCATATTACCTTAACAATATAGGACCCACCTGCCGGTTGAAGCAGAAACGTGTTTTTGATGATAATAGCACAAGAACACAGCTGTGGTGTTATTTTCTGGATGACATTGAGCAGTGTTAAATGTTCTTTGAAACTTGGCAGGCAAAATATGAGCAGCAATAGCGCTGTGTGAACAGCCTTACAATTAAACCTATATTAGGTCAGAATTACTAGTTTAATAGTGGTCTTTCCAAAACATAACAACAAAAGCATGCTTTAACATGCCATGGCCGTTACATTAGACTATACTGTGTCAGAATTTAGAAGTTTTCTTCGTACTATTGCTAAATTAAATAAGAAGAATAGACTAGAATTTAGAGTTGGGCCTAAATTTGATGGTTCTAATAGTAAGGTGGTCTTAATAGCGAAGTAATCCTAAGGCAGACCTCCCTACCTACTTTCATAAACAGGGTTACTGTGAAATTCTCTATTTATATGATATCTCACCAATCAATAGAATACAGTCTCATTCGTTAATTATATTGCTTTTTGTAGTACATGTACATAGCGATACAAAATGTAGCTATTGTATATTCCTCTGGTAATCGATAATGCTGTATAATTCCTGCATCACTGAGTGTTGCTATGGGCAAGAAGATTACTTAATCTTGTAATTAGGGAAACGTACATTGACATAGATTTTACCAGACCTACATAGGTGGCATATGTCAAATGTTCTACTGTAACCAACTGTTAGTTAAAGTTGTAGTTCGTATATATACTTAAGATTATATGTGAATAAACAAATGTAGGAAAACAAATTTGGTTTTAATATAGAAAATTCGAATGACACAATGACTCAATGAACTCTTGTTCATACCAAAAAGCTGGCAAATCTTTTTCGTCTTTCTCTATTACTTTTTTCATTGAATGATTTTATAGACAATGGTGACTTAGTTTGAATCACATAGGCCAGGTTGCCTTACCAAAGGTTTTATACACCCATTTCCTAATGTACCACAAGGCTCTATACAGGTCCAACGACTATTGCAATCACACAAGCTTCTATAACAGATGTATTGTTCACGTAGGTCACAAACTACAAAGCACATGTCCATGATGACCATTAGTAGCCAGAATGAACAACTGGACATCACTGTATACCATAGAAAGCTCCAAGTCACAGGTGTGTTCATATTGTTTGTTTGACCTACAGAGTATACTATGTATGTATATAATCAAAGACTGCCTATAGATACTGTGATAACTCCTTTTGCTTTGTAAATCAGTTGTCATTGTATGGCTAACTGATGGTTCAATGTGTAAGTGTAATAGTTTGCCTTATGGTAGTAAATTGTGAAAGTATTTGTGAAGATGCTTAATGAAAGTTTTCTAAATTTTGTTTCCATAATAAATCTATCTATCTATCTATCCATCTATCGATCTATCTATCCATCTATCCATCAATCCACCTATCTATCTATCTATCTATCTATCCATCTATCCATCTGTCTACCTATCTATCTATCTATCTATCTAACTATCAAATTAGCTATATATATATATATATATATATTAACTCATATATGATATAATATTACTGCATTAAAGATCCAGGAAGGATCTCATTTGCGAGGTGATCTTACTTGACATGTAAATAAGTCTATATCATAACAAAGTACACCAAATCTTTTATCTCAATATAGAGTGGTCTTAATAGTGAGGTGGTCTTTTACTGTATCGTTAAGTGTAGTCTTATGGTGAGGTTATGCTTTATACAATAAACAAATAGGAATTAGTGATACATTTCTCAAGAATATGCCTGGCAATGAAGTTGGTTATCATATGAAAATCGAATATTTATATAGCATTTTTCTTTTCTTTTCAAGTATTTGAATAACACTTGGAATATCTCCATACAGAATTTGACAGGCAAACTTCGTTAAGTTTTCCTTATATTCCTAACCATCAGATTCTAGATTTTCGAAGTATCCCACAGAATAATTCTACAAGACAAACAGAATTGACAAAAATTTTTGATAGAAGCATGACAGTCTTATTCTGTGAAAGAATTCTATGCATGTAATGATCAGATCAAGAAGCAGACAAAACATCATCTTTCTGAAGAAAGTTAAAGTGATATAGTCTCACATCTAGGTCAAACTGAGAGATCTTTAAATTTACCCCTGAATGATAGTGAAAGATGTGTATTGTCAGAAACCACTTTGCTATGTGTCCATCCATTTGTTAATAATGAGTATTTTAGTCTTAAAATCAGCCATAGTGATTTTGGTGTACACCAAAATAATTTGAAACTTGAATGGACTCTCGCTGGAGTCACGTGACCACACAGCAAGGCAGTGCCAAATTCCATGGATACAACCACCATGAACCACGAGGGTTTTGTTTACTCATTATACATTAGTTGAAGCTATGAAAAGTGATTCTGAACAAGGTAAACTGTTTTCACAATTTATATGAGTGAATATCATACACTGTGAATGGAGGACAAGCCCATTTAATTGTTTCTGTAAGTTTGACCGCTCTGACCACGTGGGCCACATGAATAAATTATGATAATTCCCTAACTTTGTTTGACTTGCCCGGGAGCTCCTGGGCTTGGACTAAACAGACCCTGTACCTTTCCTGGGTGTTAATGGATAGAAAGAGAAGAATAACTTCATTCTTCTTTGGAATGACTAATGAGCTACCCTCTAACCCTAGAAGCTCCTAAGCATTGCAGCTGTGGTCAGTGACAAACTAGCCATGTGCTTGTTGTTTACATCTCGCAAAATCTCGCAGCAGCCAATCACACAGTGACTCCACCATGATGCCCAAATCTTGCCTAACATATTTTACCAGTACTTTGATGCTGTGTACTGTCAAGAATATGACTTAAATGTTTCAAAAAAGTACAAAACAAGTAAGTTTAGTGGTAGATGTAGCTATTCCTTCAGTTAAGGGCTGGATATTTCTTGGAAAGTCTAAAGCCCCTTTCACACTTAGCCAGTTTTGCCGTAGTGAACCCGTAGTATTACATAACGGTGACGTAATGCGCTTCCCGGCTCCAACCCGACGGCTCATGCAAGCATGGCTCATCCGTGGCAAACTCTCGGGTGTCCAAAAAGTCCAAAAAGCCGGCGGGTTACCCGTGGAAGCCGGCGGGTAACCAGTAGAACCCGGCGAGTTATCCGTCCCTAATTTTTACCCGTAGTAAAGCCGGCGGCTTGTTCAGGGGTTCTACGGGTGACTCGCCGGGTTGTATGGGTAACCCGCCGGCTTCCACGGGTAACCCGCCGGCTTTTTGGACTTTTTGCTACCAGCGTCAGCAAAGGCAGGGAGGGGGGTTGTATATACTTTAAAAGGCTGCTGCTCCCTTAATATTAGTCCGATTTTCGTCAAATAAGACTAAATTGTAGTATTGTTCATACTGATTCCATACATGTTTTCGGATTGTAAACAGATCAAATATTAAGCAAGATATTTGTGTAAGAAGGCAGGTAGGTGGCAAACACTGATGCTCCCTCAAGCGTCCACGCCCGGAGGGGGGGTTGTATATACTTTAAAAGGCTGCTGCTCCCTTAATATTAGTCCGAGTTTCGTCAAATAAGACTGAATTGTAGTATTGTTCATACTGATTCCATACATGTTTTCGGATTGTAAACAGATCAAATATTAAGCAAGATATTTGTGTAAGAAGGCAGGTAGGTGGCAAACACTGATGCTCCCTCAAGCGTCCGCGCCCGGAGGGGGGGTTGTATATACTTTAAAAGGCTGCTGCTCCCTTAATATTAGTCCGAGTTTTGTCAAATAAGACTGAATTGTAGTATTGTTCATACTGATTCCATACATGTTTTCGGATTGTAAACAGATCAAATATTAAGCAAGATATTTGTGTAAGAAGGCAGGTAGGTGGCAAACACTGATGCTCCCTCAAGCGTCCGCGCCCGGAGGGGGGGTTGTATATACTTTAAAAGGCTGCTGCTCCCTTAATATTAGTCCGAGTTTCGTCAAATAAGACTGAATTGTAGTATTGTTCATACTGATTCCATACATGTTTTCGGATCGAAAAAAGACCAAATATTAAGCGAGATATTCTATATTATATAATAAGCAAATAAATCTATCTGTCTCTCTAAACTATCTATCTAAATATCTACATATCTACATATCTACATATCTACATATCTACATATCTAACTATCTAACTATCTAACTATCTACATTAAAGAACAGCAATTAATGTTGGGGGTGTTTTTGACAAGAATATTCTTGTTTTTGCCCAGTATACCTTATTAATTTTCCTCACCTTATCTATTATATACTGCCATGATGCAAGATGTACAAAGGGTGCTGAACTGATGCTTTTCTCTTTGGCATTTTCAAAGTTTACAGCCAAATAGTTTTGACCATCATATATACAATGTTTGGATGAGCTTTATTGCAATTCATTTCTACTCATTCTGCCAACTGGCCAATGGGAAGGACTTTTCCTTGGGTTTTGTAAAAGTCAATTAACCTATATATGTAATAGCAATCTGCCATGACCGTTATGTCAATTGCTATTAGCATTTTGAATGATACAAAGAATGGGGTAAATCATGCTTTTTCATCATTGATCACAAGCATTAATTGAAATTCTGAATTTCAACGGATTCCTGTTTATTATGCATATTAAAGTGTGAGATTGTCTATAATTTGTTTTGATCATGGATGGAACATGCAATATCAATTTTAATTCCAGTTGGATTATTTTCAGAAACAACAACAAGAACGAAATATTAATAATTTATATAAAATGACCCGCCGAGTGACCCGCCGAGTGACCCGCCGAGTGACCCGTAGAACCCGCTGCGTCACCCGTAGAACCCGCCGAGTCACCCGTAGAACCCTTTTTGCCGCCAGAATCCGTCGCCAAGCCGGGGAAAAAGGCTGTTGCATAACCTTTATGTAATACCACGGGTTCACTACGGCAAAACTGGCTAAGTGTGAAAGGGGCTTAAGACTTCAAATCACTTTAATTTTTTCAGAAAATAAAATTAGTACTGAGATCACTCTAGGGACACACTCAGAGTTTTAAAGGAGATTACAGACTAGATGGTGGAGTATAGAATTTCTTTATTGAATTGAACTTGTTTTTTGAGTGGTTCTTCACAATGATTTCTGGCTTAAGGTTTTTGATTGATGCACCATATATATGCTACACCGTTGGTTTCATTAAAAACCACCTGTCAAGTTAAACCTAGGCAAAGCTAGACAACTTCTGCTATACGATGCTACTGGCCACTTAACATAACTGTCTGGCTATAGCTGGCTACTCAAAGCTGAATCTAAAAGTTCATGCAGCAGCATCTGAGAGTTACACATATTGAAAATACATTCTTATGATATATTATATATTTACCAAGGTTTATACTTGTTCAGTGGTGTAAGCTGGCTATACTGGCTATAAGCTAAAAGTAGCATTAGCCAGTTATAGCTACAGCCAGGAATAGGTTGCTACAGCTGTCTAGAGTCGACCACATTTTAGGAAACTAACTGTATATGCTACAAGGTTATCAATAGCAGAACACAGAACATAATTTTGGTATATAATAAAATTTCATATACCCTACATGTTTTGACCTTACCATAAATACCCTCTTGCGATTAAAAACAACATTGCATCAGATATTATCATTACATATTGAACTATTCATATGCCAATAATTTAATCTCTTTCAATCAAAAATTTCAATCCAGCTTTTATGGTGTTATCTCAATTTTAATCTTAACTTTTGTCTTTATCAGAATGTTGTGTTCTTTATAAAATATGCAACCACAAAGCTTTCGTGCTTTAAAAAGGGACTGTCAATATATTAGCATTATAAACTATTTAATTATAAATTGACAACATTTCATCCTTTTTTTATTAATCAACAATTGAAAAAGCATTAAAAATATACCTATAAAAAGAACAACATTTTATCTCAACAAAATCGCTCACACATCCTATCCTATTCGAATTTTGTTAAATGAATGGTGTGAAATATACTGTGGAACCCAGGGCTCAGAATCTTTTAATTCATAATGCATATATCGACCAAATTTTGTAATAACATAGTCATATTAATTCATCGCATATATTATACCTATCTTTATCATAGCAAATCTCAAACACTTAAGACAGTTTATTATCCAATTCTCTAATAAAAAAAAATTGCCTTAAACAGTGTTAAAGCTACCATCAAACTAATCCAATTACCAAAAGCAAGAAACACCAGGTTACCTTACCAAACCAACCAAAATGACTTAAAACCTCATTTACCATCCAATTTACCCAAATACTTCTGTTCTGGTAATATACTATTGATTAAACAGTGCAGAAAGCTTTGCTTCCATTAACAGCTCACACTGTATTTAATATCACGGTTCAGTGGGTACAAACGGCATTTAAGAACCATTTTATTGTTGATTAATTATCAACGCATAACCATTAATGTTCCCTATGGTTTCTGCGTCGCAGTGAATGATAAAATAAGCATCTCACCTCTCCAGGCAATTCCAAGTTGTTTTTAGAAAATATCCTCCAAATTTATTGGTGATAATTTACCAAAATCTCATCAGAACTAAAATGAAATTTGTCCGATTTTATCCCGAGAGCATAATTCGCTAATTAACTCATAATTTAAATTGGACCAGTGGGTACCACTATTCACAAAAATTGCTGATTTATACATTTATCAGATATTAATTACTAAATATGTTATTACTAGTTATAACTATGAGGAGTCAGTTCATATTTTACACATACACTTCACAAGTGGTAGGATTTACTTATCCTAGTATATACCCTTGACATGATTGGCTCCATTGTGACGTTTTGTTAAAACAATAGCCTCTATGGATTTATATAAATGTTACTTAAATAGGATTGTGTGTTTACTGCCCTCATTAGCGAGCTCTGTCAACATTACAATTTACACCCTGTGATAGGCCTTTTCAAGTTTGGGCCCTTCTCATCTTTCTAGGTAGTATACAACAGCCTTAATGGTGCTTCTCGGGTCAAGTACTCAATACCAGTGCCTGTAGCAAGTACCCATTTGTAACTGGTGGACTGAGTTAGTAGTTCGGAGGAAGATAGACCATACTGTGGCTGGGTTTGAACTGTGAACCTACGACCTTGCCTGTTCAAGTCCAACACCTTGTCCACCGCACCGCAGTACCCTTATAAGCATATACAATTTGAATTACTAAGTGTGACATTATAGGATGTATGATACTGATCTCTACAAAAGTGTGGGTAGGTGCCATTCCTATGATAATGACAAATAAAATATATACCTATAATAATGCAAACATGTACGGTTAAACACAGTAATTCACATTGTCACCATTTGAAAATCATGGATCCATCCCATTTAGGATGCAGATGGCCAAATTCCCACATGAAGAACAGGTCCAAGGAGAGGTATTATCTGGCAGAGTGCAAGTGTTCATACAGGCTCTTGATTGCCACAGGCGGGCTTACTTGCTCAAAAGTGTTTTCACTCAAACCACATAGCAGCGTGCTCACTGCAACAATGCTATTCCAGAAAATACTACTTGTTTGCCAGCAGCATTGATGCTTGCCTGATTGCTTGATTGACTGCATTATATATATTTTGTCTTGGTAATTAGATTTATGTTGAATATTTTTGCAGAAATTTTTGTAGAATAAATAGTTCCAGTTTATGGAACATTATCCCACATAATTGTGCAAAACTATTCCAGCCATTGAAATTGGCGATAAATAGATAGATAGATAGATAGATAGATAGATATACAGATAGACAGATAGATAGATAGATAGATGAGCTAAGTGCCTTGTACATCTATTCTGAGGCATGTAACAGATGACACCCATCTAGGTGAGGTGAATGTGAAATATCTTTTAGACAATATAATACAATACAATACAATATATAAACACAGACAAACCCTGGTATGTCATATGTGATGCTATTTTTGGCTTACAGTCATACTACAATGCATTCCTGTGATGCTTTGAGTGCAAACAGCTCTGCATTTCTGTTTAAAAGCATCTATGATCTATCTATCAGGTAAAACGCTGGTCCTCTGTTGAATTTAAAGTCATAAAAAAGTGCATTGTCAGCAGAAATTAATAATCAAACTGTAGCTTTTTTATATTTGAGAGACCTATCTGCATTTCTACACTAAGTACTTATTGATAAATGCCATACAATGTCATTAAAGTTTTATGAGATCAATACATTGCAGTCAACACTTATCACATCAATCTATAACATGCAGAAATATAGTGATGGCTCATTAACAAATCATAACATGTAAAATCAATGCTATGTACACCAATTTTACTGTTTGTGGCCACAATGGATTCATGATGCATCCAAATGTAAACACTGTTAAAATCGGTAGCAATGCAGTTACTGTCGTACCTATATTTCACGTTTTGGTCATTCTTAGGGACATGACTGTTTGAGTGAAGTTATATGTAAAGTTGCATGTTAGGGGAGGCTACTTTAAATGGAGTTTTAGGGTACCAACACAATACTCTTCATTAAGTACCATACATAACAAGGTCCATTCTATGTTGCCACTTATATAAAGGCACAATTATAATGTTAGAAAGCAGTAACTTTACAAAATCCCTAAGTGCAGAACCAAACGCTCTCAATACATATTTATTACCATTTTCTCTTAAGAACTTTACATTCTGTCACTTTCTATCATGTACCTTTAAATCATTTTTATCTAGTTTTATTTTTTAACTAAATAATTTATACATGGTGTTCCAATTAGGCATTAGTTGAGGCTTAATGTTACTGAAACTTACCACTTGCCCTTTTTTAGCGATGTGCAAATAAACTAATTTGCATAATTAGCATTTAGATGAGAGAACTAATCCAGTGACAATTGATATACTATTTGTGATTTTATTTGAATTGAAAATGGTTACCATGGAAACAAACCATAATATTAAGGTACTTGTTTTTTTACTCCCTTACCATGTCCACTACATTTGCATTTAGCTTAATTTTGATTCATAACTAATATATTTTCTATTTATTAAGTTTGACGACATATCTTCATTTCTATTTGGGCATGATTATTTCTGTGAGATTCCTAGACAGAAATGGCATTAGTTCTGATGTCCCATTTTCCAGCAGCTTGCAGCAGATGTGTTGTATAACTGGGGCAAACACCAGCACCCTCTGGTAAATGAATTGCTATTGAGCAAATTAACACCAGGTGGCAGTGGCGGGAAAGTTGTGTTTACAATGTTAAAAGCTTTGAAGCACATCGTTTGAGGGATAATGTTTGTTTAAGAAGAAGCTGCAGCAGCTCTCTAAAGCATGATCTAAGGCATCATATTCCTCTAACAAGCATAATCAATACAACTTGTGCTATCATGCCTGAATACCTGAGGTTCTATTTGTACAAGTGCTTCGAGCACCATATCACCTTAACAATATAGGACCCACCTGCAAGTTGAAGCAGACACGTGTATCTGATGATGATAACACAAGAACACAGCTGTGGTGTTATTTTCTGGATGACCCAGAATTTTAAGCAGTATTGGATGTTCTTTGGAACTTGGCAGACAAAATACGAGCAGCGATAGTGCTCTGTAAGTAGCCTCACAGTTAAACCTATATTAGTTTCGAATAACTAGTTTAATAATGATCTTCCAAAAAGTAAACCCCACAATAACAACAAGAACAGCATGGTATAACGTGCCATGGCCGTTAAGTGGGATTATATTGTGTCAGAATTTAGACGTTTTCTTGGTGTTATTGCTAAATTACAATAAGAAGAGTAGAGTTGGGTCTAAATTCAGCGGTTCTAATAGTAAGGTGGTCTTAATAGTGAAGTGATCCTGAGGTGGAGCCCCTCTCTCCCTACTTACTTACATAGGCAGGCTTACTGTGAAGTTATCTTTTTATATGATATCTCACCAATTAATACATTATATTCTCATTCGTTAATTACATTGCTTTTTGTAGTACATGTACATAGCGATATTATGCCAAATGTAGCTATCGTATATTCCTCTGGTAATCCATAATGCTGTATAATTCCTGCATCACTAAGTGTTGCTCATTGGCAAGAAGATTACCTAATCTTGTAATTAGGGAAATGTACATTGACATAGTTATTATCAGACCTACATGTATGGATCATTACATTAATATATCAATGATAAAGGCTAGCATAAATCATAATAAGTGGCATATGACAAATGTTCTGATGTTTTATTGATAACCAATTCTCAGTTAAAGTTGTAGTTCGTATATACTAAAGAGTATATGCGAATAAACAAAAGTAGGTTTGGGTTTTAATATAGAAAATTCGAATGACACAATGATTTAATTAATTCTTATTCATACCAAAAGAGCTTGCAAATATTTTTCATCTTTCTCTATTATTATTTTTATTGAATGATTTAATAGGCAATGGTGATTTAGTGTAAATCACATAGGCCAGGTTGCCTTACCAAAGCTTTTATACACCCGTTTCCTAATGTACAATGGTGTACCACATGGTTCTATACAGGTCCAATGTCTATTGCAATCACACAAGCTTCTATAACAGATGTATTGTTCACGTAGGTCACAAACCACAAAGCACACGTCCATGATGACCATTAGTAGCCACAATGAACAACTGGACATCACTCTATAATATAGAAAGCTCCAAGCCACAGGTGTGTTGATATTGTTTGTTTGACCTACAGAGTATACTATGTATGTATATAATCAAAGACTGCCTATTGATGCTGTGATAACTCCTTTTGGTTTGTAAATCAGTTTATACCATTGTATGGCTAACCGATGGTTCAATGTGTAAGTGCAATAATTGCATTATGATAATAAATTGTGAAATTACTTGTGGTGATACTAAGTTAGAGTTTTTCTCTCTATCTCTGTATCTCTTTATCGATCTATCTATCATCTATCTATTTATCTATATATCTATCTGTCTATCTATATCTCTATCTATCTATCTATCTATCTGTCTACCTATCTATCTATCTATCTATCTATCTGTCTGTCTGTATGTCTGTCTATCTATCTATCTATCTATCACATTGTCTTCTTCTTTTTTGGTTTTGTTTTTGGGCATCCCCAATTGCCCCCCCCCCCCCTTCTCCTCATACCATATGTATACGTCTTGTGTCAAAACGCCCTGTTCAAATTTTATGCTGGTCTATACATTTATGCATAGCAAAACCATCGAGTCCATGAAAGTATTTTCTACGCTTCAAGATTGTGCCCTTGGAACTTTGGTGGTTTCATACACATGACAGGGCACGGCATACATCTGGAAAATGGCAAATATTTCCTTGCATAGACAACGAATAAAGAGATGAGGCGAACTGAACCATGTTGTAATTGCTCTATGAATGAATGAGATGGATGAATGGACAAAAATAAAGTACAGAGTGTGAGGGACAAAGACAGACAGCGGTGGATATATTTTTGCACACAAGGTGAATTTTGTATCAGCTTGATTGTGCAATGTACAACTTAAATTAGCTCAGATTAAAATTGTCATGGCTATGCAGAGACAATCAAAAACATTACGTCTGCCCCTGGCATCTGGTCATATAAGCTGACTAGCTTTAGAACCAGTAGCTCTTTTCTTCTTCTATTTGTGCCCCCTCCCTTCTCCCTGAATTTCACAGTTCCTTGCAACAGTTTTCCTTCTTTTTTTTCCCCCTATTTTATTTCATTTATTCATTTATTTTCGTTTAATTTGTTATTCCATACTGTTCCACAGTAACGTGCAACCTCTCCCAAAATATGCTCATTGACAAGAAAGTTTAATATCTAGCATTGCCGGGAAGGAAGAACCAATTTGTTTTGCACAATACAATCAACAGTTTTATTTTACTTTTTTTAATTTTCAAATGCATCCCTGTCTCACAGTTACCTGCCAACCTGTCCCAGGATATGCTGGGGTGTCTCAGCTTGGGCCATTGTGTCTCAAACCATGCATGTTTGGCCCATTCATTAGCGTCTCCTATGAATATATCAGCATTTGAAAAGGACTTAATTTCTGCTGGTTGCATTCTCAAGCCTTTTCCCAAATCGGTTACCATGGAATCGCTAATTGTATTTCATGCCTGACTTCTCATCCCCCGCCGAGATTCGGAGCGAGAATCAACGAGAATAAACGAGAGTGACACAGAAGACCGACTTCCGGTTTGATTTCGTTGGCCAACCGGCTAAATTGGGCGTCTCAAAAGAAATTGGTGAGAGTCACAACAGGCTATCTCATTCCATAGAATGGATATGCTCCATCTATATAAGCTGCTAAGTTCTTTATTTTAGTGTACTATAGAGCTTGCAGACCTAATGCTTATAGGTATTTTGTTATTCCTGAAACCTGCTTTAAGACCACCACTATATAACGACCACCCCACCATATTAATAACCCCTATTTTGGATCTAAATGTATTCTAAGTAATCATTACCATTAATATAGTATTTTACGTCAATAGACAACCTTATCTATCACCACCCATACAAGGGTGGGTGGGTGATTAGGGCTTTACGTCCTGTATTTCTGCACCTGTTGGGCTAATTAGGACAGGCAGAGACCATGGCAATGAGACGAAGGATGAAACAGCCATCCAACTTAGGCTCGACCGGGAATCGAACCCGGGACCCAGCGGTTGGAAGCCCACCACCCATACAAGCGTATTCTTAACATTGCATGGGCCGCATTCTACCTCCCTGTTAAGACAACTTCGCCATGCATCAAGACCACCAATTATTGCACCCAAAGGTATTAAATCCCTCTATTAAGATCACCTCAACTTTTGAGGCAATAATAACCATTTTCAGTTTTGACCCATACATGTATTCATACCTCTGCATTTCACCTATTAAGCCCACCCAATTTGGATCCCAATGTATTCTTACTATTATTATAATATTGGATTTTCACCTCTCTTTTTATTAAGGCCAATTTGCCATATAAAAAGTTCAGTAATTTGCACCAAGGATGATCTTAATGGCGAGGTTCCACTGTATATCTGAGATAATTGTAAAACGTCTGACTTCTAGATGTGATTACAAGTACACTGTACTTGATACTTGCAGCTGAATCTCGCCATTTTATTGCTAACCTCAGTGACCTTAATAATGAGGTTACTATATTAGTGAGGTCATTATATATGACAAATATATTAGCCATATCATTGTTAGTCTCCTCCTGCGATCCAGACACTGCACAACTGATACTCAACTCCAACATGTTATTATCATCATTTAAAATTGTATCTATTTGTTTTTCTATTAATTTTAGGTTATTTATATATTAGCTGTATAACAATAGCATGCCTTCCTATCGATAATTTATTAATATTTCAATGCTTTAAATAGTAGTATATAAATGTATAATCTTTTTTTTTTTTTTTTTTTTTTCACAAGCTCCTTGCTCCACTCTAAGAAATAATTTAATTTGTATAATATGTAATTACTGTTATGTGTTATTTAGGAGCCAATCAAAACTGTGTCATTGTCATATAGTTGCCAGATGGCCTTGCCTGCCTTAAATTGAAGGTTATCAATATAATAATTATCAGCTAAGGGTAAATTTCAAGCTTTTATTTATGTTTTAATGTTTAAAACCCTAGATCAATAATCTATGCCAAAATTTGCAGTATTTGTATTCGTTATTTCAAATGGCATTTGTAACATATCTGACTCACTTGAACGTGATATTTTGGCTTCTGGAGGAAATGACTACCAAGTACAATGAGTACATTCTTTGTTTGATTTCTGTTCATTGTGTGCTATTCAATGCCTTGTATGGAAAACATGTGACAGGCGACCATTCTTCAATCCTAAGTAGTAGAGCTATCCAAATCTACTCCCTGGAATCCAGAATTACAATCAAATAATGGATTCCCTGCATTGAAAATCACATGCATGTTAGCACACATCTAGTATAGTAAACAGCACTGCATTTATAAACATCTCGATATATAGCGGTTAGGTTGAAGCATATCAAGATAGTCTACCCACACCTACCGCCTACACACAACTAATTTAAAAGTTAACTAAGAAACTTTCAAAGAGTTTTGCTCTATACATCTTTTTGACACTCTATTCTTAGTTACAAAATCGTGTGTCGTTTACTAACTGGTGTCCTAAACTACTGAATCCGACAGCTCAAATAAACTGGGGTACCTCAAGGGGATACTGGGCGTCAAATTTACAATAGGCAAAAATGCTTGCAGGTACAAAACGAATTAAAATGTGTGATTGATTCGCATAGCCAGGACATAGTAATATATCATCGATGGAGCATGCAATACTTGGCTGTCATTGCCAGTCTGGATAGATGAATGAATGAATGGATGGATGACCAATGCATGGATGAGTCTATCACGACTTCAGGGTTGCTGATATACATGAGCAGCTTCAATCTATTGAATTACATATACATTTATATATTATCTGTATTACTGACACGTGCTAGTTGTAACTATTCCAATCACCTAACTTTGGGTGTTGTATTTTCGTCATTTTAATTATAATGCAACACCTTGAGACCACCTCAATATTAAGACTAATTCACAATTAAAATCAATGAAATTTGACCCAACTGTATTCAAACACTTATATACGATTAAGTGCCTCGTGCAATCGACATCAGCTGACATGTACGGTCGACTCTGGCTGTCTGTAGCGACCAGTACCTGGCTGTGGTCAAAACATGCTAAAGCCAGCTGCTTCTGTCCACTTCTATAGCTAATAATCGGCTTACATCTATCACCAGATAAATAGAAACCTTGGTAAATGTAAGAAATTAATCTAATATTTCATAAATATGTACTTTTAGATCCGGTTTTGAGTAGCCAGCTATGACAGCTTTGTATAGTTTCAATTTGACGGGCCATTTTTAATGAAACTAACTGTAGCTCATGAAGAGTGTCCAGGTCAGGATTCAAAACCTGGACCTTCAGCAGAGCTGCAATGACCAATGTGTTTTTAAAACTAGCCAATTCCTTAACCACTATAGTATAGGCCATCTAGCTGCTGTGTCTGGAAAAATAGATCTATTTAGCTCATTCATACTTTTACATACTAAAAAATAAGACAGGCACATATTATGATGGATAACAATGCTAACAATCATAGTATAAAATCCAAATCCCAACTAACTTATACCCCAATAACATAGAAGAGGGTATTTTAACTTACCTAAAAATACTATATGTGGTATGCTAAAAACACAACTGCCAAGAAGCTAGCTGTAAACCTAGCTTATCGTGCCATCTGATACACAGCAAGGACCCAAGCCAAAATCTGATTAATCACAGTGACACCAAATATCCACTGGGAGCAATACAAGTCTGTGTGTTCAGCACTAAATCAGCCAACAAGCATACATATGGCTCTTGATTGTTGAGCCTTGGATACACACAGGATGGAGCTGTGAAACACGAATTGCAATGTATTGTAATGTGTTACCTGATATTGTTATATGTTATCATGGATTTTATTACATCGTAATTGTATTGTATTATTACAGTATTTTATTGCATTGTATTGTACTGTCAAACATATATATATACGATTGAACCTCACAGTTAAGACCACCCTTGGTGCAAATTTACTGGTCTCACAATGGGTGGGCTTATTTATGAGGTGGTCTTAATGCTGAAGTGGTCTTCATGATGAGGATGATGAGCTGGTCTCAATATTGAGGTGGTCTTAATTGTGATGTGGTTTTATGCGTCTTTATTGTGAGGTGGTCTACTTAATGAAGAGGTGATCTTGATGGTAAGGTAGTCTTCTTAATAATGTTAAGGCAGTCGTTCGGCCATATCTATCTATCTACCTATCTATCTATCTATCTAACTATCCATCTATCCATCTATCCATCTATCTATCTATATATCTATCTATCTATATATCTATATATCTACCTATCTACCTATCTACCTACCAACCTACCTACCTACCCTACCTACCTACCCACCCACCCACCCATCTATCCATCCATCCATTCATCTATCCATGTATCCATCTATCTGTCTATCTATTCCTCTATCCATCTATCTATCTATATATCTATCTATCCATCTATCTGTCTATCTATTCCTCTATCCATCCATCCATCCATCTAATCTACATCAGGTCTTAAATTGACACTTGCAGGGCTTCAGCTTTAGCATGTCCTATGTTTTATTTATCACAGGTCTTTATACAATAGGTTTCTCGCGCCTAAATTCAGCTCACGAGCTTTTAAATCATAAAATTACGTAATAAAACAATACCAATGCACTTAGCAGGCCATGCAAGGACATGATTACACGGAAAAATGATATTCAATGCCACTGGAAGAAAGCTTTTTTGGATTTAAATTCAGCGTCTCTTGGTGAAAAGATTCGCAATTTGCATGTCATTTTAGGCTATAAAAAGGAAGTTCTAAAAACGCCAAATTCAATTAAAGCAGTTTTCTTGACAGCTTTCTGCATATTTGAGGCAAGAATTTGCAGAGAAATTTCGGTATAAAAATAGCAAGGGTTTCCAAACGTCTTCCCAAAAATTATGTTGATAATATAAGCAAGAAATCTCTAGTTTGCAAAGTTTCAAACTTTACAAGATAATTCTAAAAAGCAAATCTAAGAAAATAATCCACCATGCTGCAATATACCTAGCACAGAAACGTAATGGAAGACGAAAATTCTTTCTGTTGAAGTAAAATGAAATATTTTTCATCATTCGATTAAAAAGTGTGTCATTGTTATATACCAGAGAGGGAGTAATGTAGAGATTCTTAACAAGGAAGCTTTTGATAAAACTAGCCCCCGTAACAGTTTCGTATGAACTAAAATAAACACCATTTTGAATCTAAATCTATAAGGTAACATTATTACCACAAACTTAAAATAATCATGGACTCATAGAATTCGATTTTTAACACATTTTAACACAACAATTTGTGTTAATATTATTTAATTTTGAGGAATAGACACAGTTCTGCGCCTAAAAGCTAGGTGGCGACCTCGTTTCAAATAGAGACAAATTAGCATGACGCTTCTTATCTCATACCTTCTTTAGCAAAAATTTAAAATGTGATAGGCCTAATATGTATCATTCTACAAAATATGCTTAATATTCTAGAAAGAACCATGGATAATGCCCAAATCTTCTATAATACTACCTCAACAACTACAAATGTGACCTTGTAATGCACAATTATGACATCTACACAGCTGCGCCGAATCTATAACCAATATAGATCGCCGCAGATTGATGGAAATCTTCCTGTCAACGGTGGAAATGACGGTATAAGAAAATGTTAACAGAACTATCGCTAAGGCTAGAGAAGTGGATAAACAATTCACAGAGGAATAAAAATGGCATTACTACCAAATTGACACCATTTTGTGGGTCCCTGTGGGTCTGGCCCAAGATGGAGGTCATATACAGTGTACACCCGGATCCAAAAGTACAGATCGGTCATTGGTAGTCTAAGCTAGTGGGGAAACAGGTTTTATTTTTATTTCTGTGCTGCACAACGACAACAAAATTATATATTTTCTGTCTGTACTGTATTTCAACAGCCAATAGTATAAGATATATACATAAGCTAAATTAAATAATTAGATTTCCAATAATCAAACTTTATACTTTTATCATTACAGAAACACAGGGGAACCTCTCCTATAGGACCACCATTGGTGCACATTTTAATGACTTTAATAGCCTGGTAATCTTAATAATTAGGTAAAATACAAAAGCAAGAATACACTTTGAATAATTAAAGGGTGGTTTCAATTACAAGTTGGTTTTTAACAGTGAGGCAGTGGACATCCACAACATGTCATATATAAGCAATGGATGCACAAAGCTATTTGAACAAAATAATGACAACATACTAAAAGGCAATTTATGCATCTGGTACACTGCTTGGACCAGCCTTGAACTTTTCTGGCAAGCAAATAACCTTGATCAATTCATAAATCATTAATTGGGCTTCTTCAAAGAGGATATCTGTTACATCTGTACTCAGGTAAGACTTGTTTAACAGAAATCTTTAAATTGAAAAAAAATATCTTGTGCTTAAAATTTTTATTGATAATTACTTATTTTTAAAATCGACCACACTGAGTATAATACTATTTTGCCAATTAACCATAAGTAAGTTGTGATCTAGCCTTGGAAAATTGCACTGACATGATTATAATCCTACATGCAATCTTAAGTCTATGCTTTCGTAATTTGTGTATTTGTGGATGTTACATACAGTCGAGCCCGAAAGTTTACATACACTTAAAGAAATGTCACAAATGAAATTGTCCATAAAATCATCCGAGTGAAAAATGGTGCTAAAATTTTTCATCAAAATGTTAATAAAAAAAAATAGAAAATGGTTGGAATTGTTTTTGGAAAATGAAGAATGGTGATTATTCATCTAAGAGAATAGAAGTAGAAATGGAAATTAACTATATGCTGTTCAAGTTATGCAAACTTTTTTGGATCCTAGGCCTAATATCAGATAACTACATGACCTCTGATGACCCACATTGTAGCTACCCCTCTTAAACCAAACTTAGACTTCGGTGCAATGGGAAATATGATAAAAGCCCTGGAATCAGTGAGGACATGCTATTGTCCCCATAGTGCCCTCTTGGTGTCCAGAATGACCTTAAAACCCCATTAGCTGACCATCAATGGACCTGCCCACTATAGAAAAGGTCCTGGTCACGTGAAAGCATCACATGACAGCTCCATGGGTGCGAGTATCATTAGTCACGTGGTTTCATCGTTGTCCACAGAGCATGCGCACTGGCTAGTTGTTAGGAGTGACTGATGTCATATTGTTCATGTTGTTGTCATGGTAACTGCCTGACAATGGTATACAGGACAGTAACAGGAAAGGGCTCTACCATCTGTTTAGTGATCAATCAAAGCCAACGATATTGATGGAAAAAATATCCTGCAGTACAAGGAATATGCTTGATTTTCCATCATTCAGGTAAATCCTATCAGATCACAAAGTTATCAAATCAAATCAGATAGACAGATAAACAGATAGATAGACAGATAGATAGATAGATAGATAGATAGACAGACAGCTAGACAGACAGACAGACAGACAGACAGACAGACAGACAGACAGATAGATAGATAGACAGATAGACAGATATATAGATATATAGATATATTCATTTAATCATTCATGCAGTCATGCACTCACTTGGAAATTTGTTATAGAAATTCATTACTTGATACCAAAATAACATACAAGACAAAATTTAATAACAAAAAGGCAAAAACTTGATAGCCCTGCAATGAAACCCAGTCTTAAGACCACCTCATTATTAAGACCGCCTGACAATTGCATCAAGTACATCATGGAGACTCTATTTATGCAATTGTTTTTGTCTCACTATTAAATCACCTTCTTAGAGAATTTGGGATCAGTTAGTTTTGCACCAAGAGTGGTCTTAATAGTGAGGTTTTGTGTAATTCTAACTCATGGACCTAAAAACCTTCCTCTTTTTCTTGTTCTTATTCTTCTATTATCCTACCCTCTAATTTTCACCCCAATTTCCACATCTTACCCATACCCACTTTCCTCATGATTACAATCATTTTCACTTTTCTCAGGTTCTTTTTCCACAGAATGTGTGCAATTTTCTCGGGGTTCCCTTATCACAGAACTGCACTTAGCCCAACCGACGGATGTTGTTAGCGACCCCTAGCGGAAGTCTGATTGTCACAGGAAATCGGCCAGAGTCCCTGCACTTGACAGATCATGTGACCTTGCGCCTGCCAACCTGTCAACCTAACCAGGTGTTAAATGATTACAAGTGTTAGACTCGGCCTTTCATTTGATATGATTTTCATATTTTCCACTCAGCTGCTGGGAGCCAACCAGAATACTTAAATTTCATCCAGCAAGGGTGTATGTTGGACGGCCGGGGTGTATGTTTGAATGGATGGTTAGAGTTTATGTTGGATGGCCTCAGTGTATGTTGGATGGCTACTGTGTATGTTGGATGGCTGCAGTGTATTTTTTACAATGAGTGGATAATATAAGTATGGTGTGTCATCCATCATGGAGGATTCTGAAAATGTAGGATTCTGAAAACTTATATTGGCCAAGGCAAATGCTCCTCATCCCACAAAATGTTATGTTGGACCCTTTACCATCCACTATTGTTATAATACCATTGCTTGCAAGTAGAAATTGGTTAGGTTTATACTACATTCGAACCAAACTACACATTTGAAATAGAATTCAATTCTGAGTTCTAATTATCAAAAATGTGTAATGTGGAGAACTTAGGTTTGCATGAAATGGACAAGTATTCCATAAATTGCACAACTCCTTAATCATGTTAATGTATTTTGAAGATGTTCAACGTTTTAAAACGTAGATTTATTGCAGTTGATTAGTCATTAATTGTGATGTACTTTTGAGTAGTTTTGACTAATTTAAGACATCATAATTCTTCTTAATCACTTATCAAGTCAAAAATAATAATCCCTGTAACAGACAATATAATCAACCATAATAATAATTTTTATTGTTACCAAATATAGTTGGAGAGCCAAACATTATCTTTGTGGATAATACCAAATTTTGTCTGTCAGATATGAATATGTGAAAAATAGCACTGAAGCATCTTATTCCGCAGACTGC
This sequence comes from Alitta virens, assembly GCA_932294295.1. Classification (NCBI taxonomy): domain Eukaryota; kingdom Metazoa; phylum Annelida; class Polychaeta; order Phyllodocida; family Nereididae; genus Alitta; species Alitta virens. The sequence continues at coordinate 10,597,529 of OW028582.1, forward strand.
AGTATTGAAAATTGCAATATTTGTATAAATTTCATCCTACTGCTTCTTCATAATATTCTTCAAAATATTTTTCAACAATATATTCTTTAACTTGAGATGAGTAACGTAGATGAAACTACTACTGATGAGAGTAATTTCCATATTGTGTTTGATTTAATGTTCACTATGTAATGTTAATGGATCTCTCTCCAGATGGCCTCACGCTAGCGATAAAATACATTTATCTTTGTTAGGTCTCCTTGCGAAACAAATGTTTATAAATGAAAATATGGAAATAAATTGTAAATATTTTTTGGCAAAATATAAAGAATCTGAATCTGAATCTGAATTTAAAAAAAAACACACCAAAAAAAAATCTGTTTTCAGTGAAGACAAGAGAGTATATATATATATTGCGCAATACAAAATATGTCCCAATTATAAGAGAATCGAAACATTCCGCGTGTAGAGAATTTCATTATCTAAGAAACCTTTTATTCCTTTCTTCTTTGTAATAAACAAAAAGTGAAACATCTCAGAGCTTCACAAGTAACCTTGGTGACAAGAATTCAATTAACTTTCTTCACCGAAACAGAGAACTAGATGAAAGCATGATTAGTTTCATCCCATCACCTGATGAGAAACTGAAATTTTCTTATCCTGACAGGTCACGTGATGATTTTTATTAATATTAAAGAATAGGTTTAAAATTAATTTTGAATACAGTTACATATCCAACATTTTATTATTGTGATGGTAAAACCTATTTGTATAAATATATGGGTAATGTTGATGCATTTAAATCCACCACCCATGGGGTCAAAGTGGAATATAGTGTGGGTGGACTCCAAGCCATGTAATGTCATCATTACATTTGAATCCTGAAGGTGCACTGCATTTATACCAAGTTTAAACTAAGTTTCAGTTCAAAAGAATTAATATAATACAGTACAAGGCTTCCACCAAAACCATCTTTTTTGCACGAATAATTATGTATGCGTGTACTTTATTTGTTTGCTTCCAAACAAAGACACTAGAGGGCGCAAAGGACATCATTATTCGCCACCAGGTTGCTCTGCAGTAGCCACAAAAACCACAATAAAAGGAAGCCCGCCAGAGAAATTATGAGACCTCTGTTTTATCGCATATTGCCTGGTCCTGTAGCCTGTCATATAGGGCTTGCTCATTGCACAACGATTGCTTTATTGTCATGAGAACTCATAAAGTCCCTTTTGCAGGTCTATAGCACTGGAATAATGATGTAATGTTACGTCCCTGTGGACAAAGTGTTAATTACTCTAGTCATCTAGATTTGATCTAAGTTTGAAATAATTGTTGTTTAGCTATATATAGAGCATAGTACAAAATAAGGAAAATATGCAAAAAGGTTCAGAAATTCAATTGTGTTCTTTTTTTGAGACTAGGGTCTAAATTTAGGTATATTGCAATTAATATCTGTAACACATTTCATGAAACATTTGATGAGTTTGATATATTCATAATAATTGACACATGGAAAATTACGCAAAAAACCTATGGTTTGAGCCCATATTAAATATTCTTATATTTAGTAATAAAGTCACTTTACCAACAGTACTGTTCATCTTCTAAATTTTCAAAAAAAAAGGAAAAAAAGAAACAGACTATTTAAATAAAACATTTTAGCTTTAAAAATTACATTTAAGAAATAAAAAACAAAGCATTCAAGCACAGCACACCTTTTGATAATCATTTTACATTTTGCTTTATCAGCTTAACACTTCATAAAGTCTGTTCTATAGAGGTATATCGACCAAAATAAACCATCAGTCAACACTGGAGAAAGTTATGCAACCTTATGACACTTTCTGACATGATATCAATGTGTTGACAAGCTTGAAAAATCTGTGTCAGGCACTCTTTAATGCAATCAATAGCCAGCATCACTAGATTCGTTTTTATGGAATTTTAGACATTTAGGTCCTACAGAGCATTGTTGTGTCATGCAAAATAGATATTCACAGGTGCTATGCATTGCATACTGAATAATAGGCTATGTGGAGCATTTATATGTATGCACCCTATACAGTACTTGCCATACGTGTACGGCACTCGTCACCTGTTATATTAGATATGAAAACGATATTCAAGGTTGGCAGTATAGATAGATAGATAGATAGACAAATGGATAGATAGATAGATAGATAGATAGATAGACAGATAGATAGATAGATAATAGATAGATAGATAGACAAATGGATAGATAGATAGATAGATAGATAGATAGACAGATCGACAGATAGATAGATAGATAGATAGATAGACAGATCGATAGATAGATAATAGATAGATAGATAAATGGGTAGGCAGCCAGGCAGATAGACAGATAGAACAGGTAGACAGATAGATAGATAGATAGATAGATAGATAGATAGATGTGGAAAGTGCAGCCCTCTGAGGCAAGTTTTTGCCGCTATCGAGGATTGATTGATGAGGTGAGTGGTGGTGGTGGTGGATTAGGGTTTAACGTCCTGTATTTCTGCACCTGATGGGCTAGTTAGGACAGGTAGGGACCATGGCAATGAGATGAAGGATGAAACAGCCATCCAACATAGGCTCGACTGGGAATTGAACCCGGGACCCAGTGGTTGGAAGCCCAGCGCGCTACCACTGAGCTAGGCCCCCACCCCGATTGATGAGGTGAGAGAGAGGAGTCCACCCCATGGGTGGGATCTTTTTCCTGCCCCAGCATAATATGTAATACTGTGTTTCCACTGTATCCACTTGTTACAGTGTTTCTGTTATGAATGTCCACTTGTAAAATACTGTCACGCAGCCTTTGTCAGACCAGAACGGTTACTGATTTCTACTATACAATTCAATTGATCTATGGTTTCTCACATGCATTGAATGTAGATCTAGGCTAAGTACTGTGATAACATATTTATAAAAAGAGCACTTCACTGCAAGTACTATCTCACCATTAAGACCATCTCAAGATTAAAGCAACCTCACCATTAAACCACATTACCACTAAGACCACCATAGGTTATCCCAAATTTATTATTGCCATTATTTTACCTGTTTACTATGACCACTTTGCCACTAAAACCAGTCATATCATACTCTGCATCAAGGTATAATCATTCCCAGACAGCATTCCAAATCGTTTCAACATCGGCACGATGTTGGCGATGTTGATTCAATGTTGTAATGACAGTGGCCAACATAGAAACGATGCTGGGCCGATTTGGAATGCTATCTGGAGCTGTCTGGGTTATTAGAGACATGTTTGCACCATTGATATTTTAATCAACTACTTTGTGTGTTGTTAAATTAAAACCGTCTGCTCAGATGAATTATGAAAACGAGGAAAAACTACACTTCGATCTTAAAACTATACTTTAACTATACTTTAACTATACTTTAACTATACTTTAACTATACTTTACTAGCTTGATATCTTAGAAACAGTGACCTTAACATGTGTTCTTAAAAACATGGTCCCTGCAATTTGAGATGTTAAATTGGAGGTGCCTTGTACTCGGTGTCAATCTTAAGGCTGACATGCGTAACATGATGTGAACTCCAAGCTCTATACTACTCATCATTACGTCTGCCTCAGGCAGCTGGTCATATAAACTGACTAAGCTTCAGACCCAGTAGCATTGGGACATTGAGCAACAATGTTCATGAGCTATGTTATACTTAGACGGAGTTTCATTGCATTTCATTTCCTTGTTTGGATATTGTACACCATTTATGTATAATTCCCCCATTATTATCACTCTGAAAAACAATAGCTTTGCACCTTGCTGTACCCTTCAGATTGTCATTAGCTAGACAGCAACAAAATCCCTATTGATTTCTGGGGCAATAACTTGCAGCAAGTGTCTGTGTTGATAGCTTGTTTAAGCCATCCAGGCTTTATATGTATCATTACCATAAGAATGCCCATAGGAAGTGTGTCCTATGCCTAATTAAGCAAGTAATATTGTGCCCTAAAATATGTGTCCATTGTATGAAATTGGGGATAAGACTATATAAATTATACCTATTTATAAGCTAATTGAGGAAATAAGACTGTAAATATGGGTATATTTGGTAATACAAAAACAGTTGATCAATCCAAGCCTCAATCAGACATGCGCAAGACCTAGGTTAGAGACCTTAATTGTGAAAAGACCTTAAGTATTATCTATTGTTTTTCTTTAAGAATATTGGGACTACTTAACTATTAAGGCCACCTCACAGTTAAGACCATTGAGAGTATACCACAACTCTTTGTTACCTCGCTATTATGACTACCTCACATTTAAGGGTGGTCCTGGTGGTTATCTAATATTAAGGCTAAAATAAAAATGTCTCATTCAATTAGATGCTAATATACAGTATAACTAAAATACTACAGAACAACTACAAATTATCATGAAAAACCTACCCAAAGATGTGTAACAATTGCCTACCAAAAACAAATTTTAAATATATGATCTCCAAGATATTGATTCATTTTTTGTAATAATATTAAAATGCTTTGATAACTGTCATCATAACAAAATGTCTGGGTATAGCAGCATTAAAGCTGCACTGTCTGTCAAATTTGCGATTTTGTAAGATTCAATCAAATAGTTCATAAATAACCTTTATTAATCAAGGCACAGTAAATTTGTGTGATCAAATGATTTCATCAGACATTACTAAAAAAATAAACCATACATTGAGAGAAAATCCAGACCAAAACATTGGAAACACAATGGAAATGACATCATCACCATTGTTTAGTATTGTGATGTCATCACTGGGTTTGTTTACATATTGAGTTTCTGATGGCATGAAAAACTAATATTCATATTATTTATTGCAAATTAAAACTAAATTGTTGACAAAAAATGGGCATGTAATGGTAAAATATATGTAATGGTAAAATATATCATGAAACAAGAAGGCAGTATTGATTTATATCATTACTTTTATGTGCAAATTTGACAGCCAGTGCACCTTTAAGACTGTCATATAAACTCTGGGAAACTACTAGTCACTCAGTCTATCTAATAGTATATAAAATGTACAAGTACTAAATTTATACACTACCCAACATAAAAGCTGAACAATATCGTTTGACTAGCCAAAAAGGCATGACACCGAATTTTCACAGGGTATTTCCTCTCAGAGAGCCCCATTTATAAATCTGTGGCAAGCTGAGAGTCTAAATTGAAGACACAATACAAGGTCCAGATGGCTAACTCCAGTTTTCACGAGAGAAACATTAAATTACCTAGGACAGATCTCCCTCAGGCTTGAAGCTACACCACCTCACCACACAGCTATATTATATGGCTAGCAGAAATCCTGACTGCTGATTGGCTAAGAGCCATGCAATATTTTCCTATATTGCACGGCTATATTGCACAGTACATTTAAGGTGGGTGATTAGGGCTTTACGTCCTGTATTTCTGCACCAGTTGGGCTAATTAGGACAGGCAGAGACCATGGCAATGAGACGAAGGATGAAACAGCCATCCAACTTAGGCTTGACCGGGAATTGAACCCGGGACCCAGCGGTTGGAAGCCCAGAGCTCTACCTCTGAGCTAGGCCCCCGCCCCATTTAAGGTGGCGGAATAAGCCTTTTCTAAGTATAAACATCATTATACCTTCCTTATTTTAATGAAGGTCAATTACACGGTAACAATAACAAATTTATTATATTTGCAGCATTTTGTGTAACAGGTAATTATGTTTCCGTGTCTAAAATGTAAACAACATCTTTCACTAAAATAATGTATGTTTTGTTGTCAATTGAAATTAATACCTTTTTTGAGGCTCAAAACTGTTTTGAGTTGCCAATATAACTATATTTATGTGTAAATTATGATAAAATAATTTTAAAATAATTAATGGAAAACATTATGCAGTAAAAATAGGCTTTTAATTTTTCTGCCAAATTAATATATATTGTACCAAACATAGTCCCTGTTATTTGTGTAAAAAGAATGGCCATATAATATAACAATTACTGCACAGTATCTCATGCAATGCCAGTTTTTATGGAACCTCAACAACTGATATTGCACTTGGACTTGCCTCGTGCAATATTACATGTCTCGGTTCCATAAAAACAGATATTGCACTAGCCACTGTGCAATAACTGTATAATATTCTCGACTCAGCTGCTGTGATCCAATGAGAATCCTTCATTGTCATCCAGTATGGGTGAATGCTGTACAGGAGCAGAGCATGTTGGATGGCTGCAGCATTATGTTGGATGGCTACAGTGCATGTTGTCGTACAATGTGGAGAATATAAGCAATGGTGGATGCATGGTGTGTCTTCCAACATATAGATTTATGGGATTCGGAAAAATTATAGATATATGCAATATTCCTTATCCCACAAAACGCAATGTTGGGGTCCTCACCATCCACTATTAATTATAACAGCTAGCAAACTTATTGGGCTTAGAATATACTTAAATGTGAAGATTCTAGCTGTGGTTTTGGTGTAAGAAAAGGGTTTTAAGTGTAGGTGAGATTTTTCAGACATTTTCTTTGGTTATAGTGGTTTGAACCCAAACTGTTATATGACTGTTATTCTTTTGCAAAGTTACTAAGAAAGTCGGAAACAACCGAACACCTGCGTGTCATCAATCAAACTGATGACGTTATCTAGGTTATTGTTAGCCGTTCCTTTTGAGCAAGTACCCAATAGATTTATTTGGGAAGGCTTCTAAATATAGCTACAAACGGTGCGACAACTTTCTCAGAACAGAAAGGTTACATTATCTATCTATCTATCTATCTATATATCTATCTATCTGTCTGTCTGTCTGTCTAGCTTTCTATCCGTCTATCTATTTATCTATCTATCTATCTATCTAGCTATCTTTCTTTCTTTCTTTCTTTTTTTCTATCTATCTGTCTGTCTATCTATCTGTCTAGCTGTCTGTCTGTCTATCCATCTATCTGTCTATCCATCTATCTATCTATCTATTTACCTATATATCTATCTATCTATCTCATAGAAATTATCATATTATTTCTATCTTTGTTTTCATTCACAAAAAATAAGCTAACTTGTAAAACTACAAAATTACAAAGTGTATAAAAAAAAACAATAAACTATTTTTTAAAGAAATAATCAACAATTTACTTACTCGCCTTGCCCAATGTATCTGCAAATAAAAGAAAGAAGTTATCAGAATCAATATAACTTTTGTTTGTTGACAGATAATTGACCAGCAATTAAGTGTTACGCAACATCTATTCTTAGCCCATCATGACAGACAGGTAACTTAAAAACGTTTTAAGGCTTCACTGCAGACTGACTTTAAAATAATTCAATATCATTATAAAAGGTAAATTAAATTATAAAAGTCACCTGGAAATTATGGAATTATATCTAGGAAAAAAAATACCTTTTTGAAGCTTAGCTAGCAGTCAGGTATGCATACATTTATTTTTCGAGCGCTAAAGTACAAATGTATATCTTGAAATTAGTTAGTTAATAAATAATAATTAGTGAAGACATTTTAAGTTATTTATAACTAGCCCCCAAATCTTGAGTTTCCTAATGCGAGTTTTATTTGGCTTTATATGTCTATGTCTCAATGCTACTGGGACTGAAGCTTAGTCAGCTAATATGACCAGCTGGCAGAGGGAGAAGTAATGATGAGATGACAAGGCTTGGAGTCCACAACATTTTACATATACGCAATGGGTGGAGTCTTTACTTGCCTCAGCATAGACACAGAACAATTTGAAAGAATTAGTGGTGTCCACATTAATTCTTTGCAATTCAATCAAATTCGTCCTTAGGCCCAAATCCTGTTTACCGAATCCAGCGGTGCTCTAATTGTTTTCGAAATTTCCCTTTTGAAAAATTAATCCGCAAACAAAGGAGGAAAGCTTTGTTTTTTTTTTACGACAATAAACATCACGTGACGACCTTTTTACTGCAACATCGTCTGAAGTAATCTTGCGCCTAAGAAATGTGAGCGAAGTAGTTCCCCATTTGTTTGGCAAGGCACCCCGTGATTCTCTGCGCATGAATTTCTTATGATGTCATCTGTGTTTTCCAGACTCGTTCTGGAGTCTAAGAGGTCATTGACCTCTGTCACATGATCTCCCAAGATGGCTGCCGTCGCCATGGTAACCATTTTCAACAGGGTGAATTGATACAGACTATATTGCTCATAAAAGGGAAAAGTGATGCTGGGTAGGCTCTCCGCATCCAAGAGCCGTCTAATTGGGGAATTGAAGAGCTCGGTAAAATGAGAATTGAGCACTCATGAATGTAATCAAATTATACAATAAAGTTACATCATTAGATAAGATATGAAAATATTTCTTGATATACTGCGGAAACCCGTTTTAAGAAAACCTCACTATTAAGACCACCTCGCTATTAGGAACTGTGAAATTTGCACCAACTGTGGTCTCAATGGCAAGGTTCAACTGAAATATCAGGCCCGAGCAAACTTTCATGAGCATCATCTCAGCTGGATGTCGTTCGGATGAGACGTTAAATTGGCGGTCCCTTGTACTCAGTGCCTATGCTGTGGCAAGTAAAAGATCCCACCCATGGGGTAAATGTGTAACATGGGTGGACTCCTCCACCCTCTCATATCAATCAACCCTCGATAGTGGCAAGAACTTACCTTACAGGGCTGCACTTTTCATATCTATCTATCTATCTATCTATCTATCTATCTATCTTTCTATCTATCTATCTGTGTCTGTCTGTCAGATTCCCAGCCTGGTAAAAAAATTATTTCATTTCCTATATTAACCTTAGTAAAATTTTAGCACAATGCAGCATGCCAACAAACTCCATCCAAACATATATATATATATATATATATATATATATATATATATGTACATATGTATGTATGATGACCAGCTGCCAGATGCAGATGTAATGATGAGATGATAGGCTTGGAGTACACACCATGTTTCACATTTACCCCATGGGTGGGGTCTTTGACTTCCCTCAGCATAGACACCGAGTATAATGGCGCCTCCAAGTTAACATGCTTATGTATCATAGACAAAGTTTGTCTGTGCCTATACACTATCAATTATGAAAACACTAACATATAAATGGGCGAAAGACAAAAAATAATGAATGCAATAAATCTTCATTATGGATCCTTTAGAAGAAACTTGACTGGAATTTAATCATATTAGAGACTAACTGTTTCTTAAATTACTTTTAAAAGCGCCGCCATAACTTCTCTGCCTTGTTTAGAAAATGATGAAAAAGAATCCATCATTTTCAGCCGTTATGGTCTTTTAAAATATTAATAATTCCTTCTCAATCTTCAGTTATCTCCCACATTTCATTGTGGTTCTCTTTGTCTTTTAATGGAGTGGGTGATTTTTTATTTAATTTTTCATTGTTGAGCAGGTCATTATTCTAGGCATGGTTAAGAAAAAAAATTGAAAGGAAAGAAAAGGAAAGCACATGAAAAAGAAACGTAAAAAACTCGTTGGCTGGCTGACTGGCTGGCTGACTGGCTAATTGACTGGCTAATTGACTGGCTGACTGGCTGACTGGCTGACTGACTGAATGGTTATCAGATACCGCCAAAATGTAATTTTTGTAAAAGAAAATTGAAATAACGAAATAAAAAAAATATAATATTGACTTTTCTTGTCAGATTTTGGCTTAAAAATAAAATTGGTTACTGACAGTGGCACAGGGAAGTAATATTGATTTGAAAGAATTTCTTATTTCGCTAATGATATAAGCAAACTTGGGTCAGCACGGCCGTAGCCTGTGGGTGGGTGGGGGGTCGGAAAACTGCCCCTAGAATCAGAACTTCAGAAGCGTGACTTTTGACCGAACTCCCCCCCCCCCCTAGAATATCAGGCATCAGGCTACGGGGGTTAGAATTGAGGCCTTATAGCAAGCTAGATAGAGATGCACACAGATTCAAGCAGAATCTGACAACAATCTACAACAGAATCTGACACAAACTATTGCCATGGAGGTAGGTCTAATTATAGAGGAGATCCATATACTCATTAGTATGGCCCAAATGTATCTACATAATTAATACTGTAGATGAATGAAGAGAATCAAACAATATTCCTTTTACCTCCATATTAACTAGTAGAAAGTCACAGACCAAACACAGAAACTCGTAAGATCTTGTAAATATGCGTGGCTAGTAATTCTGCCATTGTGGCAGCAGTCTTAAGACCCCAGTTTTATGCGAAATTCCGCTGTGAATGCTACAGAATTGTGATGGCTTGCTGATCAAATGGATTCCAGCCACAAAGAAGAAAATTATAGAGAAGCTGGAAATGCAGGGGCTGTAGGGGCGGATCCAGAAAAGGTTGTCACGGGGGGGGGGGGGGGTTGACAAATTAAAATGTATTGCGGGGACGGCCTGTCTACTCCAGGGTCCCGCACAGAGACAGGGGGACAGCTGAATTGTTTAATATTATTTTATTAAATGCACAAGGTCAAGGGTAGGCGGGGGGTGGGAGTTTAAACCCCCTAAATCCGCTACTGGGCTGTTAACAGTAGTCTACTGATTGATCTTATTGTTAGTTTATTTCCAAAAACAATGAAATCCCACATTTATGTCCAACTGTAGGAATTACTGAAGTGGTCTTAATATCGAAGTAGTCTTAATTCTGAACCTTTTAAACATTTTTTGCTCTTTTTTTTGACGAATAGACGGTCTTAGAATTGAAGTGGTCGTAATTTTGAGTTTTGATTTTCATTTTTCATAGCTGTATATATCGTATCTATAAATATCTGGTTAAGTCTCATTAAGTTAAGGCTGTAATTTATCTTAAGGCAAGCCATAAAAGTTTTTAAAGTTGATCATTATCAATTTCTAAAGTGGTACTTTTTCGCAGCTTTTAAGGCTAGCTCTGCTCTCGTCAAAGTTCGAATCCTAAGCCACGCACCCCTCATGAGCTACATATATATGCTGGACAAGTAAATGACCCCAATGGGGTAAATGTGTAAAATGGTGTGGACTCCAAATCTTATCATCTCATCATTACGCTGGTAATATAAGCTGACTAATCTTCAGCGCAGTGTAGCATTTAAGCAATACAATACAAAAACGAAGTTTGGCCTAATAATTATCTAAGATCTTTTACTTGCCCCAGCATGGACACTAGATTTGATGCACGGTTATTTTACATCCATCGTAACTAATCCATAACGCCAGAATGGGACAAATTGTTTTCTTTCCAAATACAGAAATATGGATGGCCAAATTGTGGTGCATTCCCAAATATTAGGTGATTGTCCAGAAATCTGTTAAACAGAATGATGATTGATTATTACTTATTGGCATAATGATGTCATTGCTTGTCAAAATAATCATTGACGTCACAATTGGATCAATCTCAGATAATAAGGCGAGATAGATTTAATTGGCAACTTGGCAAGCCAGTTCTATATAGGGATGGGAATTATTTAACATAGATAATATTCGCCAATTTGTAGTCATCACAGTATAAATTCGTACAGAGGTTTATTGCTCACTGATGATGGGTTGGGGCCTAGTTCAGTGGTAGCGCGCTGGGATTCTAACCACTGGGTCCCGGGTTCAATTCCTGGTCGAGCCTAAGTGGGATGGCTGTTTCATCCTTCATCTCATTGCCATGGTCCCTACCTGTCCTAATTAGCCCATCAGGTGCAGAAATACAGGACGTAAAGCCCTAATCCACCACCACCACCACCACCATTGCTCACTGATGCTGATTTACAATGTTTTAAATATATATCCTATATAGATGCTTACAAAACTTTTCTAGGTCATTCAACATGAAACTTCCTTTAGCATTATATAACTACAGTTATACTCCACCACGTGACCTTTTCTATTGTTCTTTTGCGGGATATAACCAACGAAAAAGTTAGTTAACTCCCTGCTGAGTGCAAACTGAACTGTTATGTGTAAAAAGGCCTTAAAACAAACAATCAAACAAATTAGTAAATATGCCTAACACAATTTAAACACCCCCCTACTACCTGCCAAAAAACCTACCAAATCTAGCATTAGTTGTCCAAGGAAAGCTAACAAATTTTTCCATCACATTCTCCACTCAGCTCATGTGGGCCAATCAGAATCCTCATTGTCATCCAGCATGGTTGTATGTTGGATGGCTGGGGTGTTTGTAGGATGGCTACAGTGTATGTTGGACAGCGAATGGAGAATATAAGCAATGGCGGATGGTGTTTCGTCAAACAAAGAGTTTCGTGGGTTTTGGAAATTTATATTTGCCTGGCAAAATTTTCCTCATCCTGCAAAACTCAATGTTGAGCTCCTCACCTCCCACTAGTGTGACAATATTTCATACACGAAATTACTGTCAATTCTAAAGCAATCTCATTGTGGCTTGTTTCTAGCTATAGATAGCTATCCCAGAGAGCATTGTAAATCGGGCCAGCGTAGTTTCTACATCATTTTGACGTCGTCGACATCGCGCCGACGTCGATACAATTTGGAATGCTATCCGCGCGATAGGCCTAAATTTGAACGTCTTTTTATAATAGTTCTGTACATAAACTTTCATGTGAGTTTATTTATATAGTCAACTCACATACAGGCTATAGTGAAGCATTTCCCTGTTCAGGGAATCATAAATCCCTCACACATACATCCCAAAGCCCTAGAGTTCATTCTTTTATATTTCTTCAATATGCATGACAGTTGGGGGAGATTGCCTACCAAAGCATCTAGAGGATGGAACAAAATGGTTGCTGGTAACCGCATTTGGTTGCAAGTTGCCCTACAAAGTAGGCAAGGCCATTGCATAATTTGTGAGCCAACTGAAGCTCCAAAGCCCCTGGGCAGGGGTCGCTGGGGTCGGCCGCCATTTTGTGGTCATGAGCCCATGCGCAAGGTTATAGGCGCGGCGCTGGCTCATAGGGGGAGCTAGTGTTTACGAGCTCAGTGTCAGTGACTTCCGGTTCTGGTGTCATAGCAGGAAGGAAATGTGCCAACGAGTGTGTAGGGAATATATGACAGGGTGTTCGCTATATTATACCCGTAGCATGAAGGCCATTCTAGAATCGTGTTAAGTCTAAAGAAAAGACAGGAAAAACCAGTCAAGGTTGTTGCCTAATTAGCCTGTCTTTTCCTATATATGTATATCTGTACAACAGCATACTTTGCCGTTTTATACCTTCTTTCTTTCTTTAGTTTTTTTGCTTCTTTCTTTATGTATTTCATTCTTTCTTTCATGCACTCATTCTTTCATTCATTCTTTCTTTCTTCTTTATTGTTTTATTTATTTATTTATACTTATTATTTATTTATTTTTTCTATACATTTCTTTCCTTATACATAATTTATTCCCTATTTCGCTTCATTTCTTAAGTCACTTGGAACAAGGTTGCTGACACATCGTACAATAAAAAAAAGACTCCCTAGAATCGAATTCTATTTTCCAGTAATTATTCTATTCTTTTGGTATTTTCCCTTATATAATTTATATTTTCTTTTCTTTTTTTTCGTTCCTTTTTCTACCTTTAATTAATTTTCATAGACGCTCCCACTCACTTTAGAATCTAAACTCCTATAATTATTCTTAAGCTATTTATTTATTTATTTTTTATTTTTGTTACTTAGTTATCTAGTATTATTTTCTTTCTTGTTCTGATACTGTATCAATTTAAGGTGGCCCCTAACACAACCCATTGAGGTTCTTTGGGGTCACCTGGCAAGTATAAATACTAATATAATATATGCAATAATTTTAAATGTATCATGCCAGAAATAACAATATATCATGATGTAGTCTTGTATTAGGTAAATTGCCAAATAAAATTGTTTTCAATTCAATTCAATTTCAATTCAATTCAAAACTATAGATATACCTAAAGACGTTCACCAGAAGGTGTACACAGATCTACAATAATTCGAAAGTACATTCGTATTAATAAGTATTGCTTTTGTCCTTCCAAATGCACTGCATCTGTCATTCTATGTCAAAACCTATCTATAATATTATGTTTTATCTATGTCTTTCTTTAAAGGTGCACTGTCTGTCAAATTTGCACATTAAAATAATGATTTAAATCAATACTGCCTTCTTGTCTCATGATATTTTTCACCATTACATACCCACTTTTGCACAATAATTTAGTTTTTATTTACATAAGTAATATAAATATTAGCTTTTCATGCCATCAAAAACTCAATATGTAAACAAACCCAGTGATGACATCACAATACTGAACAATGGTGATGATGTCATTTCCATTGTGTTTCCAATGTTTTGGTCTGGATTTTCTCTCAATGTATAATTTATCTTTAAGTAATTGATGTCTTATGAAATCATTATTTCACACAAATTTAGTGTGCCTTGGTTAATAAAGGTAATTTTCAACTGTTTGATAGCATCTTAGAAAATTGCAAATTTGACAGACAGTGCAACTTTAATATCATCTAATCTGCATATATATAATCATGATGCATGATATATCATATTTGAAAACAATACAGACCCCCAATTATATTTAATTTATTACAATGTTTTTGTCAGTGTTGAATAGAATAATGCCATTTGTCTCAGCATCTACAAATCCCATGGTATTTAATTAGTATTCTGCCCATACCCTTTTCATGACATGTTTCACATGTTGCCCACTGTTTATTGTCATGTTGGGCATGGAGCTGATAATGATGTGTCATGCATGTCATGCATTGCATGTAACAGATGTGCCATGATCTGCACACATGTTATAGAATGTGTGCATGTGATCCAGCTGGTCTTGCAGGCTGTGAGCTAATGATATGGTAGAACCAAGATCTGTTGTAAAGATGCTCTTTAATTATGAATTGAATTGTTGTAATTTATACAATAGGTTATGAGTATATCTACAGTGTGGATACGATGTTGTTCTGCCAGGGGTGGGGGCCTAGCTCAGTGGTAGCGCGCTGGGCTTCCAACCACTTGATCCCGGGTTCAATTCCTGGTCGAGCCTATGTTGGATGGCTGTTTCATCCTTTGTCTCATTGCCATGGTTCCTGCCTGTCCTAATTAGCCCATCAGGTGCAGAAATACAGGACGTAAAGCCCTAATCCACCACCATCATGGCATGTTGTTCTGCCAGTATTGAAACGACCCTGGCCTGATTAAGAATGCTATCTGGGTATTGCCTTATACGTAGTTCCTAATAACCTCTCTTTAACTGTAATGTCACTAAAATACTGATCACAAAGGGAGCAAAAGAAAGAAAGAAATCAAGAAATCCAGCAAAAATTTGACAAAGACATAAAAATTAAATTAACAAAATAACACTATATATAGGTATTATATCATTTCAGTGGCGATCACCCAATTACTAACTCAACGAAACTTAAGGAAAGCATTCAAATCCCCAAAAATGTACACTCCACCTTCACGTACCACATGACCAGCATACAGCCAACATTGCCATGGCAGCATTGTACTGGCTCAGCAGCTAGTGGTTGTTGCAGCAACGATTTAGCACAGCCCCGCATCAATTTATCTTGCTTTGTTTCATCAGCCTAATCTTCAAAGCAAACTGAAATCCTATTTGTCTTTTTTTAAGTGTCCGGATCCATGTGAAGCCCCGTGAGTGTGATAAACCAGACTCATTAGAGTGTGTTTATCACAAATCTTGTGCCAGGTTCCACCCCTTGTCAACAACACTTTGTCTTTCTGCACAGTTAAAAATTCATAGGCCAGACATCTGCAAAAAGGTTTTCTTAACATTGATTCTTCTGTGAGCTGTTGGTTATGTCGTGAGGATGTGGAAAGGCTAAAACTTCAGGAATTGTCATGGATCACTGATAAATTACCAGTAGAATGGCATGTTATTGACATAAAAATAGCAGAAATGAAAAAATGTACCAGGAATAAACATCTTTTTAGGTTAAATTGAGCAATACGAGAAGGATGCCGTGCCCACTAACAAGAGAAGCTGCAGGACCTGCTGCAGGGGAGGGGGGTGGGGAGACCATTGACCAAGATGGGTATTTATTCCTAACTAGATGACTGCATGCCCAATATACTGTCACTTAGTTATTTTAAAGGCCATTTCTATTTAATAATATTTCCTCCTCCTCCTCCTCCTCCTCATCATCCTCCTCCTCCTCCTCCTCCTCCTCCTCCTCCTCCTCCTCCTCCTCCTCCTCCTCCTGCAAATGAAGAAAGTATACAAATTTTTTTTATTTAAGCTAAAAGTCTTGGAATTTTGGCAAGGCCACTTGTTAGAATTAGCACTGTTGTCTAGCTGTCTAGCCCCCCCCCCCCACTTCCGGTTTTTAAGGCTGCTTTAAATTGCTAAGTTCCCCCCGTATTTCCGCTGCAAAGGATTTGCCTGACAAATATAATGGATGACATCCTTTCAGCTTATTTTCATAAGACGTGGTTTGGGTTTTAAGTATTAAAGGGTTATGCAAAAGGAGATAAGTTGGTTTGGCTTTAAATACCTTAACTTGCCTACCTTTTGTCAATCAATCACTTAACTGCTTATTAGTGGATTGGGCGCAGTTAGATAGATAGATAAATAGATGGATAGATAGATAGATAGATAGGTAGATAGGATAGGTAGATAGATAGATAGATAGATAGATAGATACATAGATAGGTAGATAGATAGGTAGATAGATAGGTAGACAGAGAAATTGAAAGATAGAGAGATAGATAGAGAAATAGATAGATAGGTAGGTAGATAGATAGATAGATAGATAGATAGATAGATAGATAGATAGATAGAGAGAGAGATAGAGAGAGAGATAGAGAGATAGATAGATAGATAGGTAGATAGATAGATAGAGAGAGAGATAGATAGATGGATAGGTAGGTAGAATTACTGTTATATTGTATAACTAACATCTTATATTGTCTGCAACTATAGATAATTGTCAACTGTAAGTTATAATTGCCCACTGTAA